>OY998270.1:55303131-55600631 GCA_963922045.1 Persicaria maculosa
CTAGGTCCAATGTGCGTAGGATCGCTTAGCCACGCTTCATAATTGGAAAAACGAGCACCGTGGAAATACATGCCACTCAGCCAAAGAAAGATGATGGAGAGTTGACCGAAATGGGCACTAAAGATTTTTCGAGAGATCTCCTCCAAATCACTGGTATGGCTATCGAAATCGTGAGCATCAGCATGTAGATTCCAGATCCAAGTGGTTGTTTCAGGGCCCTTAGCTATTGTCCTTGAAAAATGACCCGGTCTGGCCCATTCCTCAAATGAGGTTTTTATGGGGTCCCTATCTACCAAAATTTTGACTTCTGGTTCCGGCGAACGAATAATCATTGAGTCCTCCTCTTTCCGGACACGACATACAAAGAGACCTGCCAAGCGTCAAGTAATTAATGAACCTCTGAGAGATATTTCAAATGAGTTTCTTTTTTATTTATCTTCTATTTCCCATCTCTCTAGTTTCTTTAGTTCTTCACTAGAACAAGTATGATCGGGAAGTCGATCTAAGGCAAGTGTTCGGATCTATTATGACATAGCCGCGAGGCGCTCAACGGACCCTTTTATTATTATAAAACCTTTCTGGACTTTGTATTGGTGTAAAAAACGCTCTTTTTGTTACTCCTATCTAAATTATAAGGTCTTAGGCGGAACTACTTAATTTAATGTTTTACAGAGATTCTAATAATTCGTATTACTATATAGTTATTGGAGGGTATTTTTGATTTATTTCTATTTTCTTTATATATAAAGAAAATAGAAATAAATCATTCAAATTCAAGTCAAAGTTTTTCTTTTTTTTAGTATTAATAGCTAGTAATCTAAAAGAAATCTAGTCTGTACTCTATTTGTTTATTCTTTAACCGTACGAAATACCCGACAAACACTCTTAGAAGGGATAGAATTCCATTCTTTGATTGGTTCTTCCGATCCTTATTTTATTTAACTCATAGATAGAACATTCAATTTAACAAATAGAATATCACAAATTGGACATTTTTTATTCGAAACGCCTCGTGATCTTCAACCAATTATGTGCTTCAATATAATTACCCGGAGTAAGCGCTATCGCTTGTTTCCAATACTCAGCGGCTTGATCGAACCAAGCCTCCGCAATTTCCGAATCTCCCTGTCGAATGGCCTGCTCTCCCCGGTAATGGCAGATCACAGCCATATTATTAAATGCTTGTGGTAAGAATGGGTTTCGTTCTAGTGCCCTAAAATAATATTCTAAGGCTTTCGTATGATCCCCATTACTTGTGTGAATAAGGCCTATGTTATAGAGTATATAACTTCGATCGTAGGGATCAATTTCTAGTCGCATAGCTTCATAATAATTCTGTAAAGCTTCTGCATAATTTCCTTCGGATTGGGCTGACATCCGTTACGGTCGTCATTCGATTAAAAGATAAACGAATCTCCGTTCCAGAACCGTACGTGATATTTTCATATCATACGGCTCCTCCCTTAATATGCATACTGAGAATATTTTTCTCGTTTTTGATTCCATGTATCTATTATTCTCATTATGAATTGAGCGGGGCTAGTGTTTTTGCACGAAATTTCTAGCCAACCTTCCTGCGTGGGAGCTTTTGTTAACATCAACCTTGTTGGTACTAGATAGAAATGGTAACTCCAACAATTTCTTTGTCCTCAACGCCCCCTAATTTCCAGGAATTAGTCACTTCAACAGTCTTTGATGGTTATATGGGTATCCAAGGTACGAACGAGATGGATATTTGTTGGCCCAACCATTCTTTTAAGTCCCAACCCGTAGAGGGGGGGTAAGTCATTTTTAACAAAGCTTTAGTCTTGTTGATTTCTAGGTGTAGTGCTTTTCACCAATGCTGCCTATTAGAACTAGTAGAGTGGGGTTGGCCCGGAATACAGAACCAACAGGTGTAACCTTTCGCTCAATACTAAAACGGCTAGTGGAAGCATATGAGGCTGCATTAATCGAGGATACACGACAGAAGGAATTGTTCTATTTATAAACTTCACCTTCAAGAAGCGTAGATTTTTTTCAACAATCTATCAAAAAAATGATTTTTTATTCTTTCTCATAAGAATAATAAGAATAAGACTGGGGTAAAAAAAAGAATCAAATCACACCATCTCTGTAATAGGTAAATGCCTCCTTTTCGCCCGAAGTTGTTGGAATTATTCGTAATAAAATATTGGCCACAACCGAAAAGGTCTTATCAATAAAATTTCCATTTATCCGTGATCTAGGCATAGGTACCAATCCATTCTAAAATTCTTTTCATTCCCCCTCTAGGGGGAAAATGACCCTACAAAGAAAGGAATTGTAAAATACGAAATAGCATAAAAAAGATTCAGTAAAAAAAAAACAGAAATTCAATATCAACAAATAAAATGTAAAGATGTGAACCCTCTACTACGACTCATATTAAAAGACTCAAATTGCTCCTTTTTGTAGGAAGAAAAAAATATTTGGATACAATTCGAAGTTATCCTATAGTATACGAACGGCCGAACTAGTCCTATTTCATCGAAGCTGAAGAATCAAGTCATTTTTCCTATCGATTCACTTTGGTTGGATTAGGATCCAAAGAGGGGGGAAATAAGCGAATAACTCTTCTATAATCTAAATGGAATAACCGTCTATTTTGTTTGTGTTATGTGCATAGTGAGTAGACACTATACAACCAAATAGCCCCAGGATGAGTCATGTATTTGTAAAAGATCTATGAAATAATCACCTTTTTGGTGAAAACTTCAAAATAAATTCATTTTCTAAGTTTTATGGAATTGTCGTTTAAATGGAATCATAATCGAAAGGTATCCATTAATCATAGTCTAAAAAACATAAACCCATCAATCCGTTGATTCCTTCCAATTCATTGATTTAATCTCGTATAAATATCATATCAGATCAGATATCAGACAAGGGCGGAAACGGCATCTTCGCAAATATGAAAAATATCTCTTTTAAATTTTCCCAAGAAAAAACTTTTTTATTTGAATACCCGAGCCTTGAAAAGATCTTGAACATAAAGACCCAAAGTATGGAACCCCAAAAAGAGGCTGGCCCAGCTTAAATGGGATATGATAGCTTCCTTATGGTCTAACATTCTTGCCAATACATTATCCTCATTCTGCTCTGGATTGTAATCTCGAATGAAAAAGATAGCTCCATGCGCAAAAGCTCCTGTCATGATGAATCCTGCGATGTATTGGTGATGCGTATATAATGCAGCTTGAGTAGTAAAGTCTTGGGCTATGAACGCATAAGCAGGTAAAGAGTACATGTGCTGAGCGACCAAGGAGGTAATAACCCCTAAAGAGGCTAGAGCAAGCCCTAATTGAAAATGAATCGAATTATTGATTGTGTCATAAAGACCCTTATGTCCACGTCCCAATCGACCTCCCGGAGGGATATGTGCTTCTAAAAGATCTTTTATACTGTGCCCAATCCCGAAGTTCGTTCTATACATATGACCAGCAATGAGAAAAATAAATGCAATGGCTAAATGATGATGAGCCATATCGGTTAGCCATAAACTTTGCGTTTGTGGATGGAATCCCCCAAGAAGTGTTAGAATAGCAGTTATCACTGTAGACCTCACTAGGCCATTGAGGCGCAGGCTTCCGTACCTCGACGAGGAGTTCACGGTTTGGTATGAGGATTATTCGCCGGGATGCGGCTGCTGCGGCCGAGAGGGACATGTTTTCGATGACTGCCCTCTCAATACGAATCCTCCTACCAGGGTTCATGTGGTGCTGGAGCCTGATCATGTTGATGCTGATGATGGTCATGCTGATGAGATCGCAGTCGACGGTGACGGTGATGATGATGGTGATGTGGTCTCTACGGTTCAATCTTTTTAGGCTAGCTACTTGAGTCGATCATATCAGTACTGTGTTATATGTATTTTGGGTATCCTGATTTGAATGATCATCTTCAATTCGGTAGTAGTTGGATTTTAATTGACTTTTGTTGTTTGAATTTGTAGCCCTTGAGGCTTCTACTTAAGTTGATTAAGGTTCTATGTGTTTCGTTGTAGTAGTTATGTCTGGGAATGGGAAGCACCTTAGCTTGTAATCCTATATATCTCCTCTTTTGAGCTCTGCTAGTTAGGGTTCTGTTCCAGATTTGATTTTCAGAAACAGCAAACATTGAGCAACAATCAAACCACCCCCAAACCAAAGTCTCTTATATTAAGTTCACCCAATCGAGCAAAACGTACATGAACAATAAATTTCAATAAGATTCCTTGTTACAGTAGACCAAATTATGTTAGTATTGACACCCAAATCACTCATGAAATAGTAGGTAGGAAGGAGTGGGAATGGAAGGACACATCGGTGACGGGATTGGCGTTGGACCACCACCGGCATCTGATCGACTCTCCCTGTTACTGTTAGTGCTGAAGTTGCTCCCTTTCTTATTTATTACGAGAATCACCCAACGGAATATCGAAGGAGGAAGACCCGTGCGGGAACTACAAGATGGTATATATTGACGATGAACCAATGCCAACAGGCCATCGGCGTCAGACTTGCTCTCTCCCCTATGCCACGCCCGGCCATCTCCATGTGAAATCACTCATTCAATCATCCCCAAAGGAAGTACTGACTACTGAGAGAGAGTGGAAGAGAGGATCTAGGGATTATTAATTATTTTAATTCTTAATTAATTTATTTAGATTCAATCTTAATTCTTAATTAATTTATCTTACTAGGGAGTAGGGACTTAATAGGAAAGTTTCCACCCACAACCGTTAATCCATCGGCTTATAAACATGCCACCTAGTAAAATATTATAGAAAAAAAAGTAAAAGTGGATGAATTAGGAACATGGAATTCAACTGCAAGAGACGGAAAAAGGAGGGTTGATAGACTCAAACAACGAGGTCACGTGGGAGAGGTGTGCGCGTGTGAACTGATTCGACTCAAAACGGTGTTCTTTTAATCAAAGGAGTTGTTAGGTGTTGTGTTTCACCATTTAGTCATGCAAATCCAAAAATTAATGTGCTGCCACGCGGCTCCATTCAGGTGTCGACACGTGACAACATAGGTAATTAAATGTTTTTTTGAACCAGAAAGAATTCGAGTCACCGAACATGCCCGATGTGACGAGAGGTCGAAAGAACAGCAACGGACAAACCGTTATAAAAGAACCAAAAATACAGATAAATCAAAAAAGACAACCACCACAAACAAACTAGACACCCATATTGGCCATTTTAATTAAATATTTAAAATGACTATTTTGGCCATTTTTTTTTTTAAAATAAAAATTATTTTTGAATGTAATTTAATTTTATTTACCCATAACCCATATTGCATATATTTGAGAGGAAAAAAATTGAATAAATAATACCCATATGTTCTTTATCGAATATTAAAAAAATATTTTTTGACTTATATTTTATTGTTAAATAAATATATAAATAAATAAATAGTGAAATAATTTATTAAAAAAATGAAAAACAGTAAAAAATAAGTAAGTTAAAAGTTCGAGATTGGGGTTCACGAATGGGGGTGAAAAATAAATAAATTAGAATGACATGATTAAGCCAACGTGACAGAGAAAAAGTAAGTTAAGAGTCGGGCTAGAGTTCACTAATGCGGATGCCCTGAGAGGATTCAGCTCTCTATCGGCTATAGGCTTGCCTTTCACTGTTATTAAAATTGATCATTCTAGGATAAAAATCTAAATTTAGTAAGATTTTCTAATAAAAAAATCATTAATCTTAGGAATTGAATTTAAAAAAACTAAAACAATTAAATTTTGAAATATAATTCTAAATTTAGACCCTTATCTTATGTCCTTAGGGTATAAACTAGAAAAATCGTATTAAAATTAACTAGAATAGTTTCCGTGCAATGACGAGAGTTTTTTGAAATAAAATATTAATAATATAAGAAAGTGAGTGATTTGGATCCGGTGGAGTTTAGAGAGAAACTCTATCTATAAAGTTTGAGTAAAAAGAGGGGCATGATTTTTTACCATTAATTTTAAAATCAATGGTTGAGATTCTCTAAACTCTATTTATAAATATTTTTATGGATCAAAGTGGTAACCAAGGTGAGTATAAAATAAGAAAGATAGAGTTTGATAAAATAAATTTTATAAAATAGTTACCATAAAAGTATCATAAAAATATTTATGAATATTTTGTTTGGAGTTTCCATTTAGAGTTACTCTTGTGTAAAAGAACGCCCTCAGATAATTGTGTAAAAGAACGCCCTCAGATAACGGTACAAATTAATTGCCCCATCTTAAATCATCCTCTTTTATCCAAAAAAAAAATACACATAATTAAGAAATTAAATGAGTTAGGGTGATTTCGAGGTTCGGTTTGAGGTCATATTGGTCCATCTAGATATAAAGGGTTAAAGTAATTATCGGGTGAAACGGGTGATCACGGTGGAGAACTTGGCTCGAAGATCCACTTGTACACAGCCTACTAGGCTACTACCCTAGGAAATAGGAATATATAGGGTGGTGGAGTTAATGATTAAACTAAGTAAAAAAAAGAAACAATGGAGTTAAATGAGGTTTAGTTGATGGAGCATGGAGAGTCGGGTAAGTTCCATCTCAATTAATGGATGAGGTGAGTGGTCGAGGAATTGAGGCTCCTCGAGACCCTATAATATATCTTCTGCAAATTTCTTTGGACACTCCATCTTTAATTTGTTTTGGTCCAATTAATGATCTACAATCCTGCAGATTCTGAATTCTCACTCTTGCATGCGACTTGCTTCAAAATCTTTTTATTAGATTTGTCTTGGATTTGGACCAGTATTTGATGTTTCAAGTTTATGGCTTATTTGGATACAACAATTTCATACCTAGGATGCTAAAAACATTTTTCAAGTATCTGACTTGCTTCATAGAAAAATTATACGTTCCGGCTATATACACCGTAAATCCCTTTGCTAGTGGATGTGGATAGTCGCAGACTTGCACGTCCTTAAAGACGTACAAATCTTTAATCCGGATTTGCGGTGTATATAGCAACACCCAAATTATACTAGAGTACTTCCTAGAGTAGCAACTACGGTAGGTAGCTAACTACTCCATCTGTTCGGTAAAACTTGTTATTTTAGGGTGTTATTTTTTTTCAAAAAAACTTGTCATTATAGGTATTTTGCCCTTCACTTTACAAAAATACTATTGATATGATTGATGGATTTATTAGTTGTAGTTTTCGATAAAGTAAAAAAGGAGGATAATAATTGAGGGTAAATTAGTACATTTGTTAATTGTCTTAAAACTTTTGTAAGAAGCTAAAATGACAAGTTTTGCCGAACGGAAGGAATAATAAGTAATACAACAGTAGCATAATTCATAATACGTACTAAGTAGCAGCTAGAGGTTTTTTTTTAAGTTTACAACTTTTTTTTTAATACAAGGAAAGAAATTAAGACGAAGCAATACTAGCGAAGAAAGCGCCATCTTAGAGCGTCTTTACAGACGAGATCCTGAAACACCGGATCAGATAGCAGAACATCGTCGACAGGGGTCATTGTCAACAATTTTGGTATCTGATTTAGTTGAAAACCACCCTGCAAGATTAGGTTTCCAATATAGACGGTCCGTGAAGGAAGAGAATGAGAGATTAGTAAAGGAATATCTCCGATTTGTGTGATAATTGATAGTTTAATTAGCCCTGTAAATTATTTAATTTATTCAACTTAATATACTATATACTAACTCCATTCGGCAAAACATGTCACTTTACTATTCAAACACGTTTTTTAGAGGATAAAAACTATGTATAAAATATCTAGTTTTTTAAATATTTTTTAAACAATTTCGTAGTTATTATTAATGACTACAAACTTGTTAAAAAAATTTATAAAAAAATAAATATTTTATATAGTTTTTATCATTCTAAAAAAACGTGCCTGAATAGTAAACGACACGTTTTGACGAACGGAGAGAGGATATTTATATATATTATTTAATGTTTTATTAATTTTATTTTATTTATATAAATAAAAGTATTATATATATGGGATGATATAGGATTTGGGGGACGAGGATTCTTCGTTCTACGTATTTTTTGTGGGACGGTATTGAGATGAGATGAATTTTTTTTTCTTCCACAAATCTCACCGGGATTGGGACGGGACGAGATTTGTGAGATTTGTGCCTACTGGCCCCATCCCTAGTTGTAGTAGATCCCAACTGGGCAATAATAGGATATAAAAGAATACTATTCGGTAAGCAAAAGTGCTCAACGAAGGCATCGGTCAGCAACAATTCTCCTTTCATAGAATGCAACAGATCTTCACCTCCCAAGTCAGGCCCTCAACTAAGCGACGACTTCGGTTGGTCAAATGGTAGTCCGAGTTGGGGCTCATTCGGGCGGTACTGAGCATGTTATGAAGTGTACTTGAGTCCGTTTCAACAAGTAATCTAGTCACCCCCATCCGGGGGGCCATCTATAAACCATGAACAACTATCCAAACCAAAAGATTGACTTTAACCCTCCATCGAACCCTCCTAGATCCGCCACTAAAAGCATTAATAAGGTCGGTGAGATTTAATCTACCTATTAAATAAAATAAGAGGAATAACCTACCAATCTTATATACTAGAGTCATAATGAGCCTAAAACTTGTATGGGCAGCAAACGACCCCTAAGACCATCCACAATGGTTTTGCTTAAAATATATACATTTGCACAAGGTGTGTAAAAATACACATCACTTTTTAGTAATTTACTTCATTGGTAAAATGTGTATTTTTTACACATCATTCAAATACAATTTATTTAAAACAAAAGGAAAATCAAACCATAAAAAAATAAACCAATAAAATTCTCTTGTTTTTTGTAAAAGTTTATGCACATGGGGGAGGTGGTGTGCTCAAATTTGCACATCACATGCTCAAATGTGTAAATTTAGACACACTCAAAACAACCAATGGAGCTCAAAACTGTCTAAAAAATACACATTTACACATTTGTACACCACCATTGTGGATGGTCTAAACCCCGATAGTGTCTATATAAAGAGAGTCTCTTGCCCCATAAGGGACTCACCTAAATTCCCTGCTTGACTCTCTCAAAGTCTCAAACCATGCAAGCCTTCATTCCCATCGAGCTACAAACAATCCACCTGGCCGAGCGCTGCCTCTTAGGCAAGATGGTCGATCACCCCATAGATCCAAATCTCATCCGAGAAGAACTGCAGGGTGATTACTCCACTATCGAAGGCGATATCCACTTCCAGGAGCTCGGCAACGCCTGGATCCTCTTCAAGTTCTCCAGCAACTCCGACCAGGAGCGTGTCTTCGACAACCGCCCTTATCACGTCCAAGGCCACCTCCTCGCCCTCTACTCGTGGACGGAGAGCTTCCGCCCCTTGGAGGACGAAACCGCCAAGGTAGACCTCTGGGCCAGGATCCCTCTCCTGCCCCTCCCGCTCTTCGCCGACAACGCCCTCGACGCCTTCCTCAGGGAGGCGGGCGTCGGGGAGCTGATCCGGATCATGCGGAACCAGATGAAGTTCGCGCGGTTCTGCGTCAACGTCGACATCACTAGGCCATTGGTGCGCAGGGTTCCTTACCGTCACGGGGAGTTGAGGGTTTGGTATGAGGATTATTCACTCGGCTGCGGCTGCTGCGGCCGAGAAGGCCATGTTTTTGATGCTTGCCCGCGCATCACTAACCCGCCCAGGAGGATTCATGTGGCGCTGGAAGGTGATCATGTTGATGATGTTGATGCTGAAATAGTCGATGATGCATCTGTTATCAGTGCCGATGCAATCTCATTGGATGAATCAGTATGAAAATCCTAGATCTGTAGTAGTTGATGGACGTTTGTTTTTTGTCAGCCCTTGGGCTTCTAGTTCATCGTATTTCCTTGTTTAATTTCTAGCCCTTGATGAGGCTTTTCTAGTTCTAGTTATCCAGATGTGTGTGTCCTTGTTGGAGTTTCAGACTCAGTTTATGTTATGTTGAACTTGATTTTGTGGTTAGCTTCAAAGTTCAAACACCCACCCCAAAACATAATCATTGCTCCTAAATGAGAGCATTTGCAGTGAACAAAAATACCAATTTAAGAAGACCAAACCACACTCTACAATTAGATGAAAACATATTGGTCAACATCAAAACAAAGTAAGCACCACTAGAAGATGCATCCAGCGGGTGGTTATGTAATTTCACCATAGGAACAACCACAACAAATGGTCTCTGACTCTGGTTTGCGATTCTCCAATCCATCGCCTTCCGAAGATAGAAGATGCATCCAGCGGGTGGATGAGGTATGTATGTACCAAAGCAACCAGCGTCAACAGGTATCCACTGCAATCCCTTGGTCAATGGAAATTCCTGAATTGAAGCCATTTGAATGTTTAGCTTGCAATTACGCACTCAAGATTACTTCTTTTGAAAGCAGAATTTTCTAGTATGATCGGATGTTCTCACAGTTGCGATTGAAATGTTGACGGATTTTCGCAAAAGGAATTGGAAACCGCAATTTCAGTCACCGTAGCAACAGTATTCAAAATCGAAACTGAAAACTCAACATACGAGAAATTGGAAACCGCAATTTCACAAAGGAAAATTGAAACTGCAATTTCCAATTAGTCCAAACAAACCGTAGGCATATAACCTAAATCCAACAATCGATTAAAGCTACAATGCATTGAAATCAAGAACAAGTGAAATCATCTTGAAACGCTGCCGTGAATGACGGAATTTGCCGATATAGACAAAGAAAATCCACTAATCAAATGCACAAATCCGGAAGATCAATTAGACACACAAATCGCAGAAAGAGGAAGCATTAGAGAGACACGAACCGTCGCTGGTAGGGGCGTGTCACAGGCACTCTCAGTATCGTTAGTACATAATAATAGAACCAGGTCGACTTTGTTTTGGACCTTTATATTTTACTTTGCATTGGGCCTTTATGTTGTAGCCCGTTCCTAGTCGGCTTGGAAATATAATCTTCTGAACCTTGTAGCCTCAAGGTGCAAAAAGCCATTAAAAACACCCTCAAAAAAGCTTCACCTTCCTCCTCCACTCTCCAAACCAAATCTCTCTTCAAGCACACACCTGACAATTTTTTTTTTTTGGGTGGGGGTGAACATTCAAAAACACCAATAATCTCCACCTAAAGCTATTGTCAAACATGCTCTTAGTTTCACCATTAGTCACTAGATTAAACCGACCAAGCCCATTCATTTTCAGATTGAGTTCGGGTTGGATTTAAGTTAAGATCAAGTTGGGTGGGTAAGGTTATCAAGTTAGGTCAAATTTAAGCAACTCTAATTCTAGACATGGTATAAATTTTGACAAATTTGCGACTTTATCCGGCGGGGAAAAGTAAAAATCATGGGACAAGATTAAACTTAACCCACCAAACTAAATTGAAAAAAATGTATCCCTAATAGATAGAAACCAAATCAAGTTTTTTGTAAAACAATTAATCCATTGGCATGGCGAGATTAATTTTAAATTATTTTATAATAAAATTGTTAAGGAGGCGTAAAGTGAGATTAACTGCCCATCATTTCCTTAATTAAAATTGAAAATAAAAATGGGCATGTGATGTGGCCATGTGATTATGTGATACACGGAGAAAATACTCCCAAGTGAATCCCGTAAAACCGGTAATCAGCAAGGCAGTGTGGTCCCCACGAATTTAGTTAAATCACGCCATCTCCTGCGGCTTTTGATTCCCTTATAATCCACGCCTGCCATCGTCCCGCCCTGCATCCATCCCTCCATCCATCTCTCCATCTGCACCTAAAAATGGCTGCTCTATATTCACTTGCACTCTCTCTCTCCTTCTTCTTCTTCTTCATCATCATCATCCCCTCCCTCACTCTCTCCTCCCCAGCTGTCGCCCCTGACCCCGAGCTCGTCGTTCAACAAGTACACAGGTAACATATAAGTTATAACCACAATGCGGGTTTGATTGAATGTAGGAAGTACAATTCATATGTATTATTCGCACGTGCAGGGCAATCAATGAGTCGGTAGCTCGTCGGAGCCTGGGGTACCTGTCGTGCAGCACGGGGAACCCCATCGACGACTGCTGGCGGTGTGAGTCGGACTGGCAGAGCAACCGCCAGCGGCTGGCGGACTGCGCCATCGGCTTCGGCAAGAACGCCCTAGGCGGGAAGAACGGGCGGATCTACGTGGTGACCGACTCAGGGGATGACGACCCCGTGACCCCGAAGCCTGGGACACTGCGGCACGCGGTGATCCAGGACGAGCCGCTGTGGATCATCTTCGCACGGGACATGGTGATCCAGCTCAAGGAGGAGCTCATCATGAACTCGTACAAGACCATCGACGGGAGGGGGGCCAGCGTCCACATCGCCGGCGGGCCCTGCATAACGGTGCAGTACGTGACCAACATCATCATCCACGGGATACACATACACGACTGCAAGCAGGGTGGGAATGCCATGGTGAGGTCCTCCCCGAGGCACTACGGGTGGAGGACGGTCTCCGACGGGGACGGCGTCTCGCTGTTCGGAGCCAGCCATGTGTGGGTGGACCATTGCTCGCTCTCCAACTGCAAAGACGGGCTCATTGACGCAATCCATGGCTCCACGGCCATCACCATTTCGAACAACTACATGACGCATCATGACAAGGTGATGCTGTTGGGCCACAGTGATACTTATACAGAGGACAAGAACATGCAGGCCACCATTGCCTTCAATCACTTTGGTGAAGGCCTTGTCCAGAGGATGCCCAGGTAATTCCAATATATATCCTATACTCTTTTTTTTTTTCGGTTGTTGACATGTTGTTGTTTTAATGATTATAGTTGATTACCGAAGATTTTTTTTTAACTTATTTTTAGCACTAGTAAAATCTACTTTAGGTTAGATGGAGATGAACATAGGGATAAAGTACATGATAGGAGAGACATATGTGACAATTTTGAAAATTAATATTAATACGGAGTATATGATATAAAACGATAAGAACTAATTAATTAAAATTATTAAGTCCTTACAATGTCGACTTCATAAAATACAAAGTTGATACGCATAAGTTACAATCTTTTGATTTTTCTTTTCCATAGGTTACGTGCATAAATCCTGAAACTAATGCATTAAACAAATACATAGTAATTTTTTTGAAAAAAAACTTTCTAAATATGGGAATGTTCACAGGTGCGGGTGGCCATTATATTTAAAAAATTCCATAATCATAATAATAATAATAGTAATAACGATTTTTCTATCCTATGCACCAAGGGCATAGGATAAGACACTAAATTGGAAATTTTTTTAAACTTTTAATTACTTTAGCCAAATTTTAATTAGATTTTTTAGGGTCGCTTGCCTTTTTTGTAGGGAATCTTTCCCAATTTAGTGTTTTATCCTATGCCCTTGGGGCATAGGATAGAAAAACCGTAATAATAATAATAAATGTTTGATTTAGGATAAGACACTTCATAGGAGTATCTAAAGATTTTAGTTTGATAATAGATAATTGATGAGATAGTTGACATGAATTTTGATAATTTTAATTGATAGAGTATCTTATACAAACTACCTATAAAAAAATAGATAGATTTAGGAATAGAAATTAAAATAAAAATGTTAAAAAGTTTAAAGTAGGTAATTATCGAAAATCAAATTTTAAAAGTTAATTAAAATAAAATATTATATTCACCTCGTTGAAAAAAATAAAATCTATCCTTACAAACATGTAGTTTGACCAAAAAAATATTATGATTTTCTATATATCCTTACACCTATTGGTAGTGAGAAAATACAAAGTTTGTTGCTTAAAATATTATAAAGTTGAAAAATGTAGTTCGTGATAATTTCCAATAACAATTATGCATCCGCGCGGCCTCCTCGATCCAACAACAAAAGTCAAAAAAGGCAAATCAATTATATGATACATTTGGATGATTATATATTATCACATTATTTTATGATTTATATTGTATTATAAGTCATATATATTATCCAAACAAACCCTACACCATAATTAGACAAATCATAAAAACAAACAAGTTTATTAACCTAAATAAAATTGAAAAATAATAGTTTTGAGTAATTATTTATATAATAAAAACTCCGGTCCCTAACTAGCCATTGCAACGGGCCTTCTCATTAAAAGGGGAAAAAAAGAGTCAAAAAGCGGCAAATTATGGTGTCCGTATATAAAGGTAATTAAAAATGGATGATCGGAGCCTCGGAAGCTATGCAGTTTGCATGCATGCTTGACTTGGTTGGGTAAAAAAGACCAGCCCACTAATTAATTAATTGATCTCTCCTTAAATTACGGTAATTTTGATATTGACATTGATAGAGATATACTCGATCCGTATATGAAATATGTTATAATCAACCCAAAGCCTCCTTTATTTGGGGCGACTAAAATGCCACAACTTATTGATACGGTGAACACTTGCTGTGATATCTCCTCAAATTGCGGGGATCCTGTTCCCACCTCTGTATATCCTCGTTTCTGAATTGTGTTTTGCCGGTGGTCAACATAAACTATACTATCATCATTAATGATTAATGAATACAATACAGTAGTAGTTACTTACTTATGCTCGCGTGCAGGTGTAGGCATGGCTACTTCCATGTGGTTAACAATGACTACACCCACTGGGAAATGTACGCCATCGGTGGAAGCGCCGCCCCTACCATCAACAGCCAGGGCAACCGCTTTTTGGCCCCCGACATTCGATTCAGCAAAGAGGTACGTATTTTATTGCTCATATATTATATGTATTGAGCAACTTGAATTCAATCAATTGGCATAGAATTGATTGATGATTTGTGATCGAGTTGCAGGTGACGAAACACGAGGATGCGCCGGAGAGCGAATGGAAGTCATGGAACTGGAGGTCGGAGGGAGATCTGATGCTTAACGGGGCCTACTTCACGCAGTCAGGGGCAGGGGCATCTGCGTCCTATGCAAGGGCGTCCAGCTTGGGAGCAAGACCTTCTTCCCTTGTCGGCACCATCACCGCTGACTCTGGCGTCCTCTCCTGCAAGAAGAACTCTCGTTGCTAATTAATGCCTAATGGATCCCACGTACCACCTCACCTCACATGCAGAAATTTTCATTTCTTAAGCAAGCCAAATTGAGAATATATGTGTTCAATTTCGAGCTGTTAAATTCATCACTCTCCCTAAATTAATTATTTAAGAGTGCTTCAGCCAGGCCTTCTTCTCCTTCTTCTTCTTTTTTTTTTGGTTTAGTAATATCTTTGATATTTAAATTTATGGGATGGGACTTAGGAATGGAATTGGAGGGTATATCCTACCCTCCTTTTTAATCTCCATATATTATATATTATAAATATTATAAATTATACTACCCTCCTTTTTAATCTCCTTCTTCTTCTTTTTAAGATTGCAGTTGTTAATGCTTCAGATTTTTTTAATAAACTGTCCTCATTATTCAATTGTTTGGATCACCCAACATTAACACAGCTTAAAAACGATTTAACATAGCTTAAATTTTTTTGATTAAATTTTTTTATTAAAATATATGACTTGAGTAGCTATCAGCCACTTAGATTAGGGTTCAAAATCCGTGATTTGATTTTGGGAGCAAGCGAATCGACAATCATATATAGAAATACAGAGAAATGATAATGTTGTTCGAGGTTTAATCTCTACATCCACAAAGTCTAAAATAAATAGAAACTCGACCCAAAAATCCACTATGTTCAACAGAGATTATAGATAGGTTGTATCCAAGCACAAAAAACATAGATTCAACACAAAAAACCAAAGAAAAATTTATCTAAAAGGAATCAAACGAAGAAACTCCCACAAGATAAGTTAGGAGAGGCTATGGATTCCTAATTTCCTAGCTAACAACATGTCAGGCATCCGTAGGATAAGGGCCTGATGCTAACGGAAGCCCAAATGCGAAACACGGAGGGGCCGGGCTGGGGCCCAAAAATATAATATAATAATAAAGGAGAAATCAAAAAGTGGAGAGGTTCGGAATCGAACCAAGCGGGCAAATTCGCGGCGGTAGGCGTATTCACTTTGGGGGAAACACGATTTCTTTTGGGATTTTCCCTTTCCTCTATCTCCCTCTCTCTCTCATCTTCGAAGTATCGTTCTCCCGTCGCCGCCCTATCTTTCTCACCCCTTTCGCTATCTTCTCGATGCAAACTCTCCGCCGGTAAGCCTCTCCGGTCTCTCTCTCTCTTCGCTCTCTTTCTGTTTCCATGGAGTGTTGAGAGTTTGAGCTATTGTTTGTGGCGTTGGATTTCTATATTCAATTTCTAGGGTTTCGATTTACGGCTTTCTTCTGTGTTCTATCCCTAAAGTTGTGCTTGAAGATCGATTTTTTCGGACTTCGTAGCACGAATCGATCTATCTTCTTCTTTGCAACCTTGGCTGCTTTGCCGATCTGTACAATTTGGATTTCTAGGGTTTTGTAGAAATCCCGTTGAACTACGAGAACCTTTCATTTGAAGGTTGAGGATAGGGCTTCTTTCGTGGAGCTTGGCTTCTCATTTATTTTCTTCTGTGGTAATAAGCTCTCTGCCTGGTATTGTTTTTCCGTATACACATGGAGGCGAGAAGGGGTGCTGAGTTTGGCGAGAGAGACTCCAGTTATGCTTTGCCGCAGCGAGAGCGTGTCTTTTCTAAAGATAGAGATGATGACGCTAGGGATGCTAGCAGGATGAATGGCCGTGATTTTAAAGATAGAGGTAGGGATAGGGGTAGGGTTAGACAGAAAGATGTTAAGGAGAGGGATTCATCAAATGGCGATTACCGTTCTTCCAGTAGAAGTGATTCTGGTGCCAGTGGTGGAGGTGGGGGTCCAAGAAGATGTGGGAATTCTATGAGGGTTGTAGACCGTGAACCAGGTGAGTTATCGAGTGAAAGCGGTTCTGACGGGGCTGTTGAATCTGAATCACAGGCGAAGGGTATTGCATCTTCGAAGATGGAGAATGGGACTCAGTCCTCCCCATTAACTAGGAAAAGGAAGTTTTCCCCCATTGTATGGGATAGAGACGATCAAGAAGCCAGAGGCTTGTCAAAGGGTACCAAAGTACCATCAAACAGTGTTCGTGCCCCTCCATCCCTGCCTAAGACAGATCGCCCACCTACTAATTCTGTCCCTTGCCCCACAGCCAATTTGCCTGTGTCGCCACTAACCGACCATCCAGTTACTGATCATCCTGAAGCGTCCGTCTCTAGAGGTTCAGTGGAGCATCAGCCAACGGATAATGTTTCGTCAGAGGCCCTGAGAGACGTGCATGATCAATCCTCTCATGATTTGGGTTTGACCAACAATGAGGGAGCGGAGCGGCTAGAAGAAGAAGATTATATCAGCACCAGGAACATATCATCGTCAAGATGGGCAGGTGATGCTGATTCTCCTGCTGACGAAGGTGAGATTTTTGATGATGAAGACCTGTCTAGAGGGAAAAAGACTCTGTCTAGGTTATCAGATACTAGATTGAGCAAGAAGTCCACCAGTCCTGAACCAGTGGAGGTTAAGAAAGAAAGCTTTGAAAACATAAAGACAAGAACAAATAATGTGGAAGGAGGTATGCATAGCAGACCCTCCAGTGAGGATCATGGTAGTGAAAATGGTTTTGATGGTGATGATATTATGGATGTTGATCACGAGAAAAATAATAGCAGTAGCAGTCCCAGCAGGTCCGATACCGATTCAGAGGAGAGAAGTAATACCGGTGAAGCACCCGAATCTCCTATACCTCCACAGCGAGCGGTAAATATGCTTCAGGGTTGTAGAAGTGTGGATGAGTTTGAAAGGTTAAATAAGATTGATGAAGGTACATATGGTGTTGTCTATAGAGCTAGAGATAAGAAAACTGGGGAAGTTGTAGCTTTAAAAAAGGTGAAGATGGAGAAAGAAAGAGAAGGTTTTCCCATGACATCTTTGAGGGAGATAAACATTCTTCTCTCTTTCCATCACCCATCCATCGTTGATGTTAAAGAAGTAGTTGTTGGCAGCAGCCTTGACAGTATTTTCATGGTGATGGAATATATGGAGCATGATCTAAAAGCATTGATGGAGACTATGAAACAGCCTTTCAGTCAGAGTGAGGTCAAATGTCTCATGTTGCAGCTTTTGGAGGGTATTAAATACCTTCATGATAATTGGGTGCTTCACCGTGATTTGAAGACATCTAACTTACTTCTCAACAACAGGGGTGAGTTGAAGATCTGTGACTTTGGGTTAGCTCGTCAGTATGGAAGTCCTCTTAAACCATACACTCGTTTGGTTGTTACTCTTTGGTACAGGTGAGCTGCATGACAAGTTGCATTATTTTTTTCACCTGTTGTTTACTCAATACCATTGTCACCAATGTAAGTTCTATTCTGCCTTTAATTAAGTAGAGTAGGATCTTGTCTTTGCTGTTACTTGGTTGCATCATTCTGCATTCCAATTTTCCTTGCTGTATTCCTTATTGTATGCCTTAATTGTTTAGTCAGTTGCAAAGTCTCAATTGCCAGGCGAATTTCACAATAGTGTTTTCTATTTTCTAAATGTTGTTTACTTGTTTGACTGGATTGTTTGAATCACGGTTTTGGCACTACTCAACAGCACCTGATGATTGATAGATTGTAATTTTGGCACTTTATCCAGGTCACCGGAGCTTCTATTGGGAGCGAAGCAATACTCTACAGCTATTGACATGTGGTCACTTGGTTGCATTATGGGTGAGCTGTTATCAAAGGATCCATTGTTCAATGGGAAAACAGAGTTTGACCAACTTGACAAGGTACATTCATGTCAAAAAAGGAAATCAAGTAGATGAGGTAGTATGACTAATGACATCATTGTGCAATTGATTTGGGAAAGGTGTATTTTTGATGTTGAATTAGTGCCTTATTTTATTTGACTAATTTGTGTATAATCTGGCCAATGCAGATATTTCGGATCCTTGGAACACCAAATGAGGATATATGGCCTGGATTTTCCAAATTGCCTGGTTTTAAGGTCAATTTTGTTAAGCACCCGTAAGTTTTTCTGTTTGACTGTCTATCAGCTTATGTTTTCTTTTGGCATCAAGGTTTTCTTATTCTTTCCATTCTTTTCCCAGGCTTCCAGCTTTGGGTAATTCTGGTTTGGCTTTCTTGCCTCTTTGGTGGATGAAGCTTTGAGTCACACAAGCATATACTTCATTATTATTATTAACATCTTTACCTGTTGTTTTCAGGTATAACCAACTACGCAAGAAATTCCCAGCTACATCTTTTACCGGATCCCCTGTGCTGTCTGATGCAGGATTTGATTTGTTGAATAGACTTCTTACTTACGACCCTGAAAAGGTGTTCTTACAGCAAATCTATATTATTTTACTTTTACATGGTTCGTGTTTATCCGGTGGATGTACATTCTTGCTGATGATTGACAATTCCTGCATGCAGCGTATAACTGCAGAAGAGGCTCTCAATCATGACTGGTTCAGTGAAGTTCCTCTTCCCAAGTCCAAAGAGTTTATGCCAACGTTTCCTGCACAACATGCTCAGGACAGGTAATGTATCATTACAAGTAGTTTTGATGTGAACTAGGTTCATTTCCCTCTTTTTCCATGCTTACTGTAGGTTCTTTTATCTGCTTTTCTTATGTTAGGCGCATGCGAAGGGTTTTGAAGAGTCCAGATCCCTTGGAAGAGCAGCGTAAGCGGGAATTGCATCAAGCAGAATTTGGAACAGGGGGCTTGTTTGGTTAACTGGATCTTACTGGATCAAGTATTCAATTTGATCTCCACACTTTGAATATTTTTATCAATGTTATGTGCTGGCAGGACGCAAACAAGGATGGATTGGCTGTTTTTTTGACAGACATTGTGCAGTTGCTGTCCTGCTGTGTCATGGTATTCATTCCAGTTGGCTGCGGAAGGCGTCCTTGTTCTTCCTCCATCTGGGTCAAGTTGGAAGCTAACTGTGTTTTCAAGCTTTCATGATTAGCTAAGATGGACTTAAACCGTGCCTACATGTCAAGGTGTGGCATAATGATATTTCCTTTTTACAAGATCAGATTTAGATGAAACTTTGTATGTAACATATTTGATATTTTCATTGGTACACTGTAAACAGTCTTACAATTTGTTTTTGATTACCAAACCATCATCGATTTCTGAATTATGGTATATCATCAGTATTATGTTTTTAATTTCCAAATTGTGTTTGCAAGAGATGGTTGGTGTTAGGCGGTGTGGACATCTTTGCTTTTCAGTGACGTCACAGATAGACCGAATACCGAATGTAAGGTAATAAATTGATCTAGCATGTAATTATATTTGGAGGCTAGGATCTGTCTTTCCTCCTGGATCAGTTCAGCGTTGCAAATGTTGTCTTAGTACGCATGTAGATAGGTTCTCCTTTGTTTAGGCTGAATGTGATACACATGATTTAATTATTTAAAGTTAAATGGAACTTGATTCAGTTTTTGTTTCTTCCTTCTTCAAAGTCTGACAATGTCCATAATGTTAAGGCAAGTTTGGTATGTAACTTCATACCACTAAGCTTCGGTAGTTCTTATAGTACTTGTTACAAATCATTTTCTACCCCTCATAAGGATAATACATTCAACAAACTTGAGTTAGAATGACATTTTTGCTTTAGTGCGGTTGCCAGCTTCTACATCTTTGGTCAGATGTGAATTTTCATGAATAATTTTACATGTTCTTTCTTTTGCATTGCTGCTAAGGGTTAGGGTGTCTGTTTACTGGGATGAAGTGCAATTCAAGATGTACTTCATCAAAAAATGGGATCCATTATTTTAGTGGTTTATAGTCAGATTTGCTAGTTATGGGAAAGCAGGTCTCTATGTACAAGGAATTTTATGAGGCACATCAACACTAGTTTGCTATTTGACTAAATTTGTAGAGCTTATATTATGGTGATGATTTAGTTAATAGCTGCTGTTTAAAAACAATGATGAGTTTGACAGTTTTTATGTTAGTATTTTGAGATGAGATTTGTTGTTTGTAATTGTTTTCTAGATGAGGTTTGAGTGGGGGAATTTACTTAATTGAGCAAGATTGTGTGATATATAGTCTCGTAGCAAATTGATATGTTAGAATGTTGTTTTGATTCTATTTTGGATGTTGGCATGTCAAAGTGAAGATTGAGTTTATAACCCTTCTTTACAAACTGTCACTGCAGTTCCAAAGCCAGCAGGCAGGTTGAGGAGTACCACCTGCGTCTTCTGGAATTTATAGAACTCTCCATTGTGTTTTCCATTCTTCACAAACTGTTTTTGTCTCTTCAGGCACAATAGAGGTACTTTACAACTCCATGTTTTGATTGTTTACTCGTGCAATTGCGTATTACTTCAGTTCGTTATATCTCTATTCAGTGTTTTGAGATCAAGGAAACAGAGCTTCTTGATCATTGGTTTTTTGTACGTGCAGCATGTGTTATGGATTTCTGTTGCATGTGTCCAGATTATTTGTCTTTTTTATCTTTTAAAGTTGGCAGAACAATTGCATTGTTAGATTGTTATTTTTAATTGAAATTTTTAGGTACCTAGCTTTTTCAGAAACGATGCATCAGGAAAATAGTTTTTTCTCCTAATTTGTGAAAATGTCTTTCTAAGATCAAGTGTAGTGAGTCATCGTGATTTAAACTATTTTGTTTCCTTTGGTGATTCGTAAGGAAAAATGGCACATAATTCTTCACGAGTAAATTACTGTGTGCCAATTTGAGTGCTCAAATGCCTTTCATTATCGGCTTTTAAGCGGGTCTTTGTTTGGAATCCATAAATACTTCTGATGTTGCATTAGGAGAAAATTTTCCAGCTATATTGATTGGCAGACTATCAAATCACAATTTGCATATGAATTTTCCTTGATGATAGAGTTGGCTTCTACTTTTTAAATCTAATAGGAATAGACTACATTTGAAGTTGTGTGATTCTGACATGGAAAGGGTAGTTAATTAAGCATATTTTCTATTAGGTGGGAGTAGCCTCATGCATTTCTAGCATCTTTTTGTTGAATTTTTAGTGTGAGCTCTCTTTGATTGTTGTGGGGCATCACAACTTCTTGGTGAAAGTGAAACTGAGACAAGCAATCAATTCTCTACAAACGGAAGAAACAATGTTGTTAATCAAATCCACCCAGGTTACTAGTTTGTGTTGAAATCTTCTTCCATCAGTGACTGTCCTTTGATATGATTGAACTGGGAGAATGACTAGAATCAATTTGATGTTAAACAGTCCAGTTAATAGAGGGAGAAAAACACCTGCCTTGTCTGCTTAATGAGTTTGCTTTGTTTGGTCTGGCTAGATTTTGATTCTTGTTTGCGAGTCATCGTAGTAGTATCTTTTTCTCTCATTCTGGGTCTCACCAGTTGAAGAAAAGCTGCTTTTCCCATGGCAAGAGATGAAAATACATTTCAGAAGGTGTGTCCAAATGCATTATCAACCAAGTTTTGTATTGCATACCATTTTCTGGTTCGGTGCTCCATTTTGATGATTGCTGTTGATGGATCTGAAAACAACAGCTTTGTATTGTGAAAAGATAGCTTATGCATAATTTGTCAGAAGATGAGTTTTTTCCTCATTGAGGCGGCGTATAAGCATCCGAGGCCAAGTAGCGAGCGGTCCATGGTAAGGAGAACCAGCAATCTGGCATATGCTGGAAAGAAATAGGAAGCAGTGAATTGTTGATCCAAGATGCAGTCGAACATATGTAGGAGATCACCACGGGTAACCCATGATATTTCATGGTTGCATTTTCATGGGTTTTCTTTCAATCGTTGTTTCTATTTTTGTGGAAATTACCCTAGTCTCTTTTTGCATCTACAGAAAGCGGTGTGAGCAATGGACGGTGGGATGGTTATGGCTGTTGCAAATATAATGGGTGTGTTTATTCATTCAATGGAATTTTAAATGGGCAAAACTTAAATGATCGGTGAAGAATTTCCAAATACCCCAAATCTCAACTAGGAGAATTTGTAGTATCGGCACTTTGTACTTTGCAATGCCCTATCACAATTCACAAATGTGTGCTATGCGATTACTACTGCTTTGGGGGCTCCAATATTGGTACTTGCGGACTTGCGGGGCTTAATGCTTCATTAGTCTCTGGATCATGCGATCAAGTTTCAAGAGGCATCAAGTATGGATTTAAAGATTTTTTGAAAACGAATTTGGATGAACTAATATATAGTCAAACCGGGGGTATTCTTGCCTGTGAGTTTTTAATCGGCGGAAATATTGGCAATGGAAGTGGTGATCCAATCGAATGGGAATTACAAGAGATAAGACAATACCGACGGTTTTATGTGAAGCGGGACTCGTATATCTAAAATGATCCCTTTATACCCACCAAGACTCCAAAACTATACCTACCACTACTCCTATCATCTCAATCGACCACTCTTTAAGTACCTAAAAGGGAACGTCTCTGACGAATATCTACGAGTGACTTCCACTTCGCGGATATCCTAGATTTATAACTTTCCATAATTTGAATAGCACGCGATTCTACAACAAAAAACTTCATTGCAAAAAACCATTTTGGAATTGTAGAGACTTCCTTGCTTGTTACAACACATACGCGAACCAATTCTGTCCCTCCTCTATGATGGCAAATCGCTGGCTGATTCCCACCCATCCGAACACAGTGGATGAGTGGACTGTGCTTCATTGATCGGTGGACAACCAAACCATAGGTGGTGCTCACTTTCCTCTTCATGCTTACACAATCGAATGAGAATTTGTGCATCATTATTACAATAAATGAGTTTAGTGGGTTTGAATCTTCTGTCTCCGATCATATTTCCTACCTCTATCCCCTCTCAGAAATTTTTTTTTATTCTTTTAATCTATCTTTATAATTTAAATTTAAATTTATTTTTCTTTTTAATTGAAGTTTGTGAGGGAAAGGGGAGTGGAAGATAGGAAGGGGGGACAAACTAAGGCCTCGTTTGGTTAAACGTGGGAAGTAGACTTCCCGGGATTTGTAATTCCTATGAATTCTACTTCATGGGAAATGTAAAAATATGTTTGGTTGAAAATAATTTCCTATAAATTCAATTCCTATGTTTTGTTTGGTTAAACATTGAATTTTTATAGTAGTAATTTATTTAAAATTACTCTTATAACCTTTTGCTTTTTGTTTAAAATCAAAATCTATATGGGCAAATTGGTGATTTTGTTTATAAAAAATAAATTTTATAGAAGATTTGGAAAAAAAGAATGGAGGAAGTAGATCTTACCTACCCCTCATGGTAAGGGTTCGTTTGGTTAGCTCTCTACTTCCCGGGAAGTTCAAAATCCCAGAAATTAGGAGTCAATACATGTGTTTGGTATGTTTTTTTAAAATGAGAAAACCCAGGAATTTCAATTCCTAGGAATTTAAATTCCTATAAAATGGTGGAATTTAACTTACCATGGAGGGGGTAGGTAAGATCTACTTCCTCCATTCTTTTTTTTTCCAAATCTTCTATAAAATTTATTTTTTATAAACAAAATCACCAATTTGCCCATATAGATTTTGATTTTAAACAAAAAGCAAAAGGTTATAAGGTATCGTTTGGTTACACTTTTACTTCCTAGGAAGTACAAATTTATAGGAATTGGCTTTCAATATATGCGTTTGGTACAATTTTTTTAAACTAAAAAACACAGGAATACTAATTCCTAGGAATTGAAATTCCTACAAAATGAAGGAATTCGACTTACCATGAGGGGGGTGGGTAAGATCTACTTCCCCCTTTTCTTCCCCAAATCTTTTATTTATTTTATTATTTTCATAAAGAAAATATCTAATTTGTCCCTAATAATAAGATGAATTTATTTTTATACAAAGGTTATAAAAGTAATTTAAAAACAATTGTTGTCAAATATCCGTGTTGAACCAAACAAAATGCAGTAATTGAGTTCATGGGAATTTATTTGCAAACAAACATATTTTCATACTTCCCGAGAAGTAGAATTCATGGGAATTCTATTTCCCGTGAAGTAAGTTCCCAGGAATTGAAATTCCTACATTTAACCAAACGAGCCCTAAGAGTAATTTTAAATAAATTACTATAAAAATTCAATGTTTAACCAAACAAAACATAGGAATTGAATTTATGGGAAATTATTTTCAACCAAACATATTTTTACATTTCCCATGAAGTAGAATTCATGGGAATTACAAATCCCGGGAAGTTACTTCCTGGGAAGTCTACTTCCCACGTTTAACCAAACGAGGCCTAAGTTAAATTTCACTATTTCATGGGAATTTAAATTCCTAGGAATTGAAATTCCTGAGTTTTCTCATTTTAAAAAAACATACCAAACACATGTATAGACTCCTAATTCCTGGGATTTTGAACTTCCCGGGAAGTAGAGAGCTAACCAAACGAACCCTAAAGAATAGGAAATTTGGCGAGTTTAGCGAAAAATGTATACCTTCCAATCTACCATTTATTTCCAGAAGAAATAGGATCCCCATCTCTCGCCTATAAAATTGAAATACCTTCGTCTTTGATGTGCAACTTCAAATAAAAATTGTGGAAAGTCTCTAAATTTTCACTTTGGCAAATTACCTCCTCAATATCAATCGATAATTGTATTACTGCAATAATGATTTCCAATATAAGAACACTTTGAATCATCATGTGTTCCATTAAGGAGTCCAGTCCATGACGAATTCTTTTCTTCCTGCTTATAATATCCTTAGCTTTAAAACAACAGATCACTTATATTCACTAGCATCGGTTTCAAGTAGTAGTTCACCATTTACATTAGGTCTAGCTGTTTTTTTTTTTTTTGTTAAATTTACACATTAGTTTTTTATTTCTTGAACTAAACTTGTGTTTGGATTAATCCAATTTCAAACTTGTTTTTTTCTTTATTAACGTGTAATGACTTCATAAATTTGGGTAAATCTTTGAAGAAATTAGATGCATAAGTAAGATACCTTAGAAATCTTTCTAGTTGTTTTCTACCATTTATTTCATCAGGAAAATTTCTAATTTTTTCTAAAATATGTTCTTGTAACACAATTTGTCCAATTTTGATCTTTAACTCAAGAAACTCTTTTTCTGATTCAACATAAATGCATTTTTTTTTGTCTTGATTTAATTTCTTGATTGATGTATTTTTGAGTTATTGCTTTGAGACCATATTTATGTTGTTTTAAGGTTCAAGAGAAATATAAGATATCATCAATTATAGACAAGACAACGTTTGAATTCTTTGAAAATATTATCTAGGATTGTTTGAAATATTTATGGTGCATTTTTTAGACTAAATGACTTGACTAGTCATTCATAGTGTCATTGTGGTTCACTAAATACAGTTAGATAAATACTCTTCTTGTCCATTTTAACTTGTTAATATTCACTTTTACAATCCATTTTAGAAAATAAGGTAACTCCATGCATTCTATTAAACAAGATTGTTTTATTAGGGATATAATATCCATCAAAGACATTATTATCCATCAAAGATTGTTTTCTTATGATGACCATTCTAGCTTTTCCTTTTTTTAGCAAGGTTTCTAACCATGAAAGCAAGTGAACTTTTTGCCTTTCACTAAACCTTTCTTTTAACATTATAAATGTAAACCATTCGCTTAACTCTAATAAACGTTGTTCAATGCTCTTGTCTTGTAAATTTCACATATTGCAAGTGCAAATTTTCAATGTAAGAAGAACATACTCACCATCATGGTTAGTGGGCGACTGGGCGTAAACTCTATTGCTTGGTGTGTAGACTTGTGTAATCTTTTTAACACAAGCTCCTTCTTCATTCATAGTAAAGACCATATTTAAGTGTTGAGTACTTGAGTGCATTGGAAGTTATTTCTTGGTATTAGATATCATACTAGTAGATTGTTACTTGTGCGAGTTTTCTGTGTGATTCTCGTTCTACACCTCAATCAGCTTGTCCCAATAAATTCATTATTGCATATCATATGTTCACCTTTCCAAAGTCCCTTTGTCGAAAAAAAAAAAACGTGCCAAGCAAGTTGGAGTGAGAACAATACAATACAAAACAAACGATGAGTGATCTCTTGGAAAGTCCTCTCGTTTCATTCCTCTCTAGACAAAAAAGAAATGAATTCTCTATTCATATAATATGTTCACCTATCTAATCACCTTCCCAATAAACATGTGTCAAGCAAGCGAGAACAATACAAACGATGAGTGATCTCCTGGAAAGTCCTCGCATTTCATTCTCTCTCTAGACAAAAAAGAAATGAATTCTCTATTCATATAATATGTTCACCTATCTGATTCACCTTTCCAATAAACATGTGCCAAGCAAGCGAGAACAATCCAAACGATGAGTGATCTCCTGGAAAGTCCTCGCATTCCATTCCTCTCCAAACAAAAAAGAAATGAATTCTCTATTCATATAATATGTTCACCTAACTAATTATCTCCCCAATAAACAAGTGCCAATAGTGTTGCTTTATGTTAAGGAACAAACGATTCAGACCACATATTCACAGCGGAAGAATGATTTGAAGAACTAATAATCAACCCTTTGGGAAGTGGGAGACTAATCATCAAATGAAATATGGGGCACAAGTAGTCAAATGGTATAACTCTATATACATTACTATCAAATATAAGAATATACAAACTACCTTCCATTGCTTTTTTCCCACAAAAATCATGGAACTTCAGGAACTGGGTTTATGGAGAACACTACTGTCTTCCCGAGCACGAAGAGTACCAACGACAGCTCAATGAAGAAGATCGTAGATATGAGTGCTCTATCCACTGTCCATCCAAAGATCGTTATTCCTCCTGGATTTGTCTGTAAATACATGACTGCATTTGCCATTCAACGCATATCAGAGTGAATTGAATTTGCACAGGAGGTTTAAATATGAGTGCAGCAGAAGCTGCTATATCGCTTACCGAAGGACTCTCTCTTGTGATATGAGGACACCAGGGATGCTAGTTGCGTGTAGTTCTGACCCGAAAAACAATCCAACGAGTCTAAATCGCTTTCTGACTGATTAACAGAAAGTGATTCCCAGTTGGTAAGAGTATCAAGATTCCCTAAACCATTGGAGCGCCTAGACTGGCAAAATTCGGATGAACTGTTTGTCATTAGAGCATGCCATTTGCTAGCCACCGACGCAACTGCTTGGGCCCTGTGGGAGATTTTGGTTGCAGCATGGAGGCACAGAGTTATCCCCACAACTTGAACAACCGAAGTCACCTGAGGAATCAAATTAGTTTGTGTTCTATAAAACGCTGATCAATATTTATTGGGTATAAAATTCTTAACCGATGACAGCTCAAGCTACCACAAACAACGGAAGATGATCAAGCACAGGTTCATACAAATGCTTACCGCAAAATCACCACCGTTTAAGAAGGTGATGGCTCCACTATACCCCGTTGTTTGCAACAGAGTAACAAATTGGCTAGCGGTGACAACCAAGAACACCAGCAGGAGATAAATTCGGAACCTGTGGCTGATTTTGGAGAGATGGTGTCTTAAACGAATGTGCTCTTCTATGAGAATCAAGTTGTTCGATTCCCTCTCCAGGAGCTTACAATAATCCTCAAAGTGGATGACTTGGAGATTACAGATCAGGTGGAACAAAATGCAGGCTGCTAGCGAGATTGTATTCAAGTAAGTCCAGGAGATAACCAAGGCGAATACGATAGCAGCAGACTCCCACCATGCCTCGTTTTCTGCATCTAGAATTCGGATGACCTCGCGTGCAGTCTTCAGGATCAAACACGGTAAAAGCCATAGTATCAACACCCGGTAGCAATTCTGCAAACGAAGAACGGACATAAGCATTTCATAAGCATGTTTTTCTCCACTTAAGGATGGAATGTTTGAGAATAAAGTCAAATTTCAGTTCATTCCACCTTCCTTCAATCTCCTCTTTTAGCACATCTCTAGAAAATAAAAATATCATAAACCCATAGTTGATGTTTGAATTATCTGATATCAGTATCAAACTGATATCATGTATGAGCCATACCCATACGGCATACCTCGTTGCCATCCTTCCAACCTTGGTATGTGTCAATCCTCTCACTTATACTATACTCCTGCTCGAGCAGCTCAAACCAAAGTATTGCAAACACCCTAAATAAAAAATTCATATCTATACTCAAAAGCCACAAGCCGACACCTCATATCAATATTGATATTGATTCTAACCAAAGGGGACCTAATAAATTTCAAGTAAATTCTTAGCACTTCATAAATGATTGGAGTACTCTAGTTTATGATTTTCCTCTTCTTATTTTTCCTAATTAGAAATGTCAAGTACTCCCCAAAAAAAAGGTGACATTTTTACTGTACTCGGGAAGGGATAAGAATGAAGAGCAAACAAATGATTATTGCACCCCATCATCCAAAATGATAGCAAACAACAATGATCAACACGCATCCTAATAATCCATTTGTGGTTTTGGCATCAATCAACAAACACATTTTGCTACCAAAATTAAATGAATTAAACAGAAATAGGGACAAAATTAAACTAGAAGGGCATGAAAAATTGCAAGGGGTGACCTTGATCTTCTGAACATAGAGGTCCATCAACCGGGACATGTGACCGGTGTAGCGATCAACAAACAAGAACTTGCGAATTCCATACTTCCTGAGATTGTATGACAAGCAAATCAAAGAAACAACGCCCAAACAAGCTTGCGAGGCCAAGCAATCGAACTCGAAGTCCTTAACCTGATAGTCCTCGCAACCGGAGCAGTTGTTGAGCTCGAGTATCCCCACCGGAATCCCAATACCCACAACCACAAAAGCAAGCCAGGACAGCCCAAAACTCAGGATGGAAGTTTGGTGGAAACCCAAGAAGGTGAGGAAGAAATCAAGGCCTTGGAGGGCCTTGTCGAGATGGGTATATTGATCATCATCATCAACCGCGTCAATCCCCTCTTTATGGGTCTGTGGGTTTTGGTTTGATTGTAGCAATGGGGTTTGGATTTCAACAGAAATGCTGGTGGCTGTGTCCTCCCTTTCCATAAAACTGGATTATTGGTTGGAGATTGAAAGTTGGGGTCTCAAATTTTCATGCTGATCGAAATTTGGGGTTTTTTCCCCTCTTTACTAAAATCTGAAGAGCAAAAATCAGCATTGGTTGCGGAATGAAGAAAGGTTTGTGATTTCAAAGGGGTAAGTTGGATTGACGATTAGGGGAGATGGGTTTGACTGGTGGATGTGGACTAATTGCGATCATCTGCAATTGACGGTGAGATGAGTGAGGGAATACGGTATGATTGTAGGGTGCAAAGTAAGTGATCCTTTCTGGTTGGTATTAATTGAGCTGACAGTAGATATCATGAAAAGCTGTTGCTTGAAACTTGGTACTCCCACAATTGAACTTTTTTCCCATATTTGGGTGCTCATCCCGTGAATCTGAATTTGGATGGTCATAATGTGTTATGGACCCTATTGTAGTACTATAGTGTGTGTCTGTGATGTAGTTGTTAGTGACGATGTTATGCAATTAAACCAAAGTTTTTATATTGGGCTGTGATACCTACAATTTGATAAAGTATCATGTATTAGATTAATGAATTTTCGATCAAGTCTTACTAATTTAAGTTAGCAAGTGATTAGTAGTCTATGAGTTTGAATCTACTTCTTTCATATTATGTTGTGTTAAATTGTATATTGTAATAGTTAGGCCTATTGTGTGGCATGAGCACTTAAACTATAAGTAAACTTTATGACCATTTGGGGATGAAACAATATACATCTAAGTATACTATAATATGTGACATTGTTTATAGGTTGCAAGAACCCTGAATACTTTCGTATTTAGGTTTGGATTACTTGGCCCAAGAGTGATGACTATATTATATGTATTATGTGTATGTGTATTCTTTCATCATAGAATGACTTAAATTGGATTTACAGATTTGGGTCTATTTGTGTTGGGCCGGATTTGTATAATTGGTGTCTTCTTTTGTGGGTTGTCTCTAGGTGACCATTGGAGATCCCTTGTAGCCCTAGCTTTGCTCAGGGCTTTATAAGGTTTCCTCTTAGTTAATGTAGCGTCTTGAGCCTCACTTGTAAACCCTAGCAAAGAAAGAAAGAGAGAGTGTTTAACCCGAATTGCGTCAACAAATCTTGTGTTGTTTCTGGTTTTTAGTTTGTCGATTTCGTCTTTTATTTGTGTTTTAAGAGCGAAAGTCGATCTTCATGTTATAATGGGTATAGTGCCTACCTATGAGTAAAAAAAAATTAATGAATTTTCGTATCGCAATGTTGTTTAACCTTCTTTGTAGGTAAGTCATACATAAATTTATTCCTTAATCCAAGAGTTACTACTAGAGATGAGATATTCTTCGTACTTCAAAATTTTGATTATACATAAAATTGGTTGAGCCTTTGATTGTTTGCTCTATATGAATTTCCCTAAAAATTGTTATACGTAGTTTTTGCTTAGAAGATAGTACTGTATAACTAACAAGGTTGTAACAAAAATTGAAAATTGTAGCCTATGACACGAACTTTCATCAAGTAATGTTTTGTGGCACAAACATATATTAGGGAATATATTATTGAGAATGAGTCTGGGTCAATTGTGAAAGATTGTTGTCAAATGACGGTTTCGTTCAGAATTACTTAAACAATGAGTGGTTTTACGCAATTTATTTTGTCAAAACTCAAAAATATCTCACCAACATTTATGTTTGTGTCACTTAACAGTAAACACCACGTACTTTTCACATAATTTGTGCCATCAAAATCAAACCTTATGGCCTTTAGTCTTAATTTATTACCAACAAGGCAAGCAAACAGAAAAACTTGGGTCTAAATTAACAGGAACATATATATATAGTACTGGAATGAATCCTACAAACCTTATGGGCTCGAGTATCTTGATGTCAAAAGTCTCTGCTTATTTATGATAGTTGGGTTTTGTTGTCACTCCATTCATTTCGTATCGTATCGTATCGTATTGGCGCCTTCAACACTGCCTTAGCTGAAAACTTCCTAGACAACCAGCTTAACTAGACAGTAAAATGATAGAAGAGCCCCTTGCTGAAGGAGATTTTTCGAATGCTTGAGTACCTAGACACATGATCAATCATAATGACTGGAATGAGTGATAGCCCTCAAAGAGGACGTTTAAGCGCATCATAGTGACCGTAGCTATGATACAGCACGCAGATCGGGTTCTCCTTTCCGTACTCCTGCCCATATTCTGCTATGACTTTGAGGCTACCCGACTTCGTGTCCACCATGTGAACCGCGATTGGCATCCTGTAATACTCATCACTGTAAAACCTGAAGAGGATAATACCTAATCTGAGGAACACACAGAAATTAAAGGTCTCACTTTAGTACATGAGATGCCATGAGTAGCTCAGGTTCCCCTCCCCATACGTAAGACCGACTCATTTGTCGAACATATTTGTCTAAATTGTCATCAAGAAACCTGAAGTTTGTCATTCAGAAAACATATACCAACTGAGATTGATTTTTTTTACTAGGAATTAAGATGTGCAAGATTTAGGTGAGGGATTCCTTAAGCTAGATAGCTTACCACTCGCTGTCTGCACGTCGCCTGATCAACTCATCAACAACCTATACATATCACTTCAAAACTATTCTCTTAGAAATCATATATACCCAATCAGAAGTTGCTTGAAAATGAATTTTAAGGGCTTAAATTGGAGCTCTTGTGAAATGTGATACCTTGGATCTGAGCTCGTCAGCAAGCCGCCTTTGTCGGGTTTCGCTAGGAGAGGGTTTTCCCATCCTAAGACAAGCTCCATATGCCACTGATCTGAACAAACAACTTCCATCCGCTGGTATTCCTACAGTTACAAGGCACCATAAATCAAGAAGTGAAAACCAAGTTATGTGTTTGATAAATTCATCTACCAAGAGAATCAAAAAGAAAACAGAAACATAAGAACATACGAATTGTTTGGAAGTCATAAGCAGGGTAGATACGGAGCGAATTTTCTGGCATGGGCATTGCAAAAGAATCTCAAAACTTTCCAAGCACCCTTGCTGAATTTGTTGTGTGGACTGTGAAGGAGAGAATGTAGAGATGATGAAAGTGAAACAGAATCAAATTCGATGCTTTCTCTACAAAGTTGCCAAAGTGAAAAGAAAATTGAAAAAGAAACGCCCACCGTGGGGCTCGAACCCACGACCACAAGGTTAAGAGCCTTGCGCTCTACCAACTGAGCTAGACGGGCTTTGATGTTAACCTTGTATAGATTGTTTAAATCAATCAGATCCAAACAGGTATTTACATTACATACATGAATTTGTTACACTCTCAGTGTCAAGACAAAAATTCAAATCAAACTCCAATTACTTGCGGGTAGAGTGATTCCTATTCTTCCTAAAGAAACTGAAAGTTCTTCCCATCATCTTCGTCGAAGTGGATTTCCCGAGAGGCCGTTGATCCGCGTCTCCTGGTTCAGGGGCGATCACCGGCTTCTCGGGCTCCACTGTAGGCCTCTGCAGCAGCACCTGGGGATTCCGAAGGATGGGAGGCGGCTCCGGCTTCTTCTGCTCCCGGAAGAGCATCAGCAGCCTCTGCGCTTTGGTGCGACCTCTGACCGTCCCGTTAACCGATAGGCACACCAGCGAAGGGATCACCCCTTCCTGCAGCGCGATCTCAGCGCACTTGTCGCTCCCATCGCACAGGATCAGGAGGCACGCCGCGGCCTGCTCTTGCTCCAGAGGCTCCCCTGCATCGAGTATCGTCGCAAGCTCACCTACGACGCTCTCGTTCGATATGATGGCGTCTTTCCCAGCGTTGCTCCCTGCTAGATTGATCAGTATCGCTATCGATTTCTCGATCCACTCGTGATCATGGGGCTCCTTCAGGTGCGTGTGGAGGGCCGCCACTATCCCTATCCGGAGCAGGCTTGGGACGTTCGACGGGCACGTCGACAAATTGAACACCGCGTGGAGGGCGTCCACCTTCGATTGCGGATCCTCTGCTTCGACTTGGATGAGGTTTATCAGGAAAGGTACCACCTTGCTCGACGCTCCTAGAATCGGCTTTGCCGCTTCCAGGCACGACAGATTCAACGACAGGGCCGCCACCAGTGCGTGTGAGTTCGGTTGAGGAATCATTTCCTCTAGCAATGGAACAAGCTCGCTCGATAGCATCAACTCCTTGTTTCTGTCGAATCACAAAAGCTTAAGCTCGATAACATAAAGCTGATCGATGGAGTAGCTGAAACTGATGGAGCCTGCCTTTTGTGGTTTACCTGTTGTTATTGACGGCGATGTTAAATAGAGCCATAGCGCCTACTTCCTGAGCTACTTCATCCATTTTGGACACAGCGGACTTGAGAAACTGCACCAGTGCTTCGACAAACCCATGCGAGCCCATATTGATTCGGGCTGCCTCGTCCTCCTTTAGCAAACGCCTGATCTCCTCAACCACTATGCATTTCTTTTGCAGATTCTCTCCTCCATTCAACACACGCAATAATCTTTGTGTTTCAAACTCGTTGCTTTCGCTTTCCTGATACGGTTCAGCAGTGCTTTCATCTTCGCAATCTTCCACCTCTTCGACAACGTAAGTTACTTCTAAGCCTACCACCTTTACCTTGCAAGAGTCGTCGTAGTCATAGTCGCTGTCGTTGTTGTGGTTATCGTTATCGTTAGAGTTGGCGTTGTTATCGCGTGGCCTAGACTCTGCAGATTCACCATCGGATAGTGCAAGCCTCCAGTAGTTGAGATCAAGAGACTCAGGTGGACCATCTGGCACTTGAACACTGTGTTGCTCACACCAACTAGCAATGAGACCCTTAACGCAATAGTTGGGAGTCAGGCCAAGGTGAGTTAGCTGCTGTTGAGTCTTCGGGCAGGTGTTGTGCCCATCACGGAACCACTTTTCGATGCATTTCTTTTCGTATGTTTGGCCCGAAGATATAATGACAGGATCATACATGAGCTGCAATGAAATCGGGCATCTCAGCTCTTCGGGTGGAATGGGTATGAGTCCTGGTTTCTTGTCAGCTGCCTTAAAGCTGACCGAAGGCTTGATGTTAAAAGAGGCAACTCTGGAAGCAAATGGCTTACCATTTGCGTGCTCCGACGAGCCTGGGGTCGTAGGGGAACGAAGCAATGAACCCGGGGAATCATTAGCATCTAATGTCTCGGAATATTTATTCATAAGGTTTAGGAGGTACGCCACAATCGATTCTTTCTGCTTATCTTCCTGCGTTCGTGCTATTTCTACGAGTTTCCGGAGGGCTTTTCCTTCCCTTATTGCAGCTTTAGACGAATTAATGCCGAGTTTTGAAGCAGCCTTGCGAAAACATTCGACCACCTCATTGCTACTATCATTGCAGCTGGCATCAAATCTTCTTCCTATCTGGAGGAGGTCAGCTATGTCATCGCCAACTTTCTTCTCTGAAGGATCAAGAGCAAACGTCGTCCCCTCGAGTTCACTTATGATGCCCAACAGCTTCAGTGATCAATACTCAAAATGTGTTAATGAAATCCGGTTTACAGATTAGGGGAATAAAAAACAAGATTAGAACTACCTGACATCCAACAGATTGTGGAACAATGTCGACGACGTGCTTAAGACTATCTATTAGCGAACATTTTGCTCGCTCGAACTTCAATAGGACAGACTCCCCTGTAACAGCCTGCAAGAAGTCAATGTCAATGTCCATCAATACAGGCAAGAATTCCATTTTGTGTGATAGAGGAGGATATCGACATCCATTAGGTGCAAAAGACGCGTACCAGGTAAAGTTTGCTACATTCCGAGCAATGGCCTATGATATTCTTGGCGTCTTCAAGCGCAATGTGAAGAGAACACAAAGCCTGAATCCCGGACCTGCTCCGTGGGAGAGCTGCTTCAATAGCAGGAAATATGTTCATTGTGCTGCTATATGCATCGGATAGGATGTCGCACATTCCTACATGTAGCTGCAATTTCCATATATCGTCGTCGTCAAATGATCTTAGATGGAACATCGATCATCTTGCTGTGAAATCATATAACATATTTTGCCATAAATGCATACGAGCTTCGAGTCTTTGGAAGGAATTTGTTGTACCTTAGCATGAGTGATCAAGAACACATTTTTTTCAACCCCTGGTGCGTCCATGTTTCAATGTTGGCCTGGATACGCCTTTGTGATTTTATATTCAAATTGGAAGATCAGCAAGGGAATAGAGGATCATACTGCAACAAATTTTCATCTGGATTCTAGAAACAACAATCCCATTTGCATAATGAATGATATGATAAAGGCGAACACAACTCGAAGTCAAATAAACGGAAACCAGTAATTTCTGAAATGATCCTCCTCGTCGTCGGGATAGGAGTTTTTGAGATTGTTCAACAAAGAATTTGAATTGACAAGAGACGTAGTATTGATGATTAAAAAAACACAGGAATTGGAAAGGGAAAGAGATCTAACAGATGCATTTAATTTTAGAGATGGGCATTTCGTCGAAAAGATGGGGTGCGTGGGAGATGCATTTAGGAGGGATAATAAACCTCCGGCGTTGAAACTAAACAATCAACAAATTACAGACTCCCGTTTTCAAAACCCTCTAAACAAGAAATGACAGTTTTTTTTACCCTCTCATCATTCAGCCATCGCAATAGGGCCGTTTTTTGGGGGACAATTTTATTTTTCGGGTTAGGAAGTGGGGAAACAGAATTGTCCTTCTATGGTCACAATAAATGATACTCTCGATCTATTCGGCTAATCATAAAAATTCGAAAAAATATATGTCATTTATTATTTATACACGTTTTTTTTATATATGTGTTTTGGCATTACAACCACTACACTACTCTGTAACTTTCATGCTCCGATGCCAAATGATACATTCGGAATGCATTCACGTCAGTATAGGGGTGTTATGTGAACACGAGTAGATCGAATTTGACTCGTACTCGACTCGATAAAACTCGATTCAAGCTCGTTTATTTTCTAAACGAGCCGATTATGAGCACATTATTAAGTTCGGTCCAAAGCTCGACTCATTCGAATTAAGATCGAATAGCTCGAATTTTATGGAATTTCTAAAATTTCCTTTTTAAGTTATTGTCTAATGAGCAAGTAGAACTGCTTAAAGCTTGACAAAAACTCGGCTCGAGCTCGTTCATTTCCTAAACGAGCCGAGTATGAGCACATTTTTTAAGCTCGAGTCAAAATTTAGGCTCGGTTTGAGCTCGTCCATATCCTAAATGAATGGAATATGAACAAACAATACTAAGCTCGTTCGACTCGAATAGCAGCCCTGCAACAGTACATATAATTCCTAAAGCCTACTTTGATTTTGGGTTGATTTCACCAGACATTGTGGGCTTTTCAGTAAGATCAGTAGTTTTGAATGTTGAAAGATACCTTTTGTTTATGAAAGTGTAATTTACCATTCAATTCAACAAATTTCTTTCACTTCCCCCTTGTTATTTGGCTAGTATACGCTTTGTACGTTCTTCTTTTTAACCACAACAGATTCTTCCGGTGTCCCCTCCTGCAAAAGTCAATTACACTACTTGCAAAATAACCAATTGCAACGAGTAGTGGCAACTTCTATTGAAGAACCACACTTTTTGTCTTTGCTAGCATCTCCAAAACTACTCATCAACTTTTTGTCTATGCTTTACTCAACTTTACCATAGACATTTAATAACAATACTTTCTCCTTCTGCATCCATCCAGGCAAGCTGCAAACACTGAACTTTATTGTCACCAATACCTTTTATCTCAATTGTTTCTCAGTTCCTCTATGGTTTGTATCACTTCGAAAACTCAAAAACATTTACATAACATACCCACATATACAGAAGAACCATAAGACCGTGCAGATTGGGGAACTACCAGAGAACGTTCCGTAGAGCCTGAGTATGAAACTTCTACTTCTGCTCTTGTCAGAGACGCTGATCAGATCACATGTGCCTACTTCGGATTCAGCTTTAGCGAAGCACTACATGGTTGTTGCGATATGTATATGAGTTAAGCAACAATGATGAATAAATGAATATACAATGGCAGCAGGACCTTTGTAGGCAGAGGGTTTGTACCTGTTGATGCAGTAACGCTTTCCTGTAGGTGGAGGGCCATCGTCGAAGACGTGGCCAAGGTGGGCATCACAAGCTGCGCAGAGCACTTCCTGTCGAGGCATGAATATGACAGACAGATCCAGCTTTGACTTGACATTGCTGCCTATGGGTTCGTAGTAGGAGGGCCAACCAGTCCCACTGTCAAATTTAGTGGATGACCTGCAGGACGAACAAAAGTGAATGGTGGACGTTAAAGAATCCAACTCACATGAGAAAATAAAGAAGATGATTTTAAGATTAATGAGAACTGAAGTGATGGAGTCCTTACTCAAAGAGAGGGGTATCGCAGCATATGCAATGGTAAGTGCCTTTGGTTTTAGTATTCCAGTATTCCCTGTTAGGGGAAGGGCGGCACAGGCATTATAGAGCTCGTTAAGCACAACCAAGACACATTAATCTAGCTCAGAAATAACAATTTGGTGTGAGGGGTATCAGGTATAACTTATTGAAGTGCTGAATAATGAATATTCACACCATCGGAAGAGTGAATAGGTTGATCTTCATTTTTTGCACAGAATTGTAAAAGACAGATGATACTTTCAGAAACCTCTTGTTTTTTGATACGATGATATAATCTCTCTGAATATCTGATATTATGATAAGCCTAGGATGATGTTAATTTGCAAATACATTGCAACCACGAGTAAACTCAGCTCAGCCTCGTGAGCCAAATTACGTGGAGTAATAAAAAAAATCAAATTCCTAAGCAAGGCATATTCCTTTTGGCCTTAATTGGTGTATAGATTCATATTTCCCATGTAAAAGATTAACCGTGGTTACCAAACACAGGGAGGTATGAAAAATACATGATCAAGAAGGTAGTGGGGAAATTTTGAGTTAAGAAGGAGCATCTCACCCAGTGAAGGGCCTTTCCGTTCCCTTTTGACGAGTGACGTAGAACTGTTCTGCTGTAAGTCGTTTCTTCAATTCATCATCACTCAAAGAACTGTTGGGCTTACCAGCCTCTGCTCACCAAGTTTGAGTTTAAGGAGTATCAAACAAAATGCTTGAACATACAGCAATCAAAGGAGGTAGTTATAGCATTTGAGGAAATCAGCACTTTGCATCAATAGATATTGCCAAAGGATAATTACAGTATATTTTGACTAAAGAAACATAATCCTAAATTGAATTCACACATTTCACCTTGTTTCTCATAAAAGTCTAGCAAGTACAGTCGCATTAAAGAAACATAATCTGGATTCAGCAACGAGATACACCTCGCGACCTCAGGTAGTAAGTAATTTGAGAAATTAAAAGTGGTTGATCCTCATAATCGTTAACATATGTAAACAGGGCACAGCGCCTCAAGAACAAAGACCTTACCAGAAGAAATTTCCATGGAGAAACAAAACTGTACTAAAAGATAAGGAAAGTAAAGATATATACTACACAGAAAGATTATCTATAGTAATTGATCTACAACATAAATACACAAACTGTGATCAATACTTTGAATTTAAGCTCATATTCCACCATCACAAAGTTCCATTTCAAATGCAATATCAGTCATTTAAGAGTCCAACGGGATTCATTGCCGATGACTACAGCATCCAAAATTGGCAACATAAATAGTTGAAATCCATTCTTGTTCTCATGATATACTAGTGCATTTAATGATTTCTGTGATTGAACTTATGACAGGCATATGATTCAGGAAAAGAGGGAAACAAAACTCAAGAGATACCCTTGATCACTAAATTAGGATTGAGATGAACAAAAAGGTAGAAAACCCAGTTATCAGTTATCACATCACACTAGTCGAATTTGAGGAATCAATTTCAAGAGCAACCAATTTCAATTGCCCGGAAACCCATAATAAACCCCAATCCAGAGAGAGAGACAGACCTTGAAGATTATCAGGCTTCTGAGAGGATGAAGCAGAAGAGCCCATGGCACGTATTGAGGAAGAGTTCCGAAGGGGGAGTTGGGTAATCGCCCTAGAAATTAACGGGAAATGAGAATTGGGTTGAAAATTGAGATGGGGTTTATGTGAAGAGCCAACAAACCCGGAAAAGCCTAGGCTGCTGGTGGTGCAGGTCGACATTGTCCACTGTTGAAAGTTGAAACCACAAATTCAATCGGGACAGATAATTCATTCTCATAGAGGAATAAATTAATAAATATATAAATAATGGGAAAAATTTTCCAGTCGTGACTCGTGAGTACGAAGGAGTGAAGAGTGTAGGCTCAGTTTCGGCCACGTCCTTGGGAAACTTGGAGAGTGTTAGCAATGACACCTGGACGTTCCCTTTTTGCAATTTTTTTTGTGTGGATAAATTACCTAAACTATCTCTAAAAAAATGGAATTATCATTAAAATTGCCTTAATTTAAAAAAAAATTCGAAATTAATCGACATCAAAGAAAAATTATGTAAAGTTCTGACATGATGATTTGATGAGTGAGAATTAGAAAAAGTACTAATATAGAAGAATAGCTAGACTTTAACTAGATATTTAGAATTTCTGTCAAATTATCAAATAAAATTATCAATCGCATAGGTCAAGTAAATATAGACAACAATTGGATTTGAAAACTACACATACCCCCTAAAATACAAAACTTCATCTGGAAAACGGCAGTGGACACCCTACCCACAAAAGCTTATTAAACAGATATATCAATTGAGTTCTTACCCCCTAAAATACAAAATTTCATCTGGAAAACAGCAGTGGACACCCTAACCACAAAAGCTTATTAAACAGATATATCAATTGAGTTCTTGCTCAATATTGGCTTTGTGACATGAAGGTGGAGACTGATAACCATCTTTTTTTTTAATGTCACATAAGTTATATACTAAAAAACACGATTAGTGCAATGACAAAACAAACGTTCCTCCCTATAAATAATAGTGATGATTTTTTTGCAAAATGTAACAACTATGAAGAACAACAACCCGCACTTTAGCTCATTATGCCTTGTATGGCATGCTATGTGGGACTATAGAAATAAAATTATTTTTAACAATGCAAAAAAAAAAATCCTTTAATTCAAGTGGTAATATAACAAACAACTATAAATATAGGCAATTGGAAGGAAGCAAAACACATCGTTCCTAAAATAAGAAGACAAGGGACACCAAGAAGAAAAATCTAGAAAAAAACCGCCCCCTGGCTTCTACAAGTTAAATGTAGATGTGGCTAGTGGTGGAACTCCTTGGGGGCAGGAGGTGACCATGGCCCCTCCGGGCGGAAAAAAATTAATATTATATGCAAAAAAATTGTTATCACATTTAGTAGTAAAAGAGTATTTTAACAACTAATTTATCTAGCTTAGTTGGTAAATGAGAAGTATTTTAATCTACAAATCAATGGTTCAAATCTCAATATTAACTTTTTAGAACAATAATTTTAAAAAATTGTGTGAATGTGATATAAAAATAATAAAAAAAATCCCGAATATTTTTTGGCCCCCTCGGATGTATAATTATAATTCAGGTTCCGCCACTGAATGTGGCAATCAACCATCAAGGGTGTGTGTAGTATTGGTTGTATTATTAGGAATGATCGCAAACAAGTGGTAATTATCCTTCATCGAGATGTCTCGCCTGAATTAGTAATACAAACAGAAGCCTTAGCCATCGCGGAAGGCATAAAGTGAATGCTTGAACAAAGGAATCATACATCTAATTGTAGAAGGAGATAACATTGGAGTGATCAACGCTATAAAAAAGTTTCCACTACTCCTTGGGAAATTCTTCGCATTATTAAAGAAATTGAGCTCGTGAAGAATAACTTCTCGGCCATTGACTTTAGACATTGCTATAAAGAGGCAAATTTAGCTACAAATTCCATTGCTAAGCGTGAGGGAATTCGTAACCTTCATATTTTGCCCGTCTATAGAGCCCTTTGTAATATCATCCTTTATGGATGATCAAGGACGGCCTCTTCATGAGACATCCTGATTCTTGCCTACTGTAAAAAAAAATTTTTGAAACAAACTAGATATTCGGGGTTCGAAGTATGAGAAGAGAGCATTTCTTTGTGAGGGAGCACTTAGTGCGAGGTTGATTGAACCACTGGTTTCGGTAAAAAAAAATCTAGAAAGATAGCTACACTTATTAGATCTTATTTATAGAAATTAATGACACTATCCAACATTGTTATTGGGTTTTTTTTATACAGGTAAAGATTTGGGTGGGATTAGTTCCTAGTCCCTACTAGACCAACACCCAAGAGCATTCTTGCAGATAAAAATATAGAGATGTCTATCTAGCCAAGCCATGCCCCGAATTTGCTCTGCGAAGAAGTTCCCAGAAGGGCCCGCGGCGACCGCATCCAAACCTGTGGTGATCACCGCAGATAAAAATATAGTGAAGTTTGATTTGACTTAGAGGTCAATTTGGGGATGGTTGAATTTGATTTTGATTGTTGGACGTGACCGAACTCGATGAGCGGAAGCTTTGTATCTAGTTAGAGTAGACACTTTGGTTTAGACGGAAATTTTGACATTTAAGAAGACTAGAGTCAACAAATGAATTTGATGAGGTTTGATTGAAAGTTTGGGTGTGACTGGACTCGGTGAGAATTTGATTTACACCGATTTTTCTGCGCATCCACTTATTTGGTGGAATCAAGTCATCGTAGTTCTAAATGAATTGATTTTGCTTGATTGACTTAACTTCATTTGGAAGCGAAGAAAGTCTTTTTGGAATTTGTGATTGAACTCGAAAGGCTTTAGCTTAGTATCGAGTTTCCTACATATCCGATGAAACGGAATCAAATCTTATGTAGTTCTTAACGAACCAAATTAATTTGTTTTTTGATTCAACAGTTGAACTCGATAAGCTTTGGCTTTGTATCGAGTGTCCTACGTACCCTTTTGAAATTGATCAAATCACCTGTAGTTCTTTAAGAACCAATTTAATTTGTTTTTGGGGCTTGGCGATTGAACCCGATGAACTTTGACTTTGTATCGAGTGTCCTATGTACCCTTTTGAGATGGATCAAATCACATGTAGTTCAAAAAGAACCAATTTAATTTATTTTTGAATTGATGATTGAACCTAATGAGCTTTAACTTTATATCGAGTGGCCTACGTACCCTTTTGAATGGGATCAAATCACCCGCAGTTCCACATGTAGGACAAATTTAATTTAATTTGAGAAAGATGACTGAATCCGATGCATGCAGAATTTAAAACCATATTTCCTACGTAACTCATGTAAGAGTATCAAGTCTTTACGTAGTTCTTAAAGGAACCGATTTAATTTTTATTTCGGTTTGGTGATTGAACTCGACGAGCTTGTAGCTTTATGTCGAGCTTCCTACGTACCTGATTGAGCGAGATCAAATCACTCGCAGTTCTTTTATATATACAAACCAACTTTATATTTGGTGATTGAAACTCGATTTGAGGTTTTGACTCCGTTTTTTTTAGGAGTCGATTTTGAGATGGACCCAATGGAATTAATTCGCAAAGAATTCTTGCAAGTCTTAAACATATACTTTGATCAAACTCGAATTCGTAATTTAGGCTAATTATAATTTTTATATTTTTGTGGGTCAATTGTGTAATTAAACACATTTCATTTAAAATCCGCATTGCCGAATGTAGGTACATGAGTACATCCATTTTCCTTTGCTTTTGTATTGGCAACTGGATTTGTGATAAATGAGCTTAAACCAATTTCAATCCATTAATGAAAGAGGAGCTGTGAGGGAGAGAGGAATATAGGATCACGAAATTAGAGAATCAAAGCAGCACCCATCCACCAAGTACACATCAATCTCAAGGCAACACACTTTCTAATTCCTTACTTTGCGCCCAAGCCAATTTACATGTTTCCTTCCTCTCCTTCTACAAGCAACTCATCTCAACACCATCAATCAATTCATCCTCATATATAATGAACTCCATGAAAACTGCAATACAGAAACCCGCCCCTGTTCATGTTCTATATTTGATCCTATCGGATCAGACAAAGTCATGGCCAATGCGATAAACATAACGACCCAAACCCCATCTCTAGGCACCTGCACTTTCAAGACTACGAGATCCTTACCGATCAGCTCCGTACCATTCGCTCAACTAAAACTAAATGGAGTACGGAAGGCCGGTGCGAAACACAACATTTTCATCAACCTAAAGAAGACAAAAACGAGGCCTTATCATGTGGTGGCACCGTTAGTTGCTCCTCATGAGAATCCCTCATTTGAAGATGCATCTTATGACTTGCCATTGGAAGGCAGCCATCATGAGCCTGATCAGAATGGGAATTCTGTGTTGAAAACAATCAAGGAGTTTTACAAATGCATCAACGGGGAGATCAATGTGGACCGAATTGCTGAACTGGTCTCGGAGGACTGCTGTTTTGATGACTACTCATTTCCCCATAAATTCGAGGGGAAACAGGTTAATTTACTTCTCTTCATCATTTCCTTTTTTTTTCTCACAAAGATTTCATCCTCTATATATATATATGCAGCAGCAGCAAGTAAACATCGATCAATTCATATTTCTTGCAGGAAGTCTGCAATTTCTTTTATAAACTCAGCAAATCAATGGGCGAAAACATCAAGTTTGAAATAGAAGATATCTGCCAAGGAGACAAATTTGTAGCATGTGCAATATGGCATCTGAGTACTTAAAAAACTGAAACTATATATAGTTCAACGATTTCCTGTGTCTTCTTAATTAGTATGTATGTTGTTTAAACAAAACGGTCTTATATTTGTCTTTGTTCCAAAAATGAAAAATGCAGCATGGAATAAGGAAAAAATACCTTTCACCAAGGGCTGCAGCTTCTTTAGATGCATCACAGAAGGAGAAAAGCTGGTTATCAGGTAATACCATAAAAAAAAAAAAAATCAAACCATATACATTAATTTCACAAATTTAGGGCAAAAGTTATGCACCTGAAGCATATATATAGTTTGAGACCGAGTTATTTATGACACACAGGGAAGCACGAGTGCTGATTGAGTCCCCTGTCAAGCCCGGAGTTGTTGTCGTGGTAAGCGCTACATGAATTAATGTGCACCATGCATATAATTATTCATAACAAGTATATGTATATATATGAATGAACATACACGTACTTTGTGTCTCGATCATCAGGGTCTTCTAGATCTGGTCAGGTCGATCTTCGATGATTTCCCAGATTTCACAAGATGTAAGTTGAAGCATCAATTCAAGCAACTGATTATTCAAGATATAGTTATGGGATAACATGGTAATACAATACAATACAATACAATACATTATACATGATATGGTGGATGGATCTGTGCGCAGGGTTCCTGAAAAGCCCACAAGTAATGCTGCAAATAGTAGTAAACATTTACAACATGGTGGGTGCACCCTTTATCAATCCACTACTGATGTTCTACACCCAGGTAGGGATGCTCCTTTATAAATGGCTCACCTACATCATTGGCTTCTTGCGGTATATCGCCAAATCCCTCAAGTAAATTAAGGGATATCAACTTTGCTATACAAATACAAGGCCACTCAATTTTTACTTCATTTATTATGTTGGTGATGAGGGCTTTTTAGATTCCAGAGAAACTATAAGACCTCCTGCAATGTACATTGTATTTCAACAAAATGTTACTCCAATAAATAGCAAAATTTACTAAAATTATATTACATTTGGGCTATTACTGTGTTATTTTTCAATAGTTCTCCTTCTTCCTCCATCTATCACATCTCGTTCCTCAATTAGGCAAAAATCGAGGTACTCTATTTGAAAGGTAGGGAAAAAAAAGTACTTTACATGGATCGTTCATGTCAGTAAATTATAAATCACCTCACGTGAGGGATTTTGGTTCATCCGCAACATTATGAATAATGCATTATGCATACATAGGTAGTAAGCATAGAGTCAAAAGTTTTTTTTATAAAAAATAATTTTACTGAATCGATCTAACCATAAAATATAATACACAAGTCTACGTAAGATTTCAAACTAAAACATATAAACATAAATTATTTAATTAGTTTAGTGAAATGAGGTGTTAAATCTCTAAAACAATGTCTATGATTTAAATTCCAACTTTGTGAATGAAGCAATCGGATTGAAAGAATCGCCCCAATTTTGAACCTTTGTAGTATCCAATCGGAGATTAGATGGATTATGAACCGAATTGGCTTTTGGAGCAGTATTCATAAATGGGCTTTTGGTGGAGTTCTAAGCCTAAACACATATTTCAAATTCGGCCCAACATCATTTTGTTTGAATATATCGAAAAAATAACTAAAAATAATACGAATTATCAGCCATGAACCAATATTAATACGAATTTTAAAAACTACCAAAAATATTACAAACTATTTCAGATTAAACCAATTTCGATACGAAAAAAATTTTGGTTGATTTTTCGGTCAATTTTTCAACGTAAGGCTTGTTTGGCACAAGCTTATTGGAACTTTTCAAAGAGTTATGACAAAGCTTTTCACGGTTTTCGAAAAATAATTTTACAAAACTCTATATAATTTATCATGCTAAACAAGAATTGGATGTTTAGACGAGGTTTTTTAGTCATTTTCATATAAATTTACACTAAACCTTAATGGAATAGAGGCTTTGGTGGTTATTTCCTAACAAACACTTTATAAGGATTGGTTTGCCACAATTTCATATATAAAGGGTCGTTATGAGCAATATGTCACATTTAAGGTGTGGGTTTATGTAGTTTACCCTATTTTAACACCTAAATTCAAACACTCAAGTACCTAACCATTGGAATTAGAGTCTAGCTAGACAATCCATTGGGTGGCATTTTGAAGATGATATTTCCTTTGCAAATTGTAGTTTGGTTGGGGATGGATCTGGAATGGTGGATCCACTATGATGATAATACTGTATGTAGATATAATTGAATATTGCACAAAGCAAAAAACAAAGAAGCTGAAAATTTAAAGTCTATTACAACTAGATAGATGGGCGCACAGCGAGTTAGAAAAAAGAGAGACATTGAGAGATTGGAGGAGAGCTACAAAAACTACAAATTAGCAAAGCAGATCGATGAGAACAGAAAGCATGGATGAGTAAAGTCCATAAGTGCTGGCTTTGGTCCCTCCACCTGCTTCCATACAAACAACACTTTAATTAATTAATTAATTACTAGAGTCATTAGTTTTGGGGGGTTGAAAAAAGATAGTTTAATGAATTTTGTTAAAAAAAAAACAGGGGTAATAAAGAAAAGGGAGGTATACCGGCTAGGCGGTGTGGGTTGAAAGAGGCTTGGCGTTGGAGTCGGAGATGACGGCAGGGAGATACTTCCTAAGTTTATCCCTCACAAGTCTGTCGTAGACGAAAGCTGCCCCTCTGAACTGAGGCAGCACCAGCCACGCCACCAGCACCAGCTTTGCCGTGTACCATATCGGCACCCTGCGCGCAGTTCCCATTCATTCATATTCATTCAATTCATCATCAATTTGCATTTGATTATATATACAAATTACAAAGGGAATATTATGGGATCTCACCACTCGAGGAGTGGCTGGATAAGCATCTCTAAAAGGGTAAGGAAGGAGTAGAAGATCCAGTAGGCCAGCCACTGTCTATCGTCTACCTTTGATGGACTCTCTATTGCCATCACCGATGCATATCTACATATATATGACATGTATATATTATTTGTTCATTTTATAATATATTAATATTAATATTGCGCGCACAAGGTAATGATATTATACTCCAGTATGTAATTAATTTATATATATATATATATGTACAAACTGAACTCACAGTGGATATAACAACATCATGATTGGCCTGCACACAAACACAATAATATATCCAAAACAAAAATGGAATTAGTTAGATAAGAAGCAAGGTAGATAGGCAGCTAGGAGGATGCCAAATGTAAACATACATACCCGGCGAAAGTATGAGCTTGAGTGATAAATGTCCAGAATTTGCTCATTTTTGGTTTCCTTCAATTCGTCCGTCCACAAATTAAAACACGATCGACCGATCGATCAATCTGTTAAGTTGCGCGCGCGCGCGATGTATATATAAATGAGAGATGATGGGTTTGGATTTGGATCTGAAATCGATCTGAATACACGGTGACGGTGACGGTGTATAATAAAGAGAAAGATAGACAGACTACTGTTACTGCAGGTGTGGAGTTGCTTTGAGCTAGTAGCTAGTGATCGAGTAAAGGCGGTTCGGATCGGAGGAGGAGATAGACATTAGACATAGCCTGACGCAGGTATCCTTTATTATATAGCGACATCGTCATGCTATTGCTATCAGTGGGGGACTGTACACGTGGCACCGGAACATATCGACAACGCATCAGATTTGGGTTGCCGTGTTGGACGTGTCGAGCGGAACTATGCACCGTCCATCTCAGAAAGTCAGAACTCGCCTGCCCCTCTCTCTTTTCTAGGGAGTCTTGGATACTCTACAACCCGGTGCACCTAGGGGGGCTACGGTGCATCGTGAAATTATTTTGAGGGTAATTTTATTTAAAAAAATATATTTATATTTCAAATACTTTTATATATTAATAAACTTTATTATAAAAAATTATTTTAAAAAAATTATAAAATTCAAAGATCAATTATATTAGAAAATAAATTTTATATTTTTTTAAAACATGATTTTTTCTAAAAAAAAATTTATAAACATATAAGGGCAAATTGCAAAAAATAGTACGAACTTTAGGTATAGTTGCACTCGGTGACACAAACTCAAAAAATACAAAAATAATCACCAACTTTGGGGTTTAGTTGCGGTCATTGGCACTTACCACCTATCTCACTTATGTGGACTAGTGCGAGTGCTTATATGAAATTTTTTTTAATTAAAAAGACATATAGATTAGTGAAGGTGTTTACATGGATTTTTTTTTAAAATTAAAAGACATAAAAGATGTGCCCAAATTGTGACAAATTGTTACTAGTTATTTTAATTTGCAAATGTTATATTTATGCAATTTGCCCAACATATAAATATAAGTACGTGAAATGTAAATATATTTTTATAAAAGTAAAATTATATCCGAAATAATTTCATGGTGCACATAAAGGATCCGGACTCTTTTTCTAGATCCTACTACTATTCTATTCCTCACCCCACTTAATTACCCTTTTTCCAAATTTTATCCCACCCAAATACGGACTATCTAATTAGCCTTTTTTTTAATTAAAAAATTTTATGGATTAATTACATCAAATTATATATCCTCGAAGTTCACCCGCATTCATCAACTTTGGGTATAAGGGGCCGGGTCACGAGAATTAGAAATGGATGGTTTTCAATCGCGAGTGCTCTAGTCCTTGTCACGAGAATTAAAAGAATCAATCCCGATCCACTCGACTAGATTTGAAAAATCGATTGTCCGCCAAAAATTTTAAAAAATCTATGAAAAAACCTACTAAACGGAACCCCGATCGACCAAAGTTAGACTACAATGTAAAGGAGTCCATATCCCACATGAGGTGCCCACTCTGTAACTACAATGGTGAAGATGATATCCACTTATTCACCAAATGCCAAACTTCTTTATCCTTTATTAGAAGGCCTTTATTGGAAGAATGGATAGACAAATCGAACAAATAATACGGATCACAGACAAAGAAGACAAACCTTATAAGAATATAATTACGGACATTTTTGCAAACATCTCGGCAGAACAGAAATCGATTCTTGTCTTTTCCTTTTAGGGAATTTGGTCAATGAGAAACGGAATTCTATTCAACAACAATGACAGTAGGAGCCCATAAAAATGGATAAAAAATATAAAACAATACAGGATAAATTGGAGAAAAGCACAATCGGAGGGATAAGAAGATGACACGTCCACTACAAGAGTAAATACCCACCAAAACAGAACAACAAAACAGAAAATTATAAAATGGAAAAAGCCCGCCGATGACTTTGTCAAACTCAATTTTGAGGGTGCGATGGTTGGTTCGGGCATTGTTGCCTCTAGGTTTGTTATTCGTGATAGCCAAGGGTAAGTTCTCTCCTGTGGTGCCCGGGGCCACGGTAGGGTGTATGCGGAGCAAGCTGAGTGTCTCGATCTTTTTTTTGGACTCCAGGAAGCTACGAAGAGGGGTTTTTCTCGACTCGAGGGGGAGGGCGACTATTTGATGCTAATCACTGTCATGAAGGGGATTTGGCGGTGTCCTTAGGAGATTGAGATATCGGACTCGGATGCCCTTAGCTTCTGTTGCGCTTTCGAGAGGATCACCTTTTCACACGTCTTCCGCGAGGGGAACCAGGTTGCTGAAAGGTTGGCGCATATCGGTTTCTCTTTGTCATTTGTCGCTGAGCGAGTTCTTGATGACATTGTTGACGTCGCCCGTCTGGACACTCTTGGGCGGTGGGTCAACTGCGATTGACCCCCCCAATCCTCGCCTTGTATAAAAAAAAGGCCAGGTTGAAAATAACCAGGGAATTAAAAAGAAAATGGCATGAATCCAAGCTCCCGGACTCATCTGCAAGTGTCCTAAAAAATAGGGTTTATGGGTGTGAAAATCAATGGCACGTGGGATTTGTGTAAGCGCACTAGCGAAGGAAGGCGAAAAGGACGTCGTTTTGTGCCAAGGAGAGCTGAAATGCATCGTTTCAACGATGCCCAGCTAGGAAAAAAAAAGTCCTAGTGGCCCCATTCAGGGGTCAACACGTAGCAACACTAATTAATTAAAACGTTAAAATGGTTATTTCAACCATTTTAACATTATAAAGAAATTTTATTTTTAATATAATTTATTTTTTTCTACATATATACATCCACTTTGCATATTTTTGACGAAGCGATTGGAAAGACAAAAAACCAATTAACAAAATGGAAAGCTAACTCTCTATCTCAGCAGTGACGAACTATTCTCATTAAGTCAAACTTAGTCGCAAATGTGATGCAAAACTTTATACTTCTAGAGACCATTCACAAAGAACTTGACCGACTGAACATATGTTTTTTCTGGAACAAAGACCAAAGCCACAAACCACTTATCGGGTGGAACAGAATATGTAGACTTAAAAACAATAGAGGTCTAGGCCTAAATAAAACAAAAGATATGAACAAGGCACCACAGATGAAACTACTTTGGAAGATCTTAGCGGAACCACATAATGAATGAGTGAAACTAGTCAAAGAAAAGTATTTGAAAGAATTCGAAATATGGGATTATAAAAGAAAAAAGAACACCTCATGGAAATGGACAAAAGTGATGGAAATAAAGGACGAATTCTGTGCAGGACTAACTTGGCAAATAGGGAACGAAAAAACTATTAGATTTTGGAAAGACAGATGGTTGAATGATGACTTATGTCTCGTCGATAAAAGTCTACATGACCAAGTAGATGAACAAAAAACACTTGACCAATATATGAAACTAGACAAAACCTGGAATGTGCAAAAAAAATTCACTTTGCATATGTTTAGATAAAAAAATTCATGATATTATCCTATTTTGCACGTGCTTTATTGTATGGTTGATTTCGTATTTCACTTATGTTGTATCTGTTATTTTTACTTTAATTGGTTTATGAGATTTTTTTTCTTATTGAGATAATAATGAATAATTAAATAATTAATAATCTTTAATCTTTAATAATAATAAAATAATAATTAGTATTATTAATAAATTTAATGAGAATGGATTATATTATGAGTTTAATATAAGAAGATTTTGTTTAATAAAAAAGAAAAGTAAGTTATGAGTTCAAGGTATGGTTCATGAATGGGGTGAATTTTTTTTTTTTGAAATGAAGCCCTTAAACTGGTATGACACTGAAAAAATAAGTTATGAGTTTGGGAAGGAATTCACTAATGTGGATGCTCTCAATAAAGAAGCCTCATATACTTGCTTACGTTAAATAATAGTTTTGGGTGATGGAGTACGACTCTAGATTCATCACTGCATCCTCTATTGGGATGGAGTACGACTCTAGATTCATCATTGCATACTCTATTGGGACACAATGGGCCAAAAATGCAGTCACGACTTGACCTCTCAGAAAACGTGGTCTAGTCAGACCTCCTCAAAATTTAAAAAAGGCTCTAAGATATCGGAGACAACCAACTCAATCTCCAAGTGGCAATTCCAAATCCCTCTAATTACATTTATCACATTAAAACAGTCCCCTTTGACTTAGACACGCAACAATTCCATTCTTTCGGCCTCGAAAACACCATCACACAAAGTTAGAACTTCAACAAGATGAGATGAACTTAAAATAAATATTTTATTGGATTATTACATTATCATTACTTTTTCTATTACCTACTTTTTTGTTGTATAATTTATAAATATTTGTAAAATATTTATTTTAAGTTCATCTCATCTTGTTGAAGTTCTAACTTTGTGTGTCTAAGTCAAAGGGGACTGTTTTAATGTGATAAATGTAATCAGAGGGATTTTTGAATTGCCACTTGGAGATTGAGTTGGTTGTCTCCGATATCTTAGAGCCTTTTTTAAACATTGAGGAGGTCTGACTTGACCACGTTTTCTGAGAGGTCAAGTCGTGACTGCATTTTTGGCCCATTGTGTCCTAATAGAGGATGCAGTGACGAATCTAGAGTCGTACTCCATCACCCAAAAGGATGTCATTGGTCGGTGATTGACTCAACTCGACATCTTCCGAAACTTTATCTTAACAAAAAAAAAAAATTACAATGGCCGGTAGTTAAACTTGAACCGGGTTTACAATTAATAGACATTTTATTACTAAACCGGACATGCCTAAATCCTGTGACACCGCACACGTGAGCTGCGTCGCACTCTGACAAATACTCCGTAATTGCCATTGCTTCCAAGTCCAACCCAACTCCAAACCCTAACCCACTTTCTCTCATCCACTTTCAGCCGATCGATCAATCAATCGTCGTTCCCATCTCGTTGATATGTCTCAGGTACTTCACGACTCTCTCTTTTTCTTCCGCCTCCGCCGGCGAATTCATTAGCAACAACAATTCTCTTGTTTTCAATTTTGACATCTCAATTTCTGTTCGTCTCGCCCCTTTTCTAAATCCAAATTATTCGCTTCTTATTCGGTTTAATTTTTCTCTTCCTCCGGTACTGAATGCTCGAGAGTTAGGGTTTATTGTCTCCGTTCAGTTTGATTTGATTAACGGGAGCTAGCTGTGTCAATCTCACGTCTTTGTGTTCTAATTTTCGCTTCTTCCTTGCCTAGGTCGATAACAGGAATTCGTCGGCCGCCAAGCGCGCTCGAACTGATGGTATGATTTTCATTGATCGTTTTCTTCGGTTCTCTCATTTGAGGAGGAAAGCTAACACCTTGTGGGAACATGTTATCTTGTGTTGACAATTGTGGATGATTTTAAATTATCGGGGCACACCATGAACAAAAAACAATGTCCGAATTGCCCTACGTGTTCTGTTTGGAAGCCAGGAGTATTAATTAATGGGGTCATTGAAAAATATTTCTCAGTTTTGAGTTTTTGTACCCTGAATTCTGGTAATGAGGAGGCATGCCTAAACTTAGGGTGGTTGTATCTTGTTTCTGCTTATGACTAAAGTGGAAATTACATATGCATGCATTCTTGATGCGTGCTTACTGGTTATTAAAATTAATCTGCTATCAGTTTCATCTGTTTCCTCTTCTTGTGTTTGCCTCTGATATGTGAGATGTAATAAGAGTACTGTCAACTGCGTGCAGGAGGTCGAAGGGAAGATGATTGGACCTGTCCTAGTTGCGGCAATGTCAATTTCTCATTCAGGACAACCTGCAACATGCGCAATTGTACCCAGCCCAGGCCTGCTGATCACCATGCCGTAAGATGCTATCTCATCTAATATTCTATCTAGTTTTGATCAGAGGATGGAGTCTGCATTTGATAATGCGTGCACATTGATATTGGTTTCACAGTTAATTTAGCAAACATTTGTGATTTTCTTATTTTTACCTTTGTAGTGATGATTGCTCTTGATTCACTGCTCCATCATATTCCACCTTTTTTTTTGTTCCGACAGCATTTCCAAACAGTTCTGTATTTCTTCGATCAGTACCTGTGTTCTAGAATGTAGCATAGTGAAACAGTTTTTAAAGTGCATTTCGTTTTGTGCATTTCCTTTTCTCTCTGACAGTGACTTTCCATACTGTCCCGAAAATTTATGTTCTGCATTTTTTGTCTTTGGGGTTTTTTTTTGTTCTTTTTTTTCTTATCATTTGTAACTTTGTGGCTACTGATGTCCATTTCCTGTGTTCTTTGCTTTGAATAATTGATTCTCTTACATTTACCTCCAGAAATCTGCTGCCAAGCCCATGCAGCCCTTGCAAGGCTATTCAAATGGTCCATATGGAGGCTCTGCTGCCCCTTATATTAGTTTGCCACCGCCTTATGGCTCGTCTCTTTTCAATGGAGCATCAATTCCTGCATATGAAATTCCTTTTACTGGGGGAGCAGCATATCACTACAACTATGGGAACCGTCTTTCTGGAGGCAGTCCCTATCGACCACTGCCGTTGTCTGGGCCACCAGGTCCATACTCTAGTGGACCCATCATAGGAAATGGTATTTTTTATTCCTTAATTTCCTTGTCACCTTGGCCTCTACTTCTTTTCTAATTGATTATGCCCTATGCTTCTACCCTCTATTTGGTGCCCTATCTAGCATTTTAGGCTTCTATATTAGTTGCATGCTTGCATTTATGATTTCCCTCGGTTTATGAGCCCTTGTATCTCAGTTCCGAGCTATTACTTGTATATTTTGAAGACAAAATGTTTGATTTATTAAGCAAACACTTGTTCATGTAAACAAGCTGATATAATATTCTTTTCCAATATGTAATTTGAATGAGAAAATCTAGAATGAACATATATACTGGCAGTGGTAAAGCAGGTTTCACAGCAATGCCAGACAGCTAGTTATGATTAAATAAAAAGAAGCAAAATTTCCTTTGGGAGGATACTTATTCACTCTAAGATATTTAGACATTCACATATCTTAGAAACACTGTCTGATATTTTGGACAAAACTAAACAGAGCCTGATATTTTCTTAGGGGTATAATTGGTGCGCCTAAAAGTTAAAAGGCATGATTTGCGAAAAAATATTTCCCCTTTTCTAGAACCTATTGTATACAAATAAAATATTATTTATGTTGTTCACATTTTGTTGTATGAACAGGTGGGATTTATAGCTTGCCACCTCCTCCCATGATGGAACGTTACGGGTTGAGTTTGACGCCAATGAGTCCTGCTGCCATGGTATGTATATGTCGTATTTAAACAAAGTGTTTGCTAACATTTCTTCTAACATAGCATTTTCTTGTGTTAAGTTGATAAATTTTATATGAAATGGTAGCTTTGTGATCCTAAACAAAAAAACCCTTGATTTTCACTGTTCTTTGACACTTGAAAGTTGAATACTGACTTTGAATAGTTGTTTTCTTTTTTTTTATACGTTTCAAGACTCACTTTTTCATCAAAAGATTCAAAGCAAATTCAACCCTAGACTTATCATTTATGGAAGAGAACAATGATATTTGTTTTGAAGAGACAAACTTTATCCATTCATGTACAGAAAGTATGGTTATTCACTTATTCCCTTGAAGTTGTCATTTATACTGAAAATTATTCCTGCAGGGCCCTCCAAGGCCAGGCTTTTTCCGGGATGACAAGTCTCCTAAAAAAGGTATATTTATATGCCATTATCTGCATTATAGTGATTTTACTTTTACTTTTGTTCCATATGACTGGTGTGTTCTTATCAACTGCTAATCTGAGTACTTGTCTTTTATCTTTTAGATGTGGCTCGTGATAATGATTGGGCATGCCCTAAATGCGGGAACGTAAACTTTGCATTTCGAACTGTATGTAACATGCGGAAATGCAATACACCCAAACCTGAACCTCAGGTCTGTTAAGTTCTTGTTTTAAAGTTGTGTAGCAAGATTTCAGCATGTTACCTTGAGTTTTTTGGTTGATGTGTATTCAATGTTTGTCGAGCCTGCTAACTGTCCATCATATCCTTCAATAAAAGGAAAACAAAATTGTTCAATCATATCATATTTTAATGCATTAGTTCGCTAATTACTTGTGTATTTGTGGCATCTCAGGGTGTAAAGTCTGACAAGAACTCAAGTAAGTGGGAGTGAGGTTGTTTGATTTTATTATATATTTCTGTATTTTTGAAAGTTACAAAGACGATTTATTTCTTCTCCAGAGCAAAAGAGGCCCGAAGGAAGCTGGAACTGTGAGAAATGTGGAAACATAAACTATCCATTCAGAACCAAGTGCAATAGGCAGAACTGTGGTGCTGACAAACCATCTGAGCAAACGAAGTCACCTTCACCTGCAACAGAAGGCAATGAACAGGTCTGTGGTGTGATCTGCATTTTGTGTGATACTGTTGCGCAGAACTGTGACATTGTATATGTTATATGCATTATTATTTTTCAACTCACAAGTATTGGTTGGGAAACAGCTTATTGTCTTTACTCTTTATTAATAATTTTCTTTGCTTCTCGTAAGTTTTCAGTAACTTCTATGTTCTGTGTTTATTGATTTGCAATTATCTTCTGTTCCAGTGAGTACTAGGACATATCTGGTTGTTGGGAAGGTCCAGAGTTGTCGTTCAGCATGCTCAGTATTGGTGTTTGAAAGTCAGTCCATGTCGTCTTCATCTAGCAGCGGTCACTCTGCTCTTTCATTACATGTGTTTTATACTCATAAGTGGTAATTGGTCATCTTTGTGGATCCCTTGGCTGCATTATGTGTCATCAAGTGTTGTCCCACACTTTTTATGGTTACTATTTTTGGATCAGCTCCACCTATTCCAGTGGGTATGTTAAATTCAACTAAGAGTTCTGCAACTAGTGAGGTCTAAATCTAATCTGCCAATGTCTGTCTGTCTGTCCATGGCAAGTATTTGCATTGAGTTGAGCCATGTATGTTGTAGTGAGTGCCTTTCCTGTTGGCTTTTTAGCCAACCTTGTGGGGTTCCAGTGAACTCGTAATTGTCCTGTCAGGGTATTGTTTGTATCCATGGTCTCAGTTGGCTTTTATGCCAGGGCAGCTGAATGTGTCTGTCGTGTCTTCCAAGGTGTTGCCAGCATTCGCCTTTCATGCAAGACATCCAGGTCCTCTTAGAAAGAAAACGGCTGCATTATGTAGTAGGTTTCTTAATGGTCAGGACTCTGGTGAGTTTACAGTTTTACAGTATGCCTTTTGTGGTGTCATTTGTCGATTCTCTATCATTTGTATGAGGATGCCTTCCCCACTTGCCCTGCCTTGGTTGAAGAATGAAGATGAGTGTGAATCCTAAGCTCGCTGTTGGTCAAATCTCTCACGCATTGTCTTTGCAAACGAAGGTCTTTTTAACCAAAATTTTTGCAGGGGTTTTGTACAATCCCCTGTGCTCCAGCGTTAAAAATATGCATTTGTTTTGCAAGCGAAGGGTTATGACTCTGCAGTAGCCAGCTCTCGAATGCTGCCCCTTCCTCTCTTTGGATTCAGATTTGTAGCTTGTTCACCACTGTGTGTCTGTGTCTATGAATCCTCTGCTCTCTTCGATACATCAAAAAGAAATGACCTGCAAAACCTTCGAAGAACCATTGGTCTGGATATGGCGGAATCGTAAAACAACCTTGAATAGTTTTTTTACTCCAACGGATCGGAATCCAAGATCCAATGGTTCATCTTTTCCCTAAAGTCTGAAACTTTTAATGATATCCTAAAATACAAGCATAACATAACAGATGCATTCAACAAAGAGGCCAAAGAATGATCAAAATCATACGCACACGTTACAAAAGGCTCATTGTTTGCACCTAAACCAAACATCCCTTCAACACAAAAGGCAATTTACAATCATAAGGTGTATAGTTATTATTAAAACCTTACAGCACAACATGCGCACATTATCTTAGTACAAGTAGAAGCTGGATTCATTCAGTTGCTGTAAACACTCGCCTGACGCAGTTGGCAGTCCAAGAGGGCGATACTGGTGGTGCGGTAGCATCCCAGACTCGTCTAGCGATGGTGGAGTGGGGTCTGGCTCACATGAACCCCATGAGTTACTTGACAGAAGAGAGAGAGCACGGTGACTTGACTGTTCCCAGTAGTCTGTAGAAACTGCTGGCAGCCCCAGAGAGCGACTATGCTGGTTCTGGTTCTGCAGCGGTGGTGGAGTGATGTCTAGCACACCCGAACCCCAAGAATTAGTTGACAGAAGAGAGAGAGCTCGTACGTCCTGCACTGCATCTATGCTGTTGGTAGTTGTTGAGGCTTGCAATCCTGCAATGTTATTTATATCCATTCATTAAGGCTAGTCAGGTTGTCGTCATACCATGTAACTTGTTTGCATTTTAGCATATAGTGTCATCCCAAATATCTGAGCCAAGAAAGACTAACCTTGGTGGAAAGCATCAGCAGGTGCTTCTTTAAACTGAGATGGTTGAGCGTTACCATAGGAGACCTTAAAACCAGTTTCTTGTGGCTTATTCCAAGCTGCTTGTAGCTCATCACTACACACAGTTTTCATAGGTGGGCGAAGGCCGACTCTTCCTTGTATAAGCTTGGTGCTTGAGACAGGTCTTGTTTGGACCAACGGAACTTGGTTGAATGCGAAGTTTATCTGATTCCTTCCCTCTGCATCATTGAATACAACATGAATAAAAATGGGTCCTGATTTTGTTACATCCATCCGTACCCCAAAAGCCCATAGGCGGATCTTTTAAGGGGCCAGAGGTGACCATGACCTCCCAAAACAAAAATAAAATTTAGTATAAATGACGACGACAACAACAACCCAGTTAATCCCGCGATTAAGTGGGGTCTAAGGGGTCAGGATGTATGCACTCTTACTCCGAATAGGTTGAGAGAGTGTTTCCGAAATACCCAAACAATAAGGCACAAGGACCACAAGGAAACAGAAGGTAAAAAGACAGTAATGAGGCAGAAAAGAGGCACATACAATAGGACACAACACCAAAGCCTAAAACTCTAAACATCGGCAGCCCATATAAATGACAAGTTATGGGAAGATTAAATGACAAGTGAGTAAAAAGTTATGGGAAGATTAAACTGACGCAATCATTTCACACGTCATTTATCAAACCGAGATGTTTTTATCTTTTGCTAAACTTCATTCCTTCATACTATAATTAAATCGATAGCCTTGAATCAGTAGGTCATGTTGAGGTATTTGACATTCATTAATAAATTATGCACCATTTATGTTTTTACTTTAGTTACACATTTATAATTTTGAGCGTTTCTTTGAATTTTTTTAGTGTTATGTATTTTCATTTTGATTTTCTTTTTAAATTGCCTCTCTAAAATTTTTCCGACGGTAATTTTCCACATCTCCAAGGAGAAGCTTCAAGATTTGTCACTCTCAAAGCCTAAAGTATAAACTAGCACACGCCAAATATACTTTCTACAGCTCACTCGTGTACCCAAGATCAACATGGTTTATACTTTATAATGGACTGTTTATATTCTTGAACCTCCCTATCCCTCTTCTTAATGATCATTCACATCACAGATCATCAAAAGAATACATCTTCCTGTTTGCCAATATGTGCAGGAAAATTAATGTTATGGCACCTAACTTTGAGTGGCCGGATCTAATTCAGATTCCCAAACTTTAAGCAATTAAAGTTACTCATGTTTCCTAGTGTATGGAATTTCGCCAAAAGGAGCAGGTACGCGGATATAAAGTAAAATCATACCGTGCAAGGATGAATGCAGTGTCACTGAACTGAACTGAATGATCTCTGGCTTTGGCTTTCGACGCCGTGCATTGTGGTCTGAGAGACGCCTGCGACAGCTTCTCTTCTTTTGATCAAATTCTGACAAACCGTGGAACCTACATATACAATACAGGAGCATAAATGTATGGAAGCATTTTAGAGATGTTATTCTTATCACACCCCAAAGTTGTGCTCTTAAACCTTGCATTAGAAGTGTACCTGCTGCACTGTTGGCAAAACCTGCGTTCCAGGCCACGAATGATGACCTTTGAGCTCTTAGTGTGGGTTTCACAAACCCTGTGCTTACGATGGTAATCCTTAGCGGAAGAGAGGTCAAGATTACACCCGAAAACTTGGCAATGTGGAAATTCTGTACTCCGAGAAGATGACTTTGATCTCTTCACTGTGGCATTGGATGAAGCGGGACCCTGAGCAGTTTTACTGGTGTTGCTACCTCCAGAAACAGCTTCAAAGTAGGTTCTCTTGCCAAGCTTTAGACTGATCAACGATTCACCAGAACCCTTTGAAATATCCATCATTGAAGGTGTTCTAGCAGGCCAAGCACCAACTGATTCCTTTCTGCAGCGGAGATCCTCTGAGATGCTATGACTGGTCTCCAATACAGCAGAGCCACCACTTCCACCACCTGATGAAGAATGTAAAGATCCAGCTTCAAAGCCACTGGTTGCCTCAATTTCTGACTCAACAAGCGATGTCTTTTTAGTTACAGCTCTCGAGGGGAAAACTATCAGGTCCTCCCAGTCCCAGACAACGGGACTTTTGGCATTCAATTCCATCATACTCATCAAATGGACAGACACACACTGCTTCCCTCTGGAAAGAGGATGAAAACAAAAATTGTAAACACGGGAGAGATTGAGTATCAGGTACAACCGTACAACTAGAAAAAAAAAAGAAGTGTCAATAGATTCTGAAAAGAACTACGAAGAATCCCTGTGAGAAGCAAAGGGAGGAAGCAATTCTCAGAAAAAAGGCTTTAAGCTAGAGCATGATTACAAATGAAACTAAGTTGTGTTGAAGAGTAAGTAAACGGATGCAAAGAAGCATGAAAACAAAATGTTACATGTGTGAAACAGAAAGCCAAAATTAGAACTTGTAGCACTCTCTAGAAATCAATCTACAAACCACCCAACTACCAAAAATCCATGGCTTAAATGAAACTTGTAATCTACATAATCTACATAATCACGTGAAAATCCTAGCATGTCAACAGAAATACAGGATCATTTACAAAAGACCAATTGATCTCTGCAAAAACACCATATGCTCTAAATTTGAAGGTCATGAGCATCAATGAAAGCCACTGTTGCACAAGATTTTGAAACAGTGCAATGTGTACCATTTCTGTCCAGATATGAATAACGGTAGGAAAAGGAAGTAAATGAATGGTCATCAAACCCTTCACTCCATAAAATTGGGCTTTCTTATGCACAGAGCAATCACAATCACTCTTTTATTATCTGCCTCTCTAATTATTTGAGAAGATGAGACATCCAATCAGTGCAATTATTTGAGAAGCTGTCTTTTACCTGTTACCTTGAAATTTTTTTTTTTTTAAAAAAAACCCCACTTCCCTGAAGGAATAAATGGGACTTACCAGAAAATATCCTCCATCTCCTATATGGTTACAGCTAAGCCCTAAACCAAAATTAGTTAAATAGGCTTCTTCAAAAAGGGCAAACACCCCTTGATGAAAGCTTTACTTGCAGTTGCAGAGGGAGAGACAAACAACAAAGGCAAAAGCAAAACAAAAGCAATGTAAATTAAATATACCAGCTAGCTAGCAGAATCAGCCATTCACATCTTTCAATATCCCACACCCAATTTTGCAGACAGATAGACAATTTGACCTAGTAATCCAAAATTTATACCCTTAATTATTAGTATGTGTATAGAAAGAGTCAAAAGTCATCTCTAGATTTTGGAAAGAAACCCACTTGATATTCACGCAAATTGTCGGTAACATTTAAATTTTAAACCAGTAAAGAAAAAAAACAAAGAGAGAGAAATTAAGGGAAGGGGTTTGATACTTGGATGGCTTTCTAGGGTTTTCTAATGAATGGAGTAAACTGTAGACCCACCCAACATGAAATGAGCAAAGAAGATGCCCTCCAAACCTGTAAATTTGGATCGGAGATTGTGAAATAGGTGCAACCAAACCCAGAGACGGGAAAGCATATAACATTAATGAACCACTGACATAAATTTGGGGTAGACATACCAGACATATCAAAATCAAGGGGCGTGTAGCTAAACTTAGAAATAAATCCATCAATAATCTTGATAAATAAAAAAAACATCAATAAAAATAATTTGAATTGAAAAAGGCGGTACGGAGATAATTTCCAGATGCAGCAGTACAAAATAAAGGTAGGATCTTTTAGATTCTTTACACAGAGTAAGAGAGAGCTCTAACCCAGATTTAGAAAACGTAAGATTAGAGAAATTACCATTAAAACCCAGGTTTGCTTGCCACACCCTCATGGCTGATGGCTCATGGCCTCATCTCGATCATCATCAGAAAACGTGGGTCGGGTCTCTCAATTCTAGTACCACAGACGGAGCATTTCGTTTTTGGGTATATGATGCTGCAAAAAGAGGAAAAAGATGGGGTTAGTGGACACGTACGGTTCACGAATCCGGATAACTACCCAATACAAAGAAATATTTTTTTTTTTGATGAAATATACAAAGAAATATTTTAATACAAAAATAACTCATTACTACACCTAAATACCATATTGTAATTAAATGACTAATCAAGGCTTTCAGAGATGGAATTCGTAAATCACTGTAACTTAATATTCAAAACTAGACCTGTCAAACAGGTCGGGTTGTCTCATGTTCGGGTCTATTTTGGGTCGGGTCATTTCGGGTTATGGGTCATGAAATGCTCAATCCAGACCCATATTTAACGGGTTCGGGTCGACCTAACGGATCAAGAGCGTTACTCATCCATAATTTTTTAAATGACATTTACTATTCATACACGTTATTTAAAGATGATAAAAATATGTAAAATATCAATAAAAATTTATTACTTGTTATAATTTCATTCTTTTTAGTTTTTGAAGTATGAAATTATATATAATATATAAATTGATATTTTATATAATTTTTTATCATTCTTAAAACCATACATGAATAGTAAACGACATTTAAAAGTAAACAGATGAAGTATTTTTAATGACTATTTACATAGTTTCTAAATCTAAAATTGTTATATTATCCTAATAATAGTTATATTATTGAAAAAAGTAATTAATGTTGCTACAATAGTAATATGTAATTTTATATACATAACAATTTGTAATGTTAAATTATAAAGTAAAGTTGATGATGAAAAATATAATATTCAATCCTAATTATTATTAGTAATAAATTTCAATATTAGGTTGAATTATAATTTGCTTATGTTTTATTATCTTAAAGTTTGACCCAACGGGTGACCCACGGGTTGACCCAACCCGACCCAGAAATTTGCGGCTTGAATGGGTTCGGGTTGCTTCGGGTTTCGGGTTGAAATATTTGCGCCAAAACCCACGTTTTACAGGTCGGGTCGGGTCCTCGGGTATTTGAAAATTCTCTTGAGAAGTCGAAATGATCATTTCTAACTCTCTCATGGATCTCTATCGGTTTCAAACCGTCCATATTCAACACGTGTTTAGGGAAATTAACACTATAGCGAACATGTTGTCCTTTTTGGGTCATACAACCACTACCCTCAACCCTACCACATATTTAGAATCATAGGTTCTCATTCGTAAGAATGCTCTAAAATGGACCACTGATTGTGCATAGTTCATCCTAATTGTTTTCCATTAAAAAAAATACTAATGTCTATCCAATATAACTGAATATCCATTATAATTTAATAATTATCGTGAATAATTAAGTGAATATTGCAATATAATAATATTCACTACAATCAAATAACTGCTCATTACAACTAAATAATTATTATAACTGAATAATACTCACCCCAATTAAATTTACTATTTACATACTCCATTCGTTGATATACTCCATTAGTTTTTTAATATATAACGTTTACTATTTAGGTAAATTTTTTACAAGGATAAACACTATATAAAATATTAATTTTAAAAATTATGTAATTTCATACTTATTACAATATACTACGTAATAAGCATGAAATTATTAACAAAAAATTTAAAATTTAATATTATATATATAGTTTATCATCTTAAGAAAATATGTATAAATAATAAAAGGGAGATACTATTTCCACACTAAATTTTATTATATCCACCCAAAATAAAGTTTTTTTTTTTTAAAAATAGTTGTGCTTCTAGAGACAAGTTGTTTTTGGATGATGCACCACTAAACACGCACACTTTTGTGTTAGTAGAAAAGGGGTTTTCCTCCCCCTCTCTTGCATAGTTTTTATCAATAAAAAATACTCCCTCCGTTCGGCAAAATTTATCATTTTAGCTTATTTTACAAGTTTTAAGGCAAACAACAAATGTACTAATTTACCCTCAATTATTACCCTCTTTTTTCACTTTATCGAAAACTACAACTAACAAACCATCAATTATATCAAGGATATTTTTGTAAAGTGAAGGACAAAATACCTAAAATGACAAGTTTTTTTGAACAAAAATAACACCCTAAAATGACAAGTTTTGCCGAACGGAGGGAGTATATATGTTGATTCGTGAACCAAGAATAGCATAGTATTTATATATATAAAAAATAAAAAGTTGTGTGTCTTGAGTCACAAATTTATAACTCAAAAAGTGTATGTATATACAATGGTTTTGGGTAAAATTTATATACACATGATGTGTAAAAATATACTATTATTTGATATTTTGCTTCATTAGCTAAATTTGCATTTTTTACACATCCATTAAATCAAAGTAATTAAAAGAAAAAATAAAATAAAATCATGAAAAATGAACCGATGAAACTGTTTAAATATTTTTTTGTCAAAGATAACACACATGGGGTGATGTGCTCAAATTTGTACATCACATGCTAAAAATGTGTATATTTGAAAACCCCAAAATCAACCAATGGAGCACAAAAGTGTTTAAAAAATACACATTTGTACATTTAAACACACTAATTGAAGATGGTCTTAGACTAACTCCAATAGGGTGTTCAATTGTATGAATGTGCACATCTATATCTATATCTGTATATTTATATCTATGTATAGTCTTAAAACAGAATACTTTATGCCTACGTGTCAATCTCTCCTTAATCCTCTCATTTCTCAAAAGTATTTTTTTAATATTAAAATTATCTTTATTAAAGTGTGCTTAAATTTTCAAATAAAATTCAATAATGTTTTTAACATTTAGATCCTCCACCCTCCAAATCAATTAATCAATGTAGAATTTAAAAATTTTACACATTTTTTTACCTCTAATATATTAATATAAATTTTTTTTATACTACAATAAATATAATTTAAATATATTCAAGTTAAAACTTCAAATTTTAAGAATAAAATATTAAAATATACTATATTTAGTAGTGGATATATGTCAACACTAGGATTAGGATATGATCCATCCCTTTTGAGTGCAGAGATAATACAGTGGGTGCATATAGGCATTTTCAGAAACTAACTTTGTTCCTAGGTGATATTATTATGTTTCCTTAGCAAAGTTTACAACAAAATGAATAGTAGAAACTGAATACATGAATTTTCAAGTGAAAAACTCTCATCAAAACTATGACAAGGGATGAAAACCATCACCTATTTGGGAGCTAACAGAATAGGATTTCAAATCACAATACTCTTGTAGTACTGGAATTATTACAAAACCAATAGCACCATTGTTTCCCAAGTAAACCCTAGCAAAAACAACAAGCTAACATATGGGGCTCAAAGCCTCCCAAATACAGTACAAGTAAGTAAAGACAAATATCTAGCTCTGTTCCTATGATTACAAAACCATCCCTTCAATTTCCCTAAAAACAGATCACTGTAATGTAATTGTGTTTTATGTAAGATGATTTCACTTATCACTAACTAAGTCATATATTTCAAAATTGCTCAGCTCTTATCAAGTATTATCCTGATCAGGAGTTCAAGTGTTAATAATCAATATATTTTACACTTTCTCAAACACTACCTCAAGGAAAGTTGACATCTGAACTGTCAAAAGGATGTTGATCTCCCTCATTCTTAATCAACTTGCACACCCTTACCATTTCACCCCAAATTACAATCCAATAATCCATTAATGATGGGGAATTTTTTGTTTACAAAAGCACAGTAGCCAAATTCAATTGAGCACCTCAATGGCTTAAGCCAATTTTTACAGCGACCTTCCACCTCTCATATGACTGCTGCATTTCATACTGTTTAAAGTATATATGTCAATGGCACCAAAACGAGATGATCAGAAACAACTAGACTACCTCCACTGTGGAGGTAGTCTTGCCCCACAACTAGACGATCAGAAACAAAACACGATTGCCACTCCTACTCATTGGAATACACCCAGAGAACCCAAACAAACAAACAAACAAACAAACAAACAAACAAACAAACAATAAATAAGACAACATCCATATATGAATGGTTCAGGCTTTTTTTTCTGAACGCCTTTAGAATCGGATGTACTGTTAGTATATCCCTAGCCCTAGGAATGAAGACAGTTAGCCGGTACAAGACAAACGTACCCAGAACAAGTACAAGTTTTGGAGCATTCATCATCACCCTAATTCCACCCTCAGAGAGAGTCTTCAGAACTTTGTACAATCCAACGGTTTACCTATAACGAACTATTAACTTACAGCTAAGAAGATGCCTGCCTAGTTACAATATAAACGGAACAGAGTGCTTCACACTTTCTACAACCCCTAAAGCTAGATGAACACATCTTCCAGTATCCTAGAAGCCCCAGGAATGAGCTGAAGCTATTACGGAAACTGATATATCTCGTCGTTATCCATGGTTAAACCATCTGCTTGTGAAGCAGATGCCAATTCACTGTTCATGATGCCTAGTTCAGCCTGCAAGTGTGAATGTTTCAATAACTCATATTCATCAAACTTTTCATTTCAACAAGAATATCATAGCAGCGTATGTGTATTACATGCATCAATTTTTTGGGATTACCTTGGCTTCTTGAATTCTTTCAAGCATGCGATTATATTGTTGCCGTGCTTCAGGACAATCAACCATGGATACAACCCTTGAGACATCCTCATCAAGAGCTACATCCACTTTCTTCTTCCGGAATGACTTGAGTATGTCTTCATCCTCTTCGTCTTCATCAATGGGCTTGGCCTCTGGGTTAATTCCACGCAGGCCAGCTCCTTTTCGGCGCCACCTGAGTACAACTTTGTCATAAATACCAACTGCCCAACAGATTACCCTGTATTTCTTTCTTACTTGATAGCCTCTTATGTGTGCCTGCAGAGAGAAAAAAATTCAGACAATAAATAACATGGAAGTCGAAATCTGATACTAATATTTCACCCCCACATGGTTTTATAGAAACTTAATGAATGAGAAAGCGTGATCAAACACAGGATAATTTCATATTCTTGGCGGTCCTGTCTTTAAGTGTGCATTTTCCCCCCTTGTGGATATTTTTCATATTATTTTAATTTTTTTTTTTTTTTGTGGGAGAAAAATTCCCATAATCACCCTAAGGAAGTCACATAGGCTTCTATGCATCGGTTTTAGTATATATATATAGAGAGAGATATAGACTGCCTACTCTTCCCACTCCTCTCCCCACCTTCCCTTCCAGTTTATCAATTTTCATCATTTGTGATGGAAGTAGTAAGACAATTATCCAAGTTTAACTCTCTTTGTATGCGAGTTCAACAACAGAAAAGGATCAAAGAAAAGGGTACATCATATACCTGTATTTTCACAACTTTTTGACGCAACGCAAGAAAATCTTTGCGGCCTTTCCAACTTCTGTAATTTTTCTGAATAGATAGAGCAGCTATATTGTGATCATACAAGTGGCGGAACACCAACTTTGATGCTGCTGAGAGACCCTGAATCTCATCTGAAGTCAACCCATATTCATCCATACCCCTACCAGACATTGCAGATTTTCTCATTTGTCTCTTCCTGAAAGAGTGAGCTCGAAAAGCACATTGTATGCGAGCAGCAGCATGAGCTGCATTTCTTACTGCTGTCAAGGTCTGCTTCATGGACTGTTGATCCTCACTGGAAATAATCTCACTTGATATGCTACCCACAGTTGCATCCGCTTCTACAACAGCAGAGCACTTTGAGAGCTCAGTTTCCTCCAATGTAAGGGAAGAGAGATGAGAAGTCAATGCCAGCTCTGACAGATACCCCGCGATTCCCTTGTGCCCACATGCTGAAGCAATGGATGCTGGAGTCTTTCCTGCAGGGTCTTGTTCGGTGGGATCAGTGACTGCTCCAGGTGATGCACCATAAAGTACAAGTGCAGCAACCATCTTTTCCCTGGGCACATCACATAAACATATTATTTCACTTCACTTTCCTATAACAATGATGATAAACTCTCATCTAAAATTCAGGAAAGAGCTCTCTTATAGTAGCTAAAAAATAGAACTGGGTAGCAAATGACTTACCTCCCAAATCGTGCAGCCCAATGAAGAGCAGTCCAGCCATTGGCATCACGGAAATTCACTCCAACTCCAGAATTAAGTATTGAGTTCAAGGCCCACTCATAACCCAATCCAGAAATGATATGTATGATTCCTTGTTCTTTCTTGGACAACACACAGCCCAAGTCATCATTTCCATTCAGAAATCGTAAAGAGAGCCATTGCTGCAACTTGTCTTTCATAAGTTCCTGCAACACCTTTTCAATGATACCACATGAGGGCTCACTGCCTGATAAAATAGAATCCATGATGTGACCCCACGAATCTTCATGACCTTCTTGCCTCCCAGATGAATCCATTTCTAAGTCATTGCCCTCTCTTTTCAGCCTGTTTGAATCAGAGAGTAGCATTTGCCCTAATCTGGCAACCAACAAGAGTTCCTCCAAACTTTTTCTATCTTCTTGTTGAGGATTAATGCATTTTCCAAAAGCATTATGCTTATCTATGTATTCAAAGCCTCTTACTTCACTGCATGCTTGCCGATCACCACAAGTAATGCATAAAGTGACCTTTCCAAGATGGTAAGGTGGAGCTTGACAACTAAGAACACCATCCTGGATGATCTCTACAGGAACTTCAATATCACCAAACATACAAGCCAAGGTCCGATCTGACATATTAGAGAGGAAGGATCCAATAATGATGACCTGCAACAAAGAAGGATACACTACATAAAAGAAATAAAATCAAGAGAGAATATCTCCAGCTCTAAAAATATCATAACACTAAGACAAAAATAGCTTTCGACTTGATCGCTAGTTAAATTTGACTTTTATACCATACATTTGGCAGGTCATTTCAAAGAAAGATGACTCTCATCTGCAAAAGAATGTCTTAAAGATCAAGCAAGTGTTGATTGATTCTACTAGCTCAGTGCTTTTAGCTATGGAACTGCTTGCATCTTGGTGGAAAAATGGAAGTTCAACCTGAGGTGTGTGTATGATTTCTAAAGAACTCCTAAACATACCATGGACTGATGTTTGTGACATTTGCAACGCCCCTAAAATTGTCTTTTATCGTATGGATTAGCATGCATGGAAGCCTCCCAACTAAGGATAGGATCATATTCCTAGAAATTGACCCATGTTTTTTCAATTCTGCTATAGAGTCTCATGCACGGTACTTCAGTTATGCTTTCTTGAGGGATGTTTGGAATCACACAAGGGGCTAGCTTGATTTCCATTGGAAGATGTCTAATCTTCTGGGTGCAACTAAATGGATGAAGAAAGAGGCAAGAGGTAATTCGTGGCTTACCAAGACCAAACGTGTAGCACTTATTACAATGGCTTATGTGATTCGGAGAAAACCAGGAACCCTAAGATTTTTTAAAGCATTAGTCCTGATATTGAGCAGTGTATTCATTTGATCAACAAACATGTATTATGTATATAAAGTCATTATTTACTCATATACAAGTCTTAAGCTTTTCGTCACACATCTAATCTAGGTAGTAGATGTGTTTGATTTTTGGGGGTTGGTGCTGAACAATTTTGTAGCCCTTGGGTGCTTGCTCTCCACCAGGATCTACCCCATGTATGTGTAATTCTTTTAATACTCGTATTTACTGTTGGATAGGGGAAAATGCCTATTCTACGCAGCCATCAGAACCTAGATGCAAGAATTTCCATGAATATGAGAACAGATTTGAATTTAAACTACAAGGATAAGATCTGAAGCACACAGATATTTATGGAAAACCAAATAATCGCTATAATGCACCTGCAGAGTAAGCACAGTTAAAAAGCTCGGCACCTGTAATAATTAAAAAAAAAACAGACAAATATGTGATGGTCTCACTGCTGAATTATGATTATTTGATCTCAGGAATTGAAACATACCTTAGTGACTTCATTGGCGAAACCCCATTGCGGCGATATTTCCTTGATTTTAAATTTCTGTTCTTGAGCAATTGTCAGGCTAGAATCTGCACCAAGCGGCATTTGAAATTGACCTGACTCAGGTAAGATTGAGTAATAGCCTGGAATGTTGGTATCAATTGCAATTTGAGATGAAGAATATGCAGGCGTACTGATATGTTCAAGGTCCTGAGGCATTAATAAAGGAGCTGCAATAGAAGAAGGCGGTCAGAGCAGCAGGCAAGCTAAAAAACATGACACAACACAAGTTAATGTTTAAGACAGCACACAGCTTTTTAGGCAAAAGAGCAGTACAGTTGCTTGTATTCTTTCCATCAAAATGCCAGTGCTGGTAGCTTTCCTGCTCTTTATCCATTCCGTCTGAAGAGAACAGTTGTTTTTCCTGTTGAGTGGACAAACACTTATCATGGACAAATCACTTGAGTTTATGAGTATTTATATGAATAAAATATGGGAACTTTGTTGTCTTCTAAATGGGATAAATGGTTAAAAAAAAACAGGTACAATTTAAACTATTATGAATAAGAGGCCTCAGCTCCATTATAAAATACATCAAACATCCACCTCCACACTCCACATTTTTATTTTTTCTTTTCCTTTGGGTCTTTCGTATAATCATAGACAGATTTTATCAGCATTCATTTGAATCGTAAAGCTGTATATAATTATCATTGTTTCAGGAAACAAAGACATCATATGGCTTTCATCTGCAAGAGTTAAAAATCCCACACAAATGTGAGTATGCGCAAGCAAAAAGAGCCCCAATCATACATGCTACATAATTCAAACCTTCAACTTCAGGTACTTACTCTGTCATTTGATGAGTAAGTGCGTTCATCTTGGGGAACAATTAATGGTTGACCATTAGATAACTCCAGTACCTCATTCCATGACAAAGATTCTTTACTTTGACCTTCATATGATCTCCCAAGTAGATTATGTTGATTCCCTGCATTGTCTGATGCAAGTAAATGAGTGTTAAACTCTTGAAGGACTTCACAGATTTGATGGATTGGATAATGGAAAATGTATGAAAATGCAACAAGGAGGAATAAATGAAGATGTTGTCTACAGAGAAAACTTTCACCATAAAAGACAAGATAAAACTGCCAATTTTCTGAATGAGAGTAGCACTTTAGATTGTGGGATCAACATAAGGCAATGCATGTTATTCAGTGCAGTTCTATTACAAGAGTATTGAAGAGACGGCAATGCCAAGAGGCTATATCCTAAATAAGAAACAATAGCATCAATGGAAATATTAAAATGAAGCTAAACATTTGAAATACTGAAATAAAACTCATTCTTCCATTTACCTACTAATATTAAGATATCATTGCCCATTAAAGAGTGACATACCAGAGGTGGGGAGTGTTAATTGGTGGTAAGAAATTGAAGTTCTATTTGCCAGTTCTCTTCAATGTTGTCCTAGCCCTAATCTAAGAAGCTTTTAGATTGCCTAATCTAAGAAGCTTTTACACTTGTTTGAAAACAAAATAAACAATTGAGCAACAAGAAAACAAACCTATCACTTGCCAAGTTGCAGCATTTGTTGAACCTGATACCTGACCATCATTTCTACCATAAAATTGATCTTGTTGTAAAGCAGAACCTTGATCCAGCTTTCCTAGCCCGCTATCATACCCGGCTAATGTATGACCATCTTCATCCTGATTCGGGTCATATGGAAAATATTCTTTGTACTTCTCGCCCTCCAAACTGAGTTGCTCCTCAAGTTTTCGTAGTGTGCAATTGACTTCAATATGAGGTGAGATGCATACATTTTCTGCATTTTGCATCCCTTGGCCCACATCAACTACTGTTGAACTTACTTCTGCAGTCCCAGGACTAGATAGGCTCTGGTATGATCCATGTAGATCACTCAACGAAGCACTGGCTTGATTTTCACTAGAAAAATTGTAGGAATTCTGGTTACCAAATGGAAGATACTCGTTGAATTTGTCATCATCTAAACTGAGTTGCTCCTCAAGTCTTCGCAGTGCATGACCAACTTCAATCTCAGGTGAAGTGCTGACGTTTCCTCCCCTATCGAAATTACTAAAAAGCTCATTCCCTTGGTTCTCAGTAACTGTTCCTGAACTGACTTCTACAGAGACAGGACTAGATAGGGTCTGGCATGATCCATGTAGGTCACTCAAGGAATTAGTGCCTTGATTTTGGATAGAAAAACTGTTGGGGCTCTGGCCAAAGGTGTAAGAGCTTACAGGTGAAACCTCTGAAATAGATACAGGATTTGGCTTCCCCTGCTGCATGTAGATTAGCCCATTCAAAAAAGATTCCCAAAAAAAAACGATTGCAGAACGTAAAAGCTTCAAACTGTGGCCAGAAGATAAGCTGGAAATCTCTTCCAGTTTCTGACATGCAGGAATTATAAAGGAAACTTTGTTCCAGCAGGAAAGCAAAATCCATGTGATACGCTGATACCAGAACAATTTTTACAGGATAACACTTTCTTTTATGCGAACAACTACGAGAACCAATAACTCGGCAATCTCAAATATTATTTGCATGAAATTTTTGTTGGTATTTAGGCAATGATCTAAGCAACATGTTTACTCACCAAAGACATAAATGGAACTACTTACCTCGGTAATTTCTCTGTAGTGAACAAGCACAATATGTTCATATGCCCTAACAAGACACCATAAGGAACAAAATGAGCACAAGCAGCATTGAAAAAATTAAATAAGCAATCAATAAATTTAAGTTGGGAGAGAAAAAAAAAGAAAACAACAGAGTAATTTGGAAATTTTGTTTGTAAACTTACGGATCCAGCATCCAGTAGCTTCGCCGCTGAAAGGTAGGGTTATCTTCCCCGTGAGCATAGTAACAATTCAGAGCTTCAGTGTTACCAACCTAGCCACATATTTGAAAATGTCAGCTCTTCACAAGTAGATCAAAACACACTAGTTCCTCATCAACCCTCACGCTCAGACACACCTTAAGCCGCTCGTGTGCTTCCCCAACATTTCTACCATCCCTCTTTTTCCGCCAATTATGACCATCTTTGCGGAAAAACCGAAGAACCCTTCGGTTGAAGAGAAACAAAGAACCACCTGTCAACAGTACACATTGAAGTTTCCACTATATAATTCGCGTGTAACATATGGGAAAAGGGGAAGGGAAGATGAGGAGGTTACTAGTTGGCTTTTGAGGAGCCTTTTGGGTAATCTGGCTACCGTCATGATTCTGCAAAATGAAAAGCACCTCGGCGGGCTTCAACCAACGGCTCTGGGCTACTTGAACCAATTGATTAATGTCATATCCTACAAATTTTGGGCACAAAACATCAATGCAGGGGAAGCAACACCACAATTTCCAAAAAAAGAAAAAAAAAGAAACATTTTTGGTCGCTGACAAAGATGTAATTGAAATGGTGCACTGTTCAATAATTTCCAGTGCCAAGGGGAAAAGGCGACCATGATTTAACCATCGAGAGACGAAATTGAAGCCTAGAAAGTAAGAATTGAAAAGTTTCGATTCATCGATTTTACTAATTTGAGGTATGATTTTGGTGAAAGAGTGGCAGAATCTTCAACCGAATAGTTTTTTTTTTTTTTTTTTTTTAAAAAAAATCACCTACCCTGGAAGTTGCGAAGTCAACTCGAAAGGGTAAGCAGTGGAAAGAGAGACATGGTGGAGATGGCATAATGGAAAACTTGGATGAAATCAGAAACACCGAAAAAAGGGGTGGAGAGAGGGTGGGGGCGCTGTTACCGGAATTCATCGTCGAAGGTGGGTGCCGCTATCATCCGGATCCAAGCACAGCTAAGAGAGAATCAGAAGAAAAACGGAGCTGAGAAGAAAACAAAGCCAAGCAGATCGAGGCGACGGGGAAGGAGGAGGAGGAAGCAATGGTTGACTGCGGGGTCAATGAAAGCCACAGCGGGATGAAAGCCAACAGGAAACTCGTAGGAAGGCGCTCCTCCGCGCTTTCGAGGCTCGCTCGGACAGACAGATGGAGAGATGCGGAGTAAATGGGGTGGGGATGTGATGTGGGGGAGACTGGTGAATGATTAGTTGCTCACCTGCACACTGCACCTCTTTCTGTAATCAAATACTCCGCTCCTAAGTCCTACCTAGCCTACAACAAGTCCACGTTGAAAACATGGCTTGGGACCTGCTGACTCTAATAAACTTGGACACTCAAATTTCAAACTCTCTATACAGCATCTGAAAACCAACATTTCAATCGCCCACGAACCTCTCTACACTACATTAATATCCTTATTGTTAAACAATTACTCTTTATAATGTTTATTTTAATCTAAGTATAGAACTAGGAACATTAGAGGGTCCTAGGCTAAGTCTGCTAGATCAAGACACAAACCGATATATACATACATATATTATACATTTATATGCTAGGTGTATTAGGGTGTGTTTTCTCACCATCTCATCCACCTTCATTTAAGGGGTGGAAGGGGTGGTCACCCCCTCCATCTCCCCACCTTCCCCTCACAAGGTGGAGGATTTTGCCCCACCTCCACCCCCTCCACCCCCTTTCACCCCTTAAAAATTGGGTTTAGAAAACACACCCTTAGAAGTATAGGATTTAACTCATATGCTCGTATATGTTAATGGAAATAATATAAGTATGTAATATATTATATATATATATATTGTGATTTATGTATGCATTGTATGTTATATTTTTGGACGGGCCTAGCCCATATAGAAGCCAAACTTGTACAACTTACTTACCTGCCTTTTAGTAGCGTCTTGATGAAACATTGTGTTTCGACTTTGGGGCTCGCTTATACAAGTGAAGTTGCAACTAGGGTTGCATACTTTGACTCTAAAAATCACAAAGAAAGGAAGAGAGAAGCTCCGAGGAAAGAGAGAGAGAGAAAGCTAGGGTTTTCAGTTCCTAGGGTCGGCGAAGCTCTTGGTGGTCCGATCTAGAGAGAATCTTGTACAAAGACTCTAGATTCAACCTTTGGAAGGAAGAAGAAGGTGTCTCGTCTTCTGCTCCGACGAAGATATTCTTCTCTGGTGTTTTTCGACGATGATCCGACTCAGTTCTTCAGATCTATATATATATATATCTATATATATATATATAGATCTGACTCAGTTGTTTAATATATATATATATATATATATATATACATAATATGTACAAGTTTGATATATATATACCTTTTTTTATTGTTTATGCCTAAATTCGAATGATGCTACTGTTTTTATGCCTAAATTTGATTATGCCTAAATTTTTTAGTGTTTATATTTATATACATACTGTTTTTTTTTAATATAGATCATATGTGCAAGTTTATATGCCTCCTTGTGTTCTCTTTCTTTCTTAGGTATGCAAGTAGAGAGCTTTCATACAAAACCATTCCATCTGAAGAAGAATGGGTAAGAGCTCGTGATGGTTTCGAGTTGAGTACAAAGATTGATGTAAGTATATTACTATACTCTCTTCATTGTTTATATACATTTTATTACATACCACATCCTCATTTGAACTCATTTTATATATCTATTTAGGTTGTGAAGGAAGCAAGGCAAGAAGCAATTCAACTCTGACAAACTTCTACTTTTATTTTTCTGTTTGTTACTTGTGAGTCGTAACTTTGTGAGTGTTCATTTCGAAGCTGTTGTGGACCTCCAGACATCGAACTTTGGGTTGTATTATGTATTTGGTCATTGAACTTATGTTGTATTCTGAGTTACTTTGTTTATGATGGTTTGATATCCATTAAACATGTATTTATTTAGCCATTTTTACGCATGCACAGGCACATAGCTACTGTAAAAAGTAGTGTTTTTTATAGTTTCAAACAAGAACCGAGCTCGAACGAGCCGAACGAGCCCAGACGACGAGCTCGAACGAGCTCAGGCTTATTTGTTCAGACTGTTCGAGCCTAAACAAGCCGAGCTCGAGTTTTATTCTAGGCTCACGATCCGAGCTTGAGCGCCAAAAAAAGCTCGAATAGAATTTGGGCTCGAGCTCGGCTCGACTTGTTCCCCGTTCGAGCCAAGCTTGAACAAGTCAAGCTCGGCTCGTTCGGCTCGAATATCAGCCCTAGAGAAGGATGGTTCTACGTCAAGCACTTTGGAATTTATTACAAATTTAAAAACTATTAACCTACATGTGAGAAAGCCTAGAATTGGAAAAGGTATAATTTTCCCAATTTTAAAACTTTATGTTTAAATGAAACTATGCTTTAATAGGCTTTTAAATAACACCATAATGTCGTATAAAGGGTTTGATGTTCCACTCTCTTACTCCTTTAATAAAACGAATGAAGATTGGTAAGAGTAACCACACCCGTGTACACTAAGGGTGTTTTTCAGCCAAACAAAATAAATAAATAAATAAAAAGAAAAGGTGAAGTACAATTTATAGTGTGCTTCTGCAACAACATTTTGAAAAACACTCTAGCACACTTTTCAACTGCAATTATTTTAATGAGGTGACATATAGAGCTAGGAGAGAGGTGGGAATTATGGCAACTCACGGAAAGTTTTTGGGTTGGATTTTGGCTAGGAGGGGGGAGACACATGGTGCGACGCCATTGTCGACGCGCTAGCCAATGATGTCCTGCCATGTGTTCGGTTAAATTGTAATTTAATTAAAATATTTTTTTACTGTGTTTAATTTTAAAAAAAATAACAAAAAATATTTTTGAATTGCCTTTAATTTTGTCTACTCATATATACCCATTTTGTATACGTTTTAGAGGAAAAAATTTAATTTGTATAACTAATAGTGATTAGTAATAAGCAAATCTTAGATTCACTTTAACGACCCCCCCCCCCCTTATAAATATAATGACCTTCTATCACCATTCATCACCCCACAACATTAAGATATCTCTCTATGACACTGTCGGGAGTGTTTGTGATCATCCCATTTAGGTCTGATTTTCAACCGTAAAATCTTTTTTTATTGATAGATGTATCTTTGATCTGAAATGTAGGTTTTTAAAATTGATTGGTGCTACTAGAAACATCGCAACCTTTATAACTCAGAATATGGAGTTGTTTTTGTGTTTTGTTTATCGCAACTAGGGTGATGATACAAATGGGAATTGGTGTTATTTTCTGCTACTCCATTTCAATGGGATGTTGTTGAACTTTTCATCCATTTTCAGTCTCTTGATCGAGGCTTGGTGATGGTCGGAATTTCGTGGTTCTAAACTCCCAAATAGTAATATACTATACCTTCAACTAATAAACTAGTATTAGCAGCAAGTAAAGGTCGATCTCACAAAGAGTGCATGCGACTTGGCTAAGTGTAGTATGTAAGCAAGAACCGTAGAAATAACAAGTGATTGTAATGATGCAAATGAATAAAAGGAAATTAAAGTAGCAATGGTTGTAAATGAGAACAATATGATGATGAGAATCTAGCTTTACTTATACTCGTAAAATTGGCAACTTCATGATCATCGGGCTGTTTGGTTATGCTTGATTAACCTAGTGTTGGTTTGTGCCCAGATTTATATAGCTTCCTATTCGATCACTATCAACTCCCTAAAATCTTGCATGGGGGTCGAGAAGCAATAATTCCCTAACACTTTAAGCATGTAATACATGTATCTCCCACCTATTCGACGTGTCACCTGGTTGTCAACCCAGATATCGCTTCCGCTTAAGAGAAACACTCATTACTTGTCAAAACTCTCACATATTCATGATTTCCAACCCGTTCCTCAAGATGTGTTGGCTACTATATAGGACTAAGGTCCGCAATAGCGAAAATAGCTATAATCCCTAACAAGTTGATTACTTATCTCAATGGCCAGTTAAGACGAATAACCAACATAAAGCAAGCTCAGAACAAAGAGTAATGAATTAATCAAAATGCATAAAACCATATATTAACTATAGGATAGTAAAAATAGCCCTCATATGTCCTAAACCAATGCATTGGATATAAGCAAAACTATATAAAAGATTTAGCCGAGCATGGCTTAGTGAAAACTCTAAAACGAACTAAAGAAAGAGAGAGAAATGTTATGTGAATTGTGGTGTTGAGTTGTGTGTGCAGTGGCTGCATGAGAGCCCTATTTATAGTGCTTAGAAACCCTAGAATACATCATCCTTGGTGTGCAAGAAAAACCCAATGGGCCGGATTTGTCCGCATGAAGAAATCTGATGAGATACGGGATTGGTGGGCGCCGACTCCAACGGGTGCTGAGGATTCTACAAGGGTGCTGAGGATCGATAAGCGCCGCTCCTGCAGAACTCCTTTTCTTTATTCCTCTTTGTCTTGGCTTCACTTATTCTCTTGATCCTTGACTCCTTCTAGGTTCTTTCATAGCTTTAGAGTGTAGCATTGCTCTTCTTCTTATGCTTGGTTTTGAGAATCTGCATAGATAGACATAAAACACGTATAAAAGATAATAAATGCAATTTATGCATAAAACATGTAAATATGCAACCTAAACTACCTAAACTGCTTATGCAAAACATGAATTATCAATGCTGTTGAATTTTTCATCCATTTTCATCCTTTCATAAGGTACATATAATTGGCATTTCTTAGTGCGTACCTTATGAAAGGTCGTTGGCACTCAAGTGATGACTGTTGATGCGTTGTAGAAGAATTAACACATATAGAGGTACCTTTAAATGTACTGTAGTGTTATGTAAACGACTACCAACTTAGAATATGTCTATTGATGTATTTTATCTTGTATTTGACACTATTGTTCTCTTGTATTTAACTCCTTATGCTTGGCCTGAATAACATCACACCTTTTCTAGTGGAAAAGATCTTTGATTTTCATTTTTTGATATTTTGATAATTTCTTGTGGACTACCCCTTTGGAAAAAATCTAAAATGTGTTCATAATTGAAACCTAGGAATTTTTTTTCCATTTTAGAGGAGGATTTCTCAATTAACACCCTCAGTAAAGTCATAGCTCTTGAAGTTATCTTTCCAACGAGTGCTCAAATGCCCCGATCGAACTAACGCAACTCTCATTTTACCAAAAATACCTAGCACGTGTCCGTAACTCCTGTTGTACAACACATTACTATAATTTCGGGTTATTTGGACATCCCGGGTGGGCGTTTTGTTGACTTATGGCCTGAATAGCATCACACCTTTCCCAGTGGAAATGATTTTGTATTTTTAATTTTTGACATTTTCTCGTGGACTACCACCCTTTGGAAAAAGTCTAAAATTTATTTAGAATTAAAACCTAGGAAAACTATTTTTTTTGCCATTTTAGAGTAGGGTTTCTCAGAAAAAATCCTAGTAAAGTCGTAGCTCTTGGATTTAGCTTTCCAATGAGTGCTCATATGCCTCGATCGGACCAATGCAACTCTCATTTTTCTTAATAACACCATGCACGTGTCCGTAACTTCTGTTGTAACGAACATTATTGTAATTTCGGGCTATTTGGACATCCCGGGTGGGCATTTTGTGGATGTGTGGTTTGAATAGCATCACACCTTTCCCAGTAGAAAGGATTTTGGATTTTCATTTTTTGAGATTTTCTTGTGGACTACACCCTTTGGGAAAAGTCTAAAATTTGTCCAGATTTTAAACGTAGGAAAAATGATTTATTTTCGCCCTTTTAGAGGAGAATTTCTCAGCAAAAATCCTCGGAAGAGTTGTAGCTCTTGAAGTTAGCTTTTCAACGCGTGGTCAAATGCCCCGATCTGACCGACACAGATCTTGATATGCCAAAAATACCGAGCATGTGCCCGCGACTCCTGTCGTAAGGCAAACTAGAGAAATTCCGGGGCTATTTGGAAATCCCCGGTGTGCGTTTTGTGGACGCATGGCTTGAATAGTATCACACCTTGCCCAAGGCAAAGGATTTTGGATTTTCATTTTTTGATATTTTTGGATTTTTTCGTGGACAACCCCCTTTGGGAAAAGTCTAAAATTTGTCCAGATTTCAAACTTAGGAAAAATGATTTTTTTTTGCCCTTTTAGAGGAGGTTTTCTCAAAAAACATCCCCACTAGTGTCCTAGCTCTTGAAGTTAGCTTTTAAATGGGTGGTCAAATGCCCCGATCCGACCAAAACAGCTATCGATATGCCAAAAATACTGATCATGTGTCCACGACTCCTGTCGTAAGGCAAACAAATGAAATTCCGGGACTATTTGGACATCCCGGGTGCGTGTTTTATGGACGCATGGCCTGAATAGCATCACACCTATCACAGCGCAAAGGATTTTGGATTATCATTTTTTGAGATTTTTGGATTTTTTCGTGGACTACCCCCTTTGGGAAAATTCTAAAATTTGTCCATATTTCAAACGTAGGAAAAATGATTTTTTTTCGCCCATTTAGAGGAGGATTTCTCAGAAAACATCCTCAATATAGTCGTAGCTATTGAATTTAGCTTTTCAACGGGTGGTCAAATGCCCCGATCCGACCGACACAGCTCTCGATATGCCAAAAATACCAAGCATGTGTCCGCGACTCTTGTCGTAAGGCAAACTAAAGAAATTCCGGGGCTATTTGGACATCCCGGGTGCGCGTTTTGTAGACGTATGACCTGAATAACATCACACCTTGCCCATTTCAAAGGATTTGGGATTCTCATTTTTTGAGATTTTTGGATTTTTTCGTGGACTATCCCCTTTGGGAAAAGTCTAAAATTTTTTCAGATTTCACACCTAGGAAAAATGATTTTTTTCGCCCTTTTAGAGGAAGATTTCTCAGAAAACATCTATAGTAGTGTCATAGCTCTTGAAGTTAGCCTTTCAACGGGTGGTCAAATGCCCCGATCCGACCAACACAACTCTTGATATGCCAAAAATACCGAGCATGTGTCCGTGACTTCTGTCGTAAGGAAAACTAAAGAAATTCCGGGGCTATTTGGACATCCCGGGTGCACATTTTGTGGACGCATGGCCTGAATAGCATCACACCTTGCCCAAGGCAAAGGATTTTGGATTTTCATTTTTTGAGATTTTTGGATTTTTTTCGTGGACTACCCCATTTGGAAAAAGTCTAAAATTTTTCCAGATTTCAAACCTAGGAAAAATGATTTTCCCCCCTTATAGAGGAAGATTTCTCAGAAAATATCCTCGGTAGAGTTGTATCTCTTGAAGTTAGCTTTTCAATGGGTGGTCAAATGCCCCGATCCGACTGACACAACTCTCAATATGCCAAATTTAGCCAGCATGTGTCCGTGACTCCTGTCGTAAGGCAAACAAATTAAAATCCGGGGCTATTTGTTCATCCCGGGTGCGCGTTTTGTGGACGCATGCCCTGAATAGCATCACACCTAGCCTAGAAGAAAGGATTTTGGATTTTCATTTTTTGAGATTTTTGGATTTTTTTCGTGGACTACCCCCTTTGGGAAAAGTCTAAAATTTGTCCAGATTTCAAACGTAGGAAAAATGATTTTTTCCGCCCTTTTAGAAGAGGATTTCTCAGAAAACATCCTTTGTAGAGCCGTAGCTCTTGAAGTTAGCTTTTCAACGGGTGGTCAAATGCCCGATCCAACCAATACAACTCTCAATATGTCAAAAATACCGAGCATGTCTCCTCGACTCCTGTTGTAAGGCAAACTAAAGAAATTCCGGGGCTATTTGGACATCCCGGGTACGGGTTTTGTGGACGCATGGCCTGAATAGCATCACACCTTGTGCAAGGCAAAGGATTTTAGATTTTTATTTTTTGAGATTTTTAGATTTTTTCGTGGACTACCCCTTTGGGAAAAGTCTACAATTTGTTCAAATTTAAAATCTAGTAAAAATGATTTTTTTCGCCCTTTTAGAGAAGGATTTCTCAGAAAACAACCGCAGTAGTGTTGTAGCTCTTGAAGTTAGCTTTTCAACGGGTGGTCAAATGCCCCGATCCGACCAACACAACTATCGATATGCCAAAAATACTGAGCATGTGTCCGCGACTCTTTTCGTAAGGGAAACAAATGAAATTTCGGGGCTATTTGCACATCCCGGGTGCGTGTTTTGTGGACGCATGACCTGAATAGCATCACACCTAGCCCAGCGCAGAGGATTTTGGATTATCATTTTTTGAGATTTTTTGATTTTTTCGTGGACTACCCCATTTGGGAAAAGTCCAAAATTTGTCCAGATTTCAAACATAAGAAAAATGATTTTTTTCGCCCTTTTAGAGGAAGATTTCTCATAAAACATCCTCGGTAGAGTCGTAGCTCTTGAAGTTAGCTTTTCAACGGGTGGTCAAATGCCCCGATCCGACCAACACAACTCTCGACATGCCAAAATTATCGAGCATGTGTCCACGAATCTTGTCGTAAGGCAAACAAATGAAATTCCGGGGCTATTTGGACATCCCGGGTGCGCGTTTTGTGGACACATGGCCTGAATAGCATCACACCTAGCCCAGAGCAAAGGATTTTGGATTATTATTTTTTGAGATTTTTGGATTTTTTCGTGGACTACCCCCCTTTGGGAAAAGTCTAAAATTTGTCCAGATTTCAAACGTAGGAAAAATGATTTTTTTAGACCTTTTAAAGGAGGATTTCCCATAAAACATCCTCGGTAGAGTTAGCTTTTCAACGGGTGGTCAAATGCCCCAATCCGACCGACACAACTCTCGATATGCCAAAAATACTGAGCATGTGTCCGCGACTCCCGTCGTAAGGCAAACTAAAGAAATTCCGGGGCTATTTGGACATCCCGGGTCCACGATTTATGGACGCATGGCTTGAATAACATCACACCTTGCCCAAGGCAAAGGATTTTGGATTTTCATTTTTTGAGATTTTTGGATTTTTTTCGTGGACTACCCTCTTTGGGAAAAGTCTAATATTTAGCCAGATTTCAAACATAGGAAAAATATTTTTTTCGCCCTTTTAGAGGAGGATTTCTCAGAAAACATCCGCAAGAGAGTGGTAGCTCTTGTAGTTAGCTTTTCAACGGGTGGTCAAATGCTCCGATCCGACCGACACAGCTCTCGATATGCCAAAAATACCAAGCATGTGTCCGCGACTCCTGTCGTAAGGCAAACTAAAGAAATTCCGGGGCTATTTGGACATCTCGGGTGTAGGTTTTGTAGACGTATGGCCTGAATAGCATCACACCTTGCCCATGGCAAAGGATTTTGGATTTTCATTTTTTGAGATTTTTGGATTTTTTCGTGGACTACCCCCTTTGGGAAAAGTCTAAAATTTGTTCAGATTTCAAACCTAAGAAAAATGATTTTTTTCACCCTTTTAGACGAGGATTTCTCCGAAAACATCCACAGTAGTGTCGTAGCTATTAAAGTTATCTTTTCAACGGGTGGTCAAATGCCTCGATCCGACCAACAAAACTCTCGATGTGCCAAAAATACTGAGCATGTGTCCGCAACTCCTGTGGTAAGGCAAACTAAAGAAATTCCAGGGCTATTTGGACATCCCAGGTGCGCGTTTTGTGGACGCATGGCCTGTATAGCATCACACCTTGCCCAAGGCAAAGGATTTTTTATTTTCATTTTTTGAGATTTTTGGATTTTTTTCGTGGACTACCCCCTTTGGGAAAAAGTCTAAAATTTGTCTACATTTCAAACCTAGGAAAAATGATTTTTTTCACCTTTTTAGAGGAAGATTTCTCAGAAAATATCCTCGGTAGAGTCGTAGCTCTTGAAGTTAGCTTTTCAACGCGTAGTCAAATACCCTAATCCAACCGACACAACTCTCGATATGCCAAAAATAACGAGCATGTGTCCGTGACTCCTGTCGTAAGGCAAACAAATGAAATTCCGGGGCTATTTGGACATCCCGGGTGAGCGTTTTGTGGACGCATGGCCAGAATAGCAACACACCTAGCCCACCGCAAAGGATTTTGGATTTTCATTTTTTGAGATTTTTGAATTTTTTCATGGACTACCTCCTTTGGGAAAAGTCTAAAATTTTTTCAGATTTCAAACGTAGGAAAAATGATTTCTTTTGCCCTTTTAGAGGAGGATTTCTCAAAAAACATCCTCTGTAGTGTCGTAGCTCTTGAAGTTAGCTTTTCAACGGGTGGTCAAATGCCTCGATCCGATTGACACAGCTCTCGATATGCCAAATTTAGCCACCATGTGTCCGTGACTCCTGTCGTAAGGGAAACAAATTAAATTCTGGGGCTATTTGGACATCCCGGGTGCGCGTTTTGTGGATGCATGGCCTGAATAGCATCACAACTAGCCCAACGTAAAGAATTTGGGGTTTTCAATTTTCTGAGATTTTGAGATTTTTTGTGGACTACCCCCTTTGGAAAAAGTCGAGGATCCAAGCTGGTGGAAAACTGATTTTTTTAGACATCTTCGAGGAGGATTTCCTGGGAGATGTCCTCGTTAGTCATAGGCCTTGAAGTTGGCTTTCCAACGAGCTCTCAAATGGCCCGATCCGACCAACGCAGCTCTTTTTATGACCAAAATACCAAGCTCATGTCCGTAACAACTATAGAAAGGCACACTACCTTCATTTCGGGGCCATTTGGGCATCTCAGGTGGGCCTTTCATGGGCCTATCACCTAACTAGCATCACACCATTCCTAGGGCAAAGAATTTGGGGTTTTAAATTTTTTTGAGATTTTGAGATTTTTTGTGGACTACCCACTTTGGAAAAAGTCGAGAATCCAAGTTCGTGGAAAAATGATTTTTTGGACAATTTCGAGGAGGATTTCTAAGGAGATGTCCTCGTTAAAGCTGTAGGCCTTGAATTTATCATTTGAACGAGCTCTCAAATGGCCCTATCAGACCAACACAACTCTTGTTATGACCAAAATACCAAGCTCGTATCTGTAACACCTATAGAAAGGCACACTACCTTCATTCCGAGGCCATTTGGGCATCTCAGGCGGGCCTTTCATGGACCTATCGCCTAACTAGCATCAAACCATGCCTAGGGCAAAGAATTTGGGGCTTTAAATTTTTTGAGATTTCGAGATTTTTTGTTGACTACACCCTTTGGAAAAAGTCGAGAATCAAAGATGGTGGAAAAATGATTATTTTGGATATCTTTGAAGAGGATTTCTCAGGAGACATCCTCGTTAAAGTCTTAGGCCTCTAAGCTATCTTTAGAACGAGCTCTCAAATGGCCCGATCAGACCAACGCAGCTCTTGTCATGACAAAAATACCAAGCTCGAATCCTTAACACCTATAGAAAGGCACACTACCTTCATTCCGAGGCCATCTGGGCATCTTAGGTGGGCCTTCCATGGAACTATCGCCTAACTAGCATCACACCATACCTAGGGAAAAGAATTTGAGGTTTTAAATTTTCTGAGATTTTGAGATTTTTTGTGGACTATCCCCTTTGGAAAAAGTCACTAATTAGTCCAGATTATAAACTGTTGGAAAATGATTTTTTCAGGCATCGTCGAGGCCGATTTTGTGAAAGTCATCCCTTTTAAAGTCGTAGATCTTGAAGTTAGCTTTCCAACAAGTGCTCGAACTTGCCGATCGGACCAACGCGTCTCCTGTTCCATTGAAAATACCGAGCATGTGTCCGTAACTCCTGTTGTAAGGAATATAGCCTTCTTTTCAGGACTTTTTTGACATCCCGGGTGGGTGGTTTTTGGTTCACTAGAGTTAATAGCATCACACCTTGCCTACAACAAAGGATTTTGGATTTTTATTTTTTTATAATTTTGAGATTTTCCGTGGACTACCCCCTTTGGAAAAAGTCACTAATTTGTCCAGATTACAAACTGTTGGAAAATGATTTTTTCGGGCATCGTCGAGGCCGATTTTGCGAAACTCATCCCTTTTAAAGTCGTAGATCTTGAAGATAGCTTTCCAACAAGTGCTCGAACTCGCAGATCAGACCAACGCGTCTCCTGTTCCATTGAAAATACCGAGCATGTGTCCGTAACTCCTGTTGTAAGGAATATAGCCTTCTTTTCGGGGCTTTTTTGACATCCCGGGTGGGATGTTTTTGGTTCACTAGAGTTAATAGCATCACACCTTGCCTACAACAAATGATTTTGGATTTTCATTTTTTTATGATTTTGAGATTTTCCGTGGACTACCCCTTTGGAAAAAGTCACTAATATGTCCAGATTACAAACTGTTGGAAAATGATTTTTTCGGGCATCGTCGTGGCCGATTTTGCGAAACTCATCCCTTTTAAAGTCGTAGATCTTGAAGTTAGCTTTCCAACAAGTGCTCGTACTCGCCGATCGGACCAACGCGTCTCCTGTTTCCTTGAAAATACCGAGCATGTGTCCGTAACTCCTGTTGTAAGGAATATAGCCTTCTTTTCGGAGCTTTTTTGACATCTCGGGTGGCTGGTTTTTGGTTCACTAGAGTTAATAGCATCACACCTTGCCTACAACCAATGATTTTGGATTTTCATTTTTTTATGATTTTGAGTTTTTCCGTGGACTACCCCTTTGGAAAAAGTCACTAATTTGTCCAGATTACAAACTGTTGGAAAATGATTTTTTCAGGCATCGTCGAGGCCGATTTTGCGAAACTCATCCCTTTTAAAGTCGTAGATCTTGAAGTTAGCTTTCCAACAAGTGCTCGAACTCGCCGATCGGACCAACGCGTCTCCTGTTCCATTGAAAATATCGAGCATGTGTCCGTAACTCCTGTTGTAAGGAATATAGCCTTCTTTTCGGGGCTTTTTTGACATCCCGGGTGGGTGGTTTTTGGTTCACTAGAGTTAATAGCATCACACCTTGCCAACTGCAAAGGATTTTGGATTTTCATTTTTTTATGATTTTGAGATTTTCCGTGGACTACCCCCTTGGAAAAAGTCACTAATTTGTCCAGATTAAAAACTGTTGGAAAATGATTTTTTCGGGCATCGTCGAGGCCGATTTTGCGAAACTCATCCCTTTTAAAGTCGTAGATCTTGAAGATCTTGAGATTTTTTGTGGACTACCCCCTTTGGAAAAAGTCGAGAATCCAAGTCGGTGGAAAAATGATTTTTTTTGGACATCTATGAGGAGGATTTCTCAGGAGACATTCCCATTAAAGTCATAGGCCTTGAAGTTAGCTTTCTAATGAGCTCTCAAATGGCCCGATCAGACCAACGCAGCTCTTGTTATTACCGAAATACCAAGCTCATGTCCGTAACACGTATAGAAGGGTTCACTACCTTCATTCCGGGGCCATTTGGGCATCTCAGGTGGGCCTTTCATGGACCTATCGCCTAACTAGCATCACAGCATGCCTAGGGCAAAGAATTTGAGGTTTTAAATTTTCTGAGATTTTGAGACTTTTTGTGGACTACCCCTTTGGAAAAAGTCGAGAATCCAAGTTGGTGGAAAAATTATTTTTTTGGACATCTTTAAAGAAGATTTCTTAGGAGACGTCCTTAGTAAAGTCGTAGGCCTTGAAGATTTCGAACGTAGGTAAAATGATCTTTTTCGCCCTTTTAGAGGAGGATTTCTCAGAAAACATCCTCAGAAGAGTCGTTGCTCTTGAAGTTAGCTTTTCAACGGGTGGTCAAATGCCCCGATCCGATCGACACAACTCTCGATATGCCAAAAATACCGAGCATTTGTCCGCGACTCCTGTCGTAAGGCAAACTAAAGAAATTTCGGGGCTATTTGGAAATCTTGGGTGCGCGTTTTGTAGACGTATGGCCTGAATAGTATCACACCTTGCCCAAGGGTAAGGATTTTGGATTTTCATTTTTTGAGATTTTTGGATTTTTTTCGTGGACTACCCCCTTTGGAAAAAGTCTAAAATTTGTCCAGATTTCAAACCTAGGAAAAATAATTTTTTCAACCTTTTAGAGGAAGATTTCTCATAAAACATCCGCATTAGAGTTGTAGCTGTTAAAGTTAGCTTTTCAATGGGTGGTCAAATGCCCCGATCCAACCGACACTTCTCTCGATATGCCAAAAATGTCGAGCATGTGTCCGCGACTCCTGTTGTAAGGCAAACTAAAGAAATTTCGAGGCTATTTGGACGTCCCGGGTGCGCGTTTTGTGGACACATGGCCTGAATAGCATCACACCTAGCCCAACGCAAAGGATTTTGGATTTTCATTTTTTGAGATTTTTGGATTTTTTTCTTGGACTACCCCCTTTGGGAAAAGTCTAAAATTTGTCCAGATTTCAAACGTAGGAAAAATGATTTTTCGCTCTTTTAGAGGAAGATTTCTCTGAAAACATCCTCGGAAGAGTCGTCGCTCTTGAAGTTAGCTTTTCATCGGGGGGTCAAATGCCCCGATCCGACCAACACAGCTCTCGATATGCCTAAAATAACCGAGCATGTGTTTGTGACTCCTGTCAAAAGGCAGACTAAAGAAATTCTGGGGCTATTTGGACATCTGGGGTGTGCGTTTTGTGGACGCATGGCCCTAATAGCATCACACCTTGCCCAAGGCAAAGGATTTTGGGTTTCCATTTTTTGAGATTTTTGGATTTTTTTCGTGGACTACCCCCTTTGGGAAAAGTCTAAAATTTGTCAAGATTTCAAACCTAGGAAAAATGATTTTTTTTCGCCCTTTTAGAGGAGGATTTCTCATAAAATAGTAGTGTAGTAGCTCTTGATGTTAGCTTTTCAACGGGTTTTCAAATGCCCCGATCCGACCAACATAGCTCTCGATATGCCAAAAATACCGAGCATGTGTCTGTGACTCCTGTCGTAAGGAAAACTAAAGAAATTACGGGGCTATTTGGACATCCCGGGTGTGCGTTTTGTTGACGCATGGCCTGAATAGCATTACACCTTTCCCAAGGCAAAGGATTTTGGATTTTTATTTTTTTTAGATTTTTGGATTTTTTCTTGGACTACCCCCTTTGGGAAAAATCTAAAATTTGTCCAGATTTCAAACATAGGAAAAATGATTTTTTTTCGCCCTTTTAGGAGAGGATTTCTCATAAAACATCCGTAGTAGTGCCATAGCTCTCTAAGTTAGCTTTTCAACGGGTGGCCAAATGCCCCGATCCGACCAACACAGCTATCGATATGCCAAAAATACTGAGCATGTGTCCGCGACTCTTGTCGTAAGGCAAACAAATGAAATTCCGGGGCTATTTGGACATCCCGGGTGCTCGTTTTGTGGACGTATGACCTGAATAGCATCACACCTTTCCCAAGGCATAGGATTTTGGATTTTCATTTTTTGAGATTTTTGGATTTTTTTGTGGACTACCCCATTTGGGAAAATCTAAAATTTGTCCATATTTCAAACTTAAGAAAAATGGATTTTTGGCCCTTTTAGAGGAGGATTTTTCAGAAAACATCCGTAGTAGTGTCGTAGCTATTGAAGTTAGCTTTTCAACGGGTGGTCAAATGCCCCGATCCGACCAGCACAACTATCGATATGCCAAATATACCGAGCATGTGTCTGTGACTCTTTTCGTAAGGCAAAGTAATGAAATTCAGGGGCTATTTGGATGTCCCGGGTGCACGTTTTGTGGACGCATGGCCTGAATAGCATCACACCTTGCCCAGCGCAAAGGATTTTGGATTTTCATTTTTTGAGATTTTTGGATTTTTTTCGTGGACTGCCCCCTTTGGGAAAAGTCTAAAATTTGTCCAGATTTCAAACCTCGGAAAAATGATTTTTTTCCCTTTAATAGGAGGATTTCTCAGAAAACATCGTTGGTAAAGTCATAGCTCTTGAAGTTAGCTTTTCAACGGGTGGTCAAATGCCCCGATCCGATCAACCGAGCACTCGATATGCCAAAAATACCGAGCATGTGTCCGCAACTCCTGTCGTAAGGCAAACTAATGAAATTCCGGGGCTATTTGGACATCCCAGGTGCGCGTTTTTTGACGCATAGCCTATATAGCATTACACCTTGCCCAGCGCAAAGGATTTTTTATTTTCATTTTTTGAGATTTATGGATTTTTTCGTGGACTACCCCCTTTGGGAAAAGTCTAAAATTTGTCCAGATTTCAAACCTAGGAAAAATGATTTTTTTTCGCCCTTTTAGATCAGGATTTCTCAGAAAACATCCTCGGTAGAGTCGTAGCTCTTGAAGATAGCTTTTCAACGGGTGGTCAAATGCAACGATCCGACCAACACAGCTATCGATATGCCAAAAATACCTCACAATAGAAGTTACGAACACGTGCTCGATATTTTTATTAGTACGACAATAGCGTTGGTCCGATTGGGGCATATGACCACTCGTTGGAAAGCTGTTTTCAAGAGTTATGACTTTACAGAGAGATTATCCTGAGAAATCCTCCTATAAAATGGCCAAAAAAAATCATTTTTCCTAGGTTAGAAATCTGGACAAATTTTATAATTTTTCCAAAGAGGGTAGTTCATGAAAAAATCTCAAAATCTCAAAAAATGAAAATCCAAAATCATTTGCACTAAGTAAGGTGTGATGCTATTCAGGCCATACGCCCACAAAACACCCACCCGGGATGTCCAAATAGCCCCGAAATTACAGTAATGTGCCTCACAATAGGAATTACGGACAAGTGCTCGATATTTATGGCAAAACGAGAGTTGTGTTGGTCTGATTGAGGCATTTGAGCACTCGTTGGAAAACTAACTTCAAAAGCTACGACTTTACTGAGGGTACTATTTGAGAAATCCTCCTGTAAAAAGGCAATAAAATCATTTTTACTAGGTTTGAAATCTGGACAAATTTTAGACTTTTTCCAAAGAGGGTAGTCCACGGAAAAATTTGAAAATCTCAAAAAATGAAAAATCGAAAATCTTTTGCACTAAGTAAGGTATGATACTATTCAGGCAATATGTCCATCACACCCCCACCCGGGATATCCAAATAGCCCCGAAATTGCAGTAATGTGCCTCACAATTGGAGTTACGGACATATGCTCAGTATTTACGACAAAATGAGAGATGCGTTGGTCTGATCGGGCATTTGATCAATCGTTGAAAAGATAACTTTGAGAGCTACGACTTTATTGAGGGTGCTTTCTGAGAAATCCTCCTCTAAAATGGCAAAAAAAATCATTTTTCCAAGGTTTGAAATCTGGACAAATTTCAGACTTTTTCCAAAGAGGGTAGTCCACGAAAAAATCTCAAAATTTCCTAAAATGAAAATTGAATATCCTTTGCACTACGCAAGGTGTGATACTATTCAGGTCATACGTCCACAAAATGCCCACCCGGGATGTCCAAATAGCCTTGAAATTACAGTAATGTGCCTCACAATAGGAGTTATGGACACATGCTCGGTATTTATGGCAAAACGAGAGCTGCATATGTCCAATTGGGGCATTTTAGCACTCGTTGGAAAGCTAACTTCAAGAGCTACGAATTTAGTGAGGGTGTTTTTTGAGAAATCCTCCTCTAAAATGGCAAAAAAAATCATTTTTCCTTTGTTTGAAATATGGACAAATTTTTGACTTTTTCCAAAAAGGGTAGTCCACGAAAAAATCTCAAAATCTCAAAAAATGAAGTAAAGTTTTATTTGGACTTCATATTATTATTCATACACAGAATAAAGTTTCATTTGCACAACATAATAAATTATAATCTTTGACCCATATTTTCCTTTTTTTCCCAAACACGCCTTTATCTCAATTTAATAAATTACAGAATTATTTCGTAGTTTATAAACACACAGTATAATATTATATTTGCATAACTTAAAGTTATATTTGCACAACATATTGTAATATTTGCACACCATAATGTTATATATGCAATTTACCATCTTATTTATGCACTTTATTATTTTATTATTGCACTTTATAATCTTATTCATGAACGGGCACGTCACTTTATTATTTACCCATAAATTAGGCCTATTTCAATTATAAAAATTACAAATGTTTATAATCGAAATAGGCCCATTTACCTATTTACCCATAAGAAATCATTATATTTGCACAATATAAAGTTATATTTGCACAACATAATGTTATATGTGCACAACATCAAATTATATTCCCAAGTTGAGAGTCAGATTTTGAAATTCCAAAGTCGTTTACCGTGGGGTAACATCAACAAACAAGATGAAGAGAAGCTAGCCAGATTAGAACTCAAAAGATATAGACTCTTAGAATACAACTATAAGTTTTGGAAACAAAGGGCCAAAACAAACCACCTTCAATTTTCAGATAGGAACACGAAATATCCTCTATGATCGCGATATCGTTTCGGATCAAATCACAGTTGAGTTATCAAAAATATTATTGGTACTAATCAGAATCAAGTAAATCCAGTGGAAGTTTGGAATATTCAACCTCAAGTAATGACAGAGGAAAATCGAAACCTTATATCCCAACCTACAATAGCTGAAATTAAAAATACTATATTCGAAATGGCAGAAGACAAATTTCCCGACCGGATGGCTACCCTCCTGAAGTTTATAAAGAATATTGACATATAGTAGGACCCTCCTGCTGTAAAGCCAAAAAAGTCTTCTTCCACTCAGGACAATTATTATCGGAAATAAATAAGACTTTCATTGCCTCAGGGCATGTTTGGCATGCACAATTTTTAATCTAGCTTAAGATTATAATCTAGATGAAATTATTTATGGTAGATTAAATTTTTAATCTTTGTGTGGAGATTAAATAGATTAAAATTTTGTTTGGCATGACTAGTGATTATCCAAGCTTTTTGGAGATTAAATGGTAAAATTACCAAAATGGGTATCAATGCCATAAAAGAAAGCAATAACCCTATTTTATTTTATGTATGATTTTATAGCCCGGTCATATTTGACCTGGACTATAAAATTCCTTTAAAAAAAGAAAAAATACATGACAAGGCCGGGGTATGAAACCGATCACCAATGGGGACATCAATGGCAGTATAAAGAGAAAAAAAAAAAGGATACACAATAGAGGTCTGTTTTGCCACGTTCAAGCTGAAGAAAAAATGAAACACCCAGGGGATTTAAAGGAAAAATTACCATTATAAAATGGAGAACACCAAAAAATTTACAACCAATCTATTGGATGGATTTTGAATATGCAGCTTTATGTCTATGCTAAAAGACTAACAAGCTATGTTCTTTTACAAAAGGAAGAAGAAAAGAGAGCACACAGGGACTTTGCTTCTTCTTCTTGCTGTCCAAAATTATCCATGGCCAAATGCTAACTACTGGCTACAGAAAATTCCTTAAAATTACAACATGCACCAAGAGGGGAATGGGGACTCTGGCTATGGAGCATTTTCAGTAAAAAAATGCAAGTTTCTCAAAATGAATAGCCACTACAACAATTCAAATCTACTGCAGCAACTTGAGTTCAAAATTCAGATTCCTAAAACTAGAGACACTGCAGCAAAAATTCAGATTCAGATTCAAATTTGGAAAATATCGGACATGATGTTTTTCTCATTGAATATATATCAAACCAAAAATCAAGTTAAGGCTTCAATTTCAAGCCCTTCAATTCTGTTTCAGAAGAAGAGTAAAACATTAGTAATTTTTAATAAAAAAAAAATTAGGGTTGTTTTAAATTGAAATTTAGAGATTGAATTTCAGGCCCTTCAAAAAGAAATTAGGGTTGTTGCAAATTAAAATTGCACAGAGACAAGTGGACAACAACGAGGTGAAAGCGAAATTGCATGTATCAAAACCGATCTCTTACCTAAAGGTCGTGAAAGTGAAAGTGCTTGGTGGAGATGACGAAAAGAAACCTGCGAAGAACCCCTGCAAACAAAAGCAAGTGGCCATCAATGATTTTCAAAAGCAAATTCAGAGATCGAGTTGCAACAGTTTCATACATCAATATGAGATCGAAGAAGGAAACGGAGACAAGAGAAGGCATAAACTGAAGAGAAATGGGGATAATCCAGTCTTTTCCAATCTCAAACACTGTCGGATTTCATCCAACGCTTCCGTGGGGGAGATGGAGATAAAACGCTTTACAAGCTTACGAGGGAGATGAAATGCTTAGCGTCTTGAAAACGCTGATACACAGCCAAACACAACCATGAAAAGCGTTTTTGTGGGAAGCTGTAAAACGCTTTATCTAAAGCTCCAGAACGCTATTGCCAAACATGCCCTTAATCCCCAAAACTGAGAACCTTACCACAATCAACCACCACAAACCGATTAGTTTATGCAACACTATCTACAAAGTTATTAAAAAAAATTCTAGCAAATAAATTAAAACATATTCTCCCAAAACTCATCAACCCTGTCAAGTCTTGCTAGCTTAAGCTGGTAAGGGTAACATGTAGTGACCAATAGGTCACGAGTTCGAATCTCCCCTCTCCTATTGTAATGGCCTAAGTGCTTACCTATGAACCAAAAAAAAAACTAGACCCATTAGCAATTTACTCATAAAAATTAGACACATTTACTTATAATTAGACCCATTAAGATAATTTTCCACCTTAAACATTTTATACCATATGACAATTTTGCATTTGATCCAATCCCTGTACATATATATATATATAGGTGGAACATATTTAATCAAAATTGATTTATATGTTTTGTAGTAATCATAAACTTGTAAAGCTATCAGGTTTTTTGGTTTTATACAACCGACTTACCGATAGAGGAGCCTTAATTGGGCCTAAATTGTTGGGCAGATAGAATACAACAGCCCAGACGATACACCACAAAAATCTTTCTTTCGTTCTTTCTTACTAGGACTAGGAATAGGATTCGGAGGCGCATATAAACTAACTAGGGTTTCCTCATCGCTCGCATTAGCAGCAGCCCGTCCGTCCTATATATATATATATATATACTTCACTGCTTTCTTTGGGGAGATTCACATCCGACCCCAGCGCCGTTCAAGGTTTAAATCTCTCCTAAAATTTACTTCAATCTCTGCTCCTTTTACATTTCCGAGTTCGCTAACTTCTTTGTATTCCTGGTTGCGTCTTCTTCCCTTTTTAATCATTTGAATTGCGAAACTGAAAGTCGATTCTGATCGCGTTGAGCAGATGATGATAATTTTCAACGAAGAAACTGATCCTCTGTGATGTTTCAAAATTCGAGCTTTTTAAAACTGATGCTCTCTCTCTCTCTCTATCTTCAAATACGGGTACAGAATGTGAAATTGTTTTGAAATTACTTACTTTAGTTGTTTGCTTTGAGGTTTTAGGAGTTTGTTTGGAATAACAACTGTGTACAAATAAGCCGATGCTCTGGAATTGAAGATGAAGGTAGCATGGTACTGTGCACAGATAACGAATTGCTAGGGTTAACATGTCTGCCCCCTCTGATTCCTGAATTGATTTGGGGGCCTGGTTCATACCCACATTTCTTTCTTCATTCATTCCCATTTCTATGTCCATCTACCTTTAGAATTGATTTATAGCTGCTCCAAGTTGATGGTTGCATTTGATATTGGAATTTTTCTTAGGCTCTTCTTTTCATGTAAATGGTTTCTCAGTTGTTTGTTTTGTGTCTGATGAGTTTAAAACTGTGTTTCTGTAAACTTGGAGCTGTACCACATTAAAAAACAATTGTCAATAAATACATGGACCATTCAACTTGATCATTCCTACTAAAAAAAGCACCACCAATTTCAATGGGTGATTCTTTCAGATAATGAATGGATCCACTCATTTTGAAATAAGTAACATCTCCGTTCTTCGAGATTGATTTTCAATAGGTGGAAGAGGATAACTACATTGCAGCATTAAAGAAGGGATGGAAAGCCAATTGGCTGATGGATGATATTGAGCAAATGATGATAATCTTGAAGGAAGAAACTGATCCTCTGTGATGTTTCAAAATTCGAGCTTTTTAAAACTGATGCTCTCTCTCTAGATAGAAATGGTGTATGAAATTGTTTTGAAACAAATTGATTGATTGTTTTTGGAGTTGTGGTCTTAATTTAAGTAAGAACTGTGTACAAATAAGCCGATGCTCTGGATCCGAAGATGAAGGTAGCATGGTACTGTGCACAGATAGCGAATTGCTTTAGGGTTAACATGTCTGCCCCCTTTGATTCCTGAATTGATTTGGGGGCCTGGTTCATACCCACATTTCCTTATTATACCTCGTCATTTAGATTTGATCCCCTACATACAATCATTCCTGAGTTGTTGTTTTGAAGTTATCGTTTGATCAACCACTAATTAAGTTGCTAAGGACTGTGCAGGCGTTAACCATGTGATGTTTCTAGCAAAAACCAAGCCAAAGTAGGAATCATTGATTCAAGTTGTTTAGCATAACATATAGGATAAGCTTGTGGTATTGGAGGACAAACCCTGTCTGATATCTTCTGGTTGGTAGCTCAGTGAAGCTGTTGGAGGAGCTGCAACCTCTGCGTTTACATTATCTGCCATTTTTTGAAATGCTTTCTGCATTTTGATGTCAATAATAATAATAATGACATTTCTATACAAGCTCCAACAATTTGGTTTGATTTTGAATTTGACTCTTATCCCTTGAATTTGGCAAATACATAACGCCATAGCGGCCATCCGGAATCATTGGGTACTACCCATAAGCCATTCCGGAATGGTTATTTGATTCTTATCTCACGAGACATTTTCAGGATGAAAGACCATCGACAGTGAGAGTAACCTTGGGTCTACATGCTTGGTTTGCTTAAATGGGTGCTGTGGGTTTAAACATCAGTTTATGATAACAGAGGTGGTGATGAAGCCGTAACACAAATGGACGCCAACCAGTATGAAACCATTTTTGCCACCAAATGGCTGCTGTGGGTTCCATCAAATAGGTAACAGGGTAAGCCTACTTAAGTCACAAAAGGGCCACTCATTGCATATTATTTATAGAGAGATGTATGGATGAGAGTAGTGTGTACAGTACAGCTAGCATAAGGATCGAATTATTAAAACTCACATATAGTAAGTGCTGTGTTGGGGTATAGAATACATAAAACAGATTTAAAGAGTAGATGGAATGTGTATAGAATGATCGATCACCAAATGCAGCACTCCTCCAAAACACAGCAACAGCACAGGGCAGCAAGACTGCAAATTAACATAATAATAATTTTAAAATAATAATAATAACAAGGACGGAAAAAAAACATCAACCATTTCGATTATATGGTTATTTGAGTTAATTTACACCGATCAATTATATATATATATATTATTTACAAAATAATGATATGATTGTAAGCCATGTAGGTGTTTTGGATGATCAGTTAATTATATTTAGCTGAAAATGAAGTGAACTTAGGAAGCACATACATACAAATATATGTAATATATAATTGGTGCATTGATCGAGATTGATGGATATAGTAAAGGGGGTTGGTTCTATTGTAATTAATTTGTACATACCAAGTTCTTAAGAAGGGAGGACAGCCGCTGCGGTGGTCATAAGGGCTACCGTAATCGTAGGAACCGTAATTATAACCATGGCGGCCGGCATGAGGCGGACCCTGCGCCTGAGGGTAGTGGTAACCTCCTCCTCCTCCTCCTCCAAGCAGCGGCTGGGGTGGTGGTGGATCTGCTGAAGGGTAGAACCCTCCAACTTCGGGAGGGCCAGCTGATTGGATTTGGTACCCACCACCTGCAATGCGTTATGCATATCCAACATCCAACATCCATATTCAATATTCATATATATTGCTAATCCATATATATATATATATATATATGATATCAATCATGCATATATGCAGTTAATTATATACATAATAATAATAATAAGTAATCTATATATAAAGAAGGAGAAACTTGCTTGCAAGAGGATTAGGATTAGGATAGGATTGATGGGAGACATGGGTAGCAGTTGCCCCTTGGCCTTGGTAACTCATCACTTTTTTCTCCTTTTTAATTTAATTTAATTTAATATCCGTGGATGAAAACCACTGAGTAGTAAGTAACCTTATTAATTTGAATATCTAAGAAATTAAAGGGGCCGGATCAATGAGAGTATTATAAAAGTAGTAGTATATATTTATATACAACACACAAACATACAAACAAACAACAAAGAAGAAGCTAAGCATAGGTTGATGCAGAAGAGATCAAAAACGAAAATGAGCAAGCATTGATTTGAGAGGGAGGTTGGTGTACGTGTCAGCTTAAGAATCAAGGGTTGTGCCACTTGGAAGCTAGGATGTACGTACGTGTTGCGTCCTCATCTTCAATTCTGCCACGTTAACTCCATCATTAAACAAACTACCAATTATACGGAGTATATGTTATGTTTAATTTCGCCGGAAATTTCCCAACTTCAATCCAACAATAAATAATTCAATGTACTTGTTCTTCAATCAATGCCATTCCCCAATAGGCAATAGCCAATAGCTAGGTAGAGTTACCAAAACTCAATCCAAACCTTAAACTTTATCAAACTTTGTTATTATTTTCTTTTACATCTATTTTCTATAAATAAACATATCTATCTAAAATATGAAAAACCCGGAAAAGGTTTGTTTCTTTGCTTTTTATATGTGTGATATGCTTGCTTACTTTTTTATTCTTGGTTTAGGCTTATTATGTTACCATTGTGTTATGTGTAGCCCTCGACCCACACATTCGACCTCCTTCCCAATACACTATATATGCAATACGAATCGCAACAGAGTTGTCGAAAACTATCAACATCAACCCAAAGATTAAATGAAAGGAACATAACATTTTATTCATCCACATATTTAACAAATTTGACTTGATTTTGAAACTGGAGGATTCCGATAATTTGGGTTTTAGTTTGATTCTTTCTCTGATTTATAAATATTTTCGAAACTGGACAAGGCATTGTGTTTAATTTACTACAAATATTTATCTTTCCCATAAATGATTTTTCATCTTCCAAAAATAAAATATCAACATCATGAGTAAATAAGGAAATAATAAAAACGTAATAATAAATATGTTAAAAACTCATGCAAAAATAGGTCCTACCGGGAGTCGAACCCAGGTCGCTGGATTCAAAGTCCAGAGTGCTAACCACTACACCATAGAACCTTATTGGCAGTGAGTCAATATTTACATCAATCACGTCAAGAAGTTTCAACTCCAGAAATATTCAAGACAATTAAGTATGTCATTTACTATTGATATAATCTACTCGTTTTAAAATGGTACAAATTATATAACTACATAAAATATTAAGTTTTATTTATTAATTTTTGAAAATAATTTCGTGTTTAAATAATTTCATACTTATTTAAATATAAAATTATTTTTAAAAAAGTATAAAGTTATTTAAAAATTAATTAAAAAATAGATATTTAATATAGTTTTTGCCATCATAAAAAAAAAATACTTGAATAGAAAAGGAGAACTTTTATCGAACACATGGAATAGTAATTATAGAACCCCGGTAATATATACATATTATATAAAATTTTCCTTAAATTTTAAAAGTTATAAAAAAAACCATAATTTTCCATTTCCTTCAAAACTCCAACCATTATCCTTTTTAGTTGAAAAAGGTTGAAGAAAATACTAAGGCATACAAGTATTATAAGCTGATAAGATCACTGTTATCAGCGCTATTACAGAACCGTACATGAGATTTTCACCTCATACGACTCCTCGAGGGTCCCATATAAATCTAAGGACTGCTTCGATATTATTTAATCTTTCTATTTCTATTTTTGTAGGATAAATAGCGTCAAAAGAAATCGAAAGGTCCTGAATTAGACCAACGGAATTTTGTCTGCTATACTAAAGGGCTTCTGAATTTATCTCATCCTTTACTTTTTTTGTTATTCGGTTATAATTAAAACATTGGCACGAATTCTTTTTCAATTTGTGATCTTATTGTATGTCATGGATATAAAACAGAAATACCGAAATTTTAAAAATATATATGTAATTCCTAAATTGTAATGTCTATTTAATCTAAACATTAGACCTAGGAACATTGGATGGCACTAAACTTAAAGTTAATTGGTAGATTAAGGCATAACCATTTCATATATGTTATACTTATACAATAACATATGTTAGAAGTGTAGGTTTTAACCTATGCTCATATATGTTACATATTATAAGTATATATATATATATATGATAATGTATCTGTATATGTTTTGTTATTTCTGAGATTGGGCCGAGCCCAAACAAAAGGCCCATGGCCTGAGTCCAGTAATCCGTCCCCAGCTCCTCACCTTATGTTGCTTAGTTGAAACGCTGCGTTTCGACTTAAACAAACCTCCTATATAAAGGAAGCTAGGGTTGTTGGCTCGGCACTTCAAGCGTCACTTGCTCAGGTAACCAAAGAAAGAGAGAGAGAACTCAGAGCGCCGCTAGGGTTTCTTTGTGGATTCGAGCTCCGACGAAGCCTTGGTTGACAGATCTTGAGCGCATCTCTTCGAGAGACTCCAGATCTGTGACTTAGGAAGAAGAAGAAGGTGAACGTCCATCAGTTCTGGCGAAGGTCTTCTTCTCTGGTTCACTCCGATGACGATCTGACTCCGATCTTCAGATCTAGGGTGTATTCTTCCTTTGTTCGCTTCGATCTTTCTTGTTCTGCATATGCATGTTTAGATCTGTGTTATCTGCCTATATTTGCCTTAACTTCCAGTTTAGGGCAACCTGTTCTGTAAACCTTCTTACATATTAGTGGATCTGTGCTCTCAAGCCGTTCGGCTGAGGCTCCGTGGACGTATGCTCCGACCGAACCACGTAAAATCTTGTGTGTTGTTTGGTTTACGTTTTCTGTCATCGTTTCTAAACGAATACCCCGTTCTTGATTCCCAATTTGAGGAATCGAGATCGATTAGGAATTACAATATAAAAAGTCAAAAAAATGACTTGAAAAATGAGATAGAGGAATTAAGATTTTTGTAACAATAAAATAAAATAAAATAGATATTTTGTCGGGAGGGAGAATGGACTATGGAGTCGTTCCGACGGTACACACCATAAAAGAGGACATCTTGGCTCGGGAAGGGAACTACTACTGTTACAGTTAGCAGAGGAAACCCAAAACTGAAAAGAAGGAATAATGGACAAGGGGAAAACAAGGGCGGTGTCGTTGGCGGCCGTGTGGGTGTTTGGTTTGTTGGCGACGACGCTGGTGTTGATATCGGAAGCGCAGTCGACGGGGACTTGCGGATCATCCCTAGTCCCATGCGCAAATTACCTAAACGCCACAAATCCCCCGTCGACGTGCTGCGACCCCTTGAAGGACGCTCTGATCAACCAGAAGACCTGTCTCTGTAACATATTGAACGACACCAGCCTCTTGAGCACTTTCAAAATCAACATCACTGAAGCTCAAACCCTTCCCTACCGTTGTAATATCTCCGCCGCCGGCACCCCCAACATCTGCACTGGTAGTGCTACTCTCTCCCATGTCTTTTCTTCAAGTTTCTCTCTAATTTCCGATTTCTTACCAAATTTCACAGCTTGTATTTTTTAATTATTTTTTTTTTAATAGCTTCCACCCCGTCTCCTGCCAGCACCACCAACAGCACCACTTCGTCACCAGGTTCAGGTACCAGATCCCCTTTGTTCGCTCTCCAATTGAACGTGGAATCATAGATATTTATGTCTAAATTTTCATTCTTGATTTTCGATTTGGAGGGTTCTTATTATGACTTGATCCGTTCCTCAACTGTCCTTAATTACAGTTTTAACCTCCATCTTATCGATTTATCGTACTCATTACACGAAACAGATCCAATTTCTAGTGGCTCTATCGATGCACCAATGTGTGATGGAATCAACATACTTTTTTTTTTTTTTAATCTTTTCCATTTAGATTTGAGTCAATTTTCAATCTGTCTACCAATTTTGACTTTTCATTTGTTTGTAGTTCGTCAATGGAAAATTCAACTGTCTCTTGGAGTCTTGGTCAATTGTGTGATGCAACTTGTTTGAAAATGAGCTGTAGCAACGGAGATTATTTGGCCTTGTTCTGCCAACTGTTTGTAAAGACAATCACATGCCCCGTTGAATATTTGAATTGAACCTCTTCCTTTCACACATGCCATGAGGGGGACTCACCTTTTCAGATCTGGTGGAGATATACCACGGGCGAGTTTTACCAACTCGTGGTCATTTATCGTATGCTTATCGCTAGATGATCTTAGATTGAATAAAATGCTTGTGCTTTGTACTGATGAACTGAAGTTACTGGACCATCTAATTTGTTCTGCCCTTATCAAGAAAGCTGGATCTAGACCTTGTGTGCTGGCAATTAAATGTGAGGAGTCTTTTGCTGGATTGGGAATGCAGAAACTTCTCTCATGTTTCATTTAGACTGATCTTTCGATTGAGCTGACAGATATCTAATGGTAGCAAAGAGAAGCTGTGTAATTTGATACTAGCTAAGCAAACAGAGGGTGATATCGAGATTTGCGATTACCATTTGAAATATCTGTGCTTTCATCTTATGCTGCTGGGAAGTGATTTCTAGCTAGAGGAACTAATAATGACTGCTTAATATCAATTTCTGCAGGTAATAACGCTGCAGATATAGTGGCTTGGAGTGGAGTTTCCATTGTACTGGCAGTTATGGCTTCTGTAGTCTTGTACTAGTAGTACTAGATGGGGTGAGGCACATTAGAGGTTTTTTCTCTGCCTTTTTCTTATTGATTTATGTCTGAGTAGTGAGTACTCAATATGGATGTTGTTTTGGAGTATTGATTATTGGCACAGTAAAAGCTTTTAGTGTTGTCTCACTTCTGCTGTATTTGTTGTATTTTGGAATGTTACATTTATTTGGAGGATATGTTGTTATGGCTATAATATGTATATTTAGATTCATTTTACAGTTGATTATGATCATCTGAATGATTATGATCATACTTCATTTAGGCAATGAGATTTTGCTCTTGTTCACAATGCTACATTGGCAATGAAGTTATGGCTGGAAAATTAGTTAAAGATTTGAAGAGGCAAAGTTGACATTGCTCTGAATTTGGGATCAAATATTGTTGGGTTTGTTGTATGAAGCATTGGGCGACAGTTAACTCGGTGATACAAGAATAGGAAGAAAGTTGTGTAAAATAAACAAACTGTGCGTCGTTGTGTTGTGATGTGAAGAATGGTTTGTCCCACATCGAAAAATACGAGAACTCGAGCTTTGCATATAAATCAGTGGGCCACCCCTCCAATCGCTAATTGGTTTTAGGATGGAAACCCGCTGGTCTTGTGTGCTCGGCTTGGGTGTGCATTGATCTTGTTGCGAACTATCTAGGTCCATCTAGATGAACCACACTAAGCATCTACTTTTAGACCTACTTACAACTTCAATAAACCATAATAAATAAACTTAGATCTTATCAAAATAGTGAACAAAATAGAACACAAAAGCTCCAAACCAAGCAAGGAAAAAGTCTTCGCTTTGTCTCTCATGAATACAATTTATAGGCCAACACACAGACGACTTCGATCTTCATTTTTTAAGCTCCGAGCTTCTCCTAATATTCACCACGTTTTTTGCACGAAGGAGACACATTTTCCTATTGAAATCAACTGTCATATATAGCCATAAATGCTCCTTAATTTTTAAGCAAAGATCTTCTCAATTATGAAAATCAAATATTTTATCTTTTATAAAATATGTACACAATAAATTAGGGGTGGGCACAAATCCCGCAAATCCCGGGCCCGTCCCGGTCCTGTCCTGACCCCGGTGGTTTTGAAAAAAAAAATAGTGAATCCCGTCCCGCAAAAATTGTGCGGGACGAAGATTCTTCATCCCGCAAATCCCGTCCCGTCCCGCATATATATTATATATATTTTTATATTAATATGTTATAAAGTATATGCATGTATACATAAAGTATATACTATCATATATGCAGTGTATATGTATGCACAATGTCAATGTTCTATGCAGTGTTAATGTATATATACAGTGTCTGTATACACACACTGTCAATACATATATACATACCGTGTATATATATACAATGTCAAATGTAAATATGTGCATATACAGTACGTATATATATAATATTGAATGTATACACAATATACATATTAGAAACTATAAAATATATAAATATTATAAAATTATAGGTATTATGTCTTTTAAAAATTGAAAATGTTAGAGAATTTAAAATATTTTTTATTTGAGGGACAAGGCCTGTCCCGGTCCCATCCCGTCCCGTGAGAGATAGGGCCCGTACGGGATTGAAAAAAAAAATAGAGAATCCCGTACCGGTCCCGTCCCGCAAAAATTACGCGGGACGGGACGCGGGATGACCCCATCCCATCCCGTCCCGTCCCGCGCCCACCCCTACAATAAATCATCACGTATGGCATGCACCAAAAAATGTTATATTTTTTTTCCAAAACATGCTAGCTTGTACATGATCTTCCAAATTGGACGATCATATAAAGCATGATCATGGGGTTTCACGCCCAATTTGGAGACGACTACTACCCTTATGGTGGAACTGTGGGGTGTCATTTTCCTTAATCAAAGATTTTGTGCAGTTAGTTGCAACTCAGTTTCATAAAAGTGTGAAAATCATGAGAACATATAATGCTCTCGAGTTGGGAATCAGTCATCTAGCTACTAGTTTTTTTTACAAAGAAGGGAATTATTCATCAAACAAGTTGCTCTTATACCCCTCAGCAAAATGGTGTTGCTGAGAGGAAACATCGCCATCTTTTGGAGGTTTGCAAGGCTCTTCTATTTCAAGCACATTGTCCTACTCGGTTTTGGGGTGATTTCCTTCTCACAACTACTTACCTCATCAACAGATATCCTTCATCTGTTCTGAGAGGAGTGTCTCCTCATGAGAAATTTTTTGGTGTTGCGCCTTTCTTGTCTCATTTACGGGTGTTTAAGTGTCTTGCCTTTGCTTCTACTCCCAAACCTGGATGAGATAAGCTTCAACCTCGAGCCTTCCCTTGTGACTTTATTGGTTATCCCTTCTATAAAAAGGCCTACAAGTTGTACAAGATTACCAAAAAGAAAGTTTTCATTTCAAGATCGAGATGTCGTTTTTCATGAGCATTTATTTCCTTTTCTTAGCCTTCCTTCACCTTCTTCTTCTACTTTACCTTTACCAGTTGCTGATGTTCATGATGCTATTATTCATTGATCTGCTCCACAATCACAACCACAAACTCAAGCTACCATTCCCCAACCACTACCTCCTCCCAACCACTACCTCCTCGCCGTTCTCTTCAACAACATCATCCTCCTGCTCATCTTACCTATTTTTTATGTGGAAATACTTGTTCATTTTTGTCATCTTCTCTCAATGCCCCTTCCAAACACATTTGTTTGTCAACTTCTTCTTCCCCCATTTCTCATATCAGAGAACCCTTATTCTATGCTGAGGCTGTCCAATCTGCAGAATGACGTCAGGCCATGAAACTGGAGCTTGATGCTCTGGCATTAAACAACACCTAGAGCATTGTTGATCTACTAGCAGGAAAACACCCATTTCTTCTAAATGGGTTTACAAGCTCAAGTTTAGAGCCGATGGATCACTTGAAAGGTACAAGGCTTGTTTGGTCATTCATGGTTGTTCTCAACAAGATGGAGTTGATTATTCAGAAACATTTTCAATTTCCGGTGGTCAAAATGACAACCATTCAATGCTTAGTTTCTACATCAGTAAAGAAGCACTGGTTTATGGCTCAATTGGATGTAAATAACGCCCTCCTTCACGGCGATATTGACACAGAAGTATATATGAAGGTTCCTTTAGGATTACAAGATCAGTTTCCAGGAAATGTGTGTCGTTTGAACAAATCTTTATACGGCCTCAAACAGACCTCTTATCAATGGTACACAAAGCTTGCTGCTGCTCTTGTTTCACAGGGCTACACCCATTCCTTCAATGACTATTCATTGTTTCATAAGAAGGTTGGAACTTCTGACATCTTCCTCGCCATCTATGTTGATGATATATTGGTTACAGGTAATGATAAGTTTGCCATTGATGATATCAAGCATTATCTGCATTCAACATTTCGTATAAAGGGTTTGAGAAACCTTAGTTATTTTTTGGGTATGGAGTTTATCTCAGTTCCTGACGGCATGGTTGTTACTCAGAGGAAATTCATTTCAGAATTATTAGAGGATTATGATCTTCCTGAGTACAAACCCATTCTCCATTAGATCCCAATTTGAAGCTCAACCAAGATTCTGGTCCCCCCCCCCCTCATGATCCTACTGTCTACAGACGACTTGTGGGAAAATTAAATTTTCTCACTAACACGAGACCAGATTTGTGCTTTGCCATGCAACATTTGTCTCAATTCATGCAGTGACCCACATCAGAGCACTGGGATGCGGCCATTCATGTGATCAAGCACTTGAAATCAACTCCTTTTTTATGGTCTCCTCTTGACTGCAACTAGTGATTTCACCCTGAAAGGATTTTGTGATTCAGATTGGGCAGCTTGCCCTTGCTTCAGACGATTTATTAGTGGATACTTCATCACATTTGGCTCTTCTCCAATTTCATGGAAATAAAAAAAACAAATCACAGTATCTCTATCATGCGCTGAGGCCGAATACAGAGCATTGCGCCACATCACTGCAGAGTTAGCGTGGCTAATTCATCTCTAACATGAACTTGAAGCTCCTGAGATTACGTCAGTCCCTGTTCACTGTGACAGTCCAGCGATGATTCACATTGCAAAGAATCCCGTTTTTCACGAATGAACTAAGCACATCGATTTGGATTGCCACTTCGTTCGTGAAAAGGTCTTGGATAGTTTAATCTCACTGAGTTACATCCCTACTTCTTCTCAGCTGGCTGATGTTTTCACTAAACCTCTTTCTTGCCCTAAAAATGAAGCACTTTTATACAAATTGGGTCTGATTTATCAACCTCCAACTTGAGGGGTATTAACTTGTAAATTTGATATATAGGAAAGGGTATATGTGTCATTTTGTATAGGGTGAATTAGCACATTATAAATACAAGATGTGCTATGTTGTAATCGATAAATCAGTTGAATAACAAAATCTCTAATTAACAAACTCTTTCTTCCTCCTCTCCGTTTCTTCACTCAAACAATATTTTCTGTGAAGATATGCACTTGCTTTAAATAACAATTGGCTTCTTATTAGACATAAATAGGTAATAGGTTTGCATATTTTAGATGTTTCTCCTCCTTCCTCTAGGCAAATAAATTTTATTAGAGGATGATTTGAGGAGAATTAGCTTTTCACATATGACTCTGGATCTATGAAAACAATTAATTTTGTAGAACAGATTTTCCAAGCTACAAAAGCTTCGACGACCAAGTAAATAAATAAATAATTAGAGATAGGTTAGAATTATATTAGTCGATCATTGATGTAGTCTTATGGATGTAACCTGGAAGCAACTAAACAGGCGGGCATGCCACCCATTCATAAATTCACACAGCTTGATTAATAGAAGCAAAATTAAGCCAGATAGATCCATAAGAAATATATAAATATATAGTATGTATGTATGTATATCAAGTCACAATTGACAAGTGGATCGAGATCGAGGCCGGCCAAATAAATAAATAAATAAAAAGTGATGGAGCTCGATCAGGCCGGAACTAACAACGTACAAATATATATATATAGTAAAACAGAGGGAGGGAGGGATGAATCAGAATCAGAATCATCATTTATCAATCAATTGGGTCGATCATATCAAGTAGCTTGTCCCTGCACTTACCGATACCGTGTGTGTGGGGAATTTGGATCTCGATATAATAATCATCTCGGATCGATCGGAGAATTGAATATATGGGAATTAGGATGAGTAGTAGATGGGCGGTGGTGGCGACAATGGTGATGTTAGGGTGTTTGTGGTCAGCCCCAACGACGACGGAAGCGCAGAACATGGGCTGCACCGAGAGCTTATCGATGTGTTTTTCACCGCTAAGGAACTCGAGCGAGCCGCCTTCCCCAAGCTGCTGTGTCCCCTTGAAGGAGGCCGTCACTAAACAGAAGCCTTGCCTCTGCAACCTCTTTAACAACCCTCAGGCTCTCAAGCCTTTTAACGTCACAACCGATCAGATTCTCAGCCTCACCGCCCGCTGTAACATCTCCGACGCCACCCCCTCAATGTGCTCCGCCGGTATCCCACCTCCCCTCCCGCCCCCTCGATCAACATCCATTTCGATCTTTTTTTAATTTGTATAGCAATCGATCTCGATCGATCAATTACTTGTTACTACTTATTAATTATATATATATATATATATATATATATATATATATATATATATATATATATTGGTTGATTTGTTTTCGTTGCAGTTCCATCCCCGGCTCCAGCGGGCACCATTACGCCACCGCCGCCACCAGGTAACCCTTTTATACATTGTGCTCTTCATCGCATATATACGTACGATAAACATTCTAATATATATATTCGATATATATATATATATATATATATATATATATATATATATAATTATTACACTAATTTAGTCCTTTTAAACAAATTCTAAGATTTTAATTGGCATTGTTATATACTTATATACATAAAAAAACTACTCCATATAAGAAATATTGTTATTGTTAATTAGCTAAAAACTGGAGTATATATAAGAAATGTTAATTTTTTTTAATTAAATTTTAAGATGATTTTAATTGAGTACGTGTTGTGTATAAACTAACGTATGTGTGTGTACGTATATTATATATGTGAACGGTGGAAGCAGGCACAAAGGCAGGAACAGGAACAGGAACACGGAACGTAGTTGCTTCGGCATGGAGTGGGGTTTCCCTCATACTTGCCATTATCATTTCATTTCTCCTTTTTTAAAATTTGTCGATCCATCATTTCTTCATAAAATGTCCACCTCCATCTCTGATAGATCATTGATCATGATCACCCTGTATGTTGTGTCTTTAACTTGTACGTACTCCATATTATATACTACATTAATTTGTTTATTACCAACACTATTGTGCAATTTGCCATTTGGACCATTTATATATGCTATTATAAATGGTTGATAATTAATACTCCATTGTTAGATAATTTATAGTAGAATGTCAGACAATTTTTATATGTCGACAATTGGAAATAAATAAAAAATGTCAACGATCGAACAATTTTTAAGGTGTGACCGTTTAAATGGTGTGTAATCGTTTATATACAGAAGTTTAATAAGATTAATTTATAATCGAGGGTGTCTACATGTGCGCATATGTTCTAGTAGTTCAATCAATACATAACCATAATGAAAGATTAATAAGTTATCGAATTATATACTAGATTTATTTCTGTGAAATTATTCACATTTCTAATGTGGAGACTCTTTGAAGTGACAATTTTAATGATATGTGTGATAATTGAAAACGTGAAAACTAAATACATCGTAAATCATCACGTCATTTTGGATGTGTCACCACATCAGTTTCGACGTGCACTAATTATCCCTTCTTAAGATAATTAAAAATATAATTAATTAAAAATTTTACCACATCTAATTAAATGTGGTGCACGTTGAAATGAACGTGACTTTACGAGAGGGGATTTACGATGAATTTAACAACACCCAATTGAAAATGGAGGTAGAAGGGAGAGGGGGAAGAGTGACATTTTAGTTGATTGTACTCCCAAAAATGATCTATTACTTGAAAAGTAATTAAATAGACATGCAATCAAAGTAATTAACATAACACTAAAGATTCTTTTTACAATTTGTTGAAGTAGTCTTATGTATGTATGTAACCTGAAAACAGGTAAATAGACATGCAATTGTTGTTGTTCCTGTGCAAAATAATTCTAGAGAGAGGGGCTCCTCCCTCTCTCTAGAATTTTGTCTACCCCTTCTAACTAAACTTTCAATTGTTGACCCCCTGTTTGCATAACTCCGTTTTCATTATCTGTCATCGGCCGATGATCCAAATACAACTTTTGTGGGAGATTAATTTTGTCTATCAAATTTCTTCCTGTCCTGGTGTGGTCTTCTTGGGCTTTCTAGGATTTGGGGGTTTACTTCCTTTAGCCCTTTTCTTTCAACTTGGGGTTTCCTGTTTTTGGCCTCCTCTCGTGCTCCTGTTCTCCGAATCGGTTCGATTCGTATGTATCGTTTCGATTCGCCGTTCTTCCTCCCCTGTCCGGTCTTCCAATCTATCTCCCTCGGAGTTTTTGCGTTTCGATTCGGTTCGATTCGTTGTGCCTCGTTTCTTCCTGGTGGTTTTGCGGTGGTGTTCTGGTGCTGGGTGTAACACCCCCGTCCCATATCGGATATCATAAGGATGTTGGGAGTGATTTATAAGTGATTCAAGCCCTACCTATGTCACAAGAGCTCTTCCTTTTCAGGCTGCAAGTGAGGGCAACGGACCTGAGAGGGCTAGGTGGCATGGGCTGCCGCCTCTTAAGATCCCGGGTCTTACACTGGGCGTTGCGTCCGCTCCGCTGCCTCCCCCTATCCTTCTCGCCATAATCGCTTCATTCTGGTGGCCGCTGCTCGGAGCGCCTCGTACAGTCCCCTGTCTCCGACCTCCCGCCCTTGTCAATTTCCGGTTGCTTAGTTATTTTTCCGGCCACCAGGCTGTGATTCTCTTGCTCTGTCGGTCTCCTTTGAGCCCAAGTTTATGGTCCTTCGGGCCCAAGTTTTGGGTCTATGGGTTTTTTCCTTGGGCTCGAAGGGACCCGGTGGATTGTGCTTTGGGCCCAAGAAATTTTCTTGGGCCCGAGGCAACTTATGAAATTAAAAAAAAGAAGGAATTTTCGGAATGGGTGGATCCTATTCCCGAAAAGGCAAGCTCAAAACCCGAAAGGGTAACAAAATTCCCGAAAGGTTTTGACAAAACTCTCAAAAGGGCTCGACGAAAATCCTGAATGGGTTGGATCAAAATCCCGAAAGGGTCTGGAAAATAATTTCTGTATGAATAGTTTAAATAATTTATTCTCGGACTTTCATTTGGTTCGGGAAGTTTGCAGGCATATTTTCAGCCAATGTTTAGATCTTCCTTTTTTGGCCTGTATTTATTCACTCTGTTGGCGTCGGGTCGCTGCTTTGGCGTTGGTGCGTTTAGTTTCGAGTTGGGTTACAGTATCGGGCGTCCTGTATGATCGAGAGGATTGTGGTGGTGTTCGTGGTCTTCGAAGATCCCTCATCTAGGTGGGGGCAACGTCGGTGGTCCGCACTTCCCCTAGTCTCGCCCTTTCTAGTGGTGGGTTACTGTTCTCCGCCTTCTCGGCGTCGAGTCGTCGTGGGAGTTGACGCACTCTCCCATGTTCTCGACATTCGTGGCTCGCCTTAGATCTCTTTCGACTGCTTCGCTGGTCGACGGCTTATATGGGTTTTTAGGGTTGTTTTCTTTTATCTGTGTTAATTTATGTGCTTGTATGTTGTATTTTGACGGTTGTCCGTCCGCCGATTCGTCGGCCTCTCGAGCTTCAGGCTTGTCTGAGCTCGAATTTTTACCTAATAAAAAAAAAGTAAATAGACATGCACCCATTCATAAATTTACAAGTGCAAACAACTTGATGGTGTTCTTGGTACTTCAGAAATAAAGCTCTCTTTGATAAAGTTAACTCTAACCCTAAAACAATAGTATCCTGTATAAAGGATCAGCTAACTTGCTGGGAGAACTAAAAAATTGACGATCTAACCCCAGAACAAGATATTCGTAATAAAGAAAACAATCCTAGAAAAACAAGGAAACGCACAACCAAATGGATTAAGCCAAGGGACAACTGGTACAAATTGAATTTCGATGGTGCTCTTTCCTCTAACAAAATTGGCACTTATGGTTTTCTTATCCGAGACAGCTCGGGTTGTACTCTGTTTGCAGAATCTGGATCCTCCCCCCTTTCCTCCGTTATTGGATCCGAATGCTATGGTATGTGGAAAGGCGTGCATAAAGCAATAGAACTCAAAATTTCACGCATCTACATTGAAGGCGATAATCTTAATATTATCAAATGTCTCATCGCAGGCGTGTCTTGCTTTGGCGAGATAGAGATGCTCATATCTGATTCTCTATGCGCCCTGAGAATGTTTTCTGAATTTGAGATTTCTCATGTCTTTAGGGATAGTAATCGAGCTGCTGACCGTCTATCTCATCTTGGGATCGATTTCTTCGGCTTGACCTACCCCTCTGATGCAATTCTGTGTAACATCATCCGAAAGGATGCACTTGGCTAGTTGGCTCTGTCAACTGTCAAATTCTTTCTTGTTCAAAAAAAAAAAAAGACAACTTGATGCGTATGGATAATGTTTTTCAGAAAAACAGTACATACTTAGCACGTGACAAAGCAGTGGTCTTTTTTCAAAAAAAATTCAACCCACATGCATTCAAGATTTGTGCAATTTAGATTATTTTAAAAACTTCATCCATTCCCTTTTTCTTTCTCATCTTCTTCTTCCTCATTCGACACAGACCAGTGGCAACCCAAAATCGAAATCAACCATCACCTTCTCCCTCCCTCTCTTCTCTATTCCCTCCTTATCGTAATTTTATTTTCAAAATTGGATCTCAATATGGAAGGTCCTCAACCACCAACATTTGCACCTTAAAGGGACGTTGTGGGCATGAGACTCCCTTAGGAGGTCGTAAAGTGATCCAAGATCGGCTTCGTCATATTTTGCACAATGTCATGGAATATAACATCAGCTCAATGACCATGTTCCCCCTCTAGCTTGGTTGGATTCGTCACTATCATTGTCCATAAGTTTGTGTCCCTTTCGGTAGACTCTACAATGCTCACATGTTAAAAATCTTGTATCGGAGCTACTCCACGACTTATAAGTCGTAATTAAAAAATTTATTCTACAACCTCTCTTACGCACTCAATTTCTCAATGAATTCATATCGGGTGCACCTATGATATTATATCAATCCCTTCATTTATGCCATCACGCATATACGCAATATAAAAAAAATTGAGAACTAATTAAATATAACAAGATTCTATATCGGATAAATAAGGATTTCATCTAATCTAAGATTCCATATCAGATTGTTCATGATTTCATTTAATCTAGGATTCAATAGCGGATATGTGCTACATATTCAACATTGAATATTGTGTCGTATACTATAAAATTAAAATTCAACAATAAATAGATTTATCAAATAAACATACATGTGCATTCTCGCCTTCGCTATCGAATCTATCTTCCTCTTCTCTAGACATATTTGATGGTTTTTAGAGTCAAATAGACGCAATATAACATACATTGGCAGGGTATTATATAGCAATGTAGGTGGAACTAGTTGTTAAAAAAAAAGAGGTCTAAACACATATCTTGGATGCATGTAGATCTTATTTTTTAGCTCAGTTCCATCTAATTTATAACTTATTTTTTTTTATATAAACACTTACACGCATCCAGGATTTGCATGACTTGTGTGTCATTCTTATGCGTATCCTGTTTTGAGTGCACAATTTACCATCATTTCCACAAGGGCAAATGCATTTACAAAAGAAAGAAAAAAAAAATAACCGCGCCGATGAGGTGTTGGATTGGACCGGGACCAGACCGGATTAGGACAATCGTCCAATACAGTACATTTTGGGTCCAGTATATTGTTGGATTTGTACATGGTATAGAGTATAGACTAAGAGACTACTAGAGAGTGAGACCGCAACGAACCGTTGTACACTTGTACCCAAAAGAAAGGGGGTGGGAGAGCAGGTAGTTCAGTCCTCCTCTCCATCTCTTCGCTCACCTAAAACTGAAACCCTAGGAGAGAGATAATGGTGGAGGAGGGGGGCAGACGCGGTGGCGTGCCGGAGAAAGTGATGGAAGCCGTGACGACGACGCTGTCCACCATCCAACATCTCACTTCCAACCACCTCCTCCCCCTCCACCCTCCATTTCTGGCAGATCTCCCCCCTCTGCAGCGCGCACAGTGCCTTCTGGACCTCGTCAAACTCACCACCTACCTCTTCGCCTGTATGTTTCTTCTCATCTTGACATGAGGTGAGCTGGTTTTCCTGGATATATCGTTCAATTCTGAAATGTGAATTTTGATATCTGGTGTGCAGTGAGGTTGAGATGCTCCGGGGTTCATCCTGAAGACCATGGAGTTACTGCAGAATTTGTAAGTTTCCAAATTTCTCGTTTCTTTTCATCACAAAAACTTAATTATGATTGTAGTTAGCATATATATGTGTAAATAATTAATGTGGTTGCGATCTGCGTTTTGCAGGAGAGAGTGCGGCGGTACCAATCCAAGCTGGCGCACTATTTGAGCTTGAGCAAAGGTACTTTCTTGCTTCTCCGATCTCAAATTTGGTACCTGCTTTGTTTGTATCTCTACCATATGAGTACAATTTGGGGTTGGGAATAACATAAATAAATAGGAGCAACGCGATCGGATCGGGGAAAAGGACAGTTGAAAAGAAGGGTGCAGCTATAGCTATGAGGATCGCGAGAGGGGTGTATTTGCACTTGCAGGCCTCCAATTCAATTCACATTAGAGAGAATGTATTGTGAGAGTTTTTTGGATGGGAGCTCTCACGTACGGATGGATACACACATGTAAAGAGTTCCCTATGATGTGGCCACTTTGATTTGTTTTGTTTGTGTGAACAACTATGCAGCAGATAGCGATGCCGATGCCAATGCCAAGATAGCTGTTTTGATTCTTGATTCTTGTTTTCTACATTATGGCTGAAATGCCAGCATTGGCATGAAAAGTGCAGCTTCAAATGGCTGACCTTTCCGTGAAGCAGCAACAACAACAACAACAAAATTAGAAATATCGATCCTGTTGACTGTTGTCGTGTTGTTTCGCTTCATTTTGAGAAGAAGAGTAGGAAGATGATGTGTGTGTTAATTGTTCCATTTGGCCACAGCACTCCTAAATCCTAATTAAATGATTTAATGGGAATGTTTGGTATGGAATGTTGAATGTGTAGGAGGGCATCAGAATAATGGGGGGAATGATTTGATTTGAATGAGGATGATGGGGGAATACCATTCCCATTCAACCGCAATATTTGAATTGAAACATTAGGCATTTGTTGGTTGAAATGAATACACCATACACACACGTACCAGCGCTGGGTAATAGTATCATCCTATTCCTTGAATGTGGACATGAAAATCATTACAAAAATCTCATGTATTAGTATTGAAAGTCCAAATAATCATACAAAAAACCATATCCATAATACATGTACTCTGCATATATAAATATAACGTACCACTCCTATGGTCCGATCTATAAAACGAGTGTATTATTGTACAACAAGTAGCACAAGAGTGTCAGTCAATAACTAGACCATTTGCAAATGTCCCCTCCCCTCTAACCTCTAGGACCAACCGAACCACCCCCACCACCGCTGGTGGCGGTCCTAGAATTTTGACTAAATGAGTGTTTGTGTATACCTATTAAGAAGATTTTAAAAAAAAAATATTACAAAACACTATTTTTTTTTTAATTATTTATGATATTTTTTTATTTAAATAGTTGAGAGAAACCAAAAATATAGAAAAAAATCAAGAAGAATTACTTTTAAAATAATATTGAAAGAAAATGCTAAATATAAAATTTAAATGTAACATTTATAATTAACATAATTTATAGATTCACCCACTTGTATATTTATTTATTTTTCAAACATTTTAATTTTTTTAAAAAAAACACATGAACGGATTTATAATCCGTTACAAATATTGAATGGATCAAAGATCCATTTGTTACTTTTTTTAATCTAAGATGTATTTAATGTTTAACACGTGTCAAGTTGAGGTACAAACGGATCTAGGATTCGTTCGTGTGAGTATATATAGTACATGTTCTCGATTCATATAGCCTTGCTGATTGTTATTCATTCGGAAAAAAAAAATTGAATCTTTAACACAACATTAATTACCCATACAAAATATCGATACTTGGCAAATACTTGCCAAACATCCGAAACCATCGATGCTTACCCATGCTTTATTTTTTAATATATATTTGGCAAGTATCAATGCTTGTACCCACCCGATAAACTTGCTCTTAGAGCATCTCTAACCGCTCTTATAAAATAGGAAAAAAAGATAAAATTTAAAGAAAACCTTTTAAATGATACTTAAACTAAAAGTGTTATTTAACTCAAGTGATAAATGAAGGAAGGGGAATTAAAAGGTCAAATCCCACCCCTTGACCATTTTATTTGTTTTATTATATCATTATTCCTCATAATTATTTTAATGAAAATATTATGTTTAAATTATATATTTATTTATTTTATTATATCATTATTTTTTAATTTAAGTTTTAAGACGAATATAAGATTCGTTTGTTTAATTTGTGGGACCGTGGAGGGTAAGAGCAAAATGATGGAGGGTAACAACAATCACATCAAAAGATAGATGTTGGTTTTCAAAATTAAGGATTTCAAATCAATACTTAAAACATTACTGTAGTTTAGCGCTGGTAAATCTTGTCCAAATCAATTGTTCCAAAAAACCTTAAGAAGGCCCTTAAAATTGTACTGTATTGAAAATAGGATATAAATAGTGAAAATTTCCGACATACTACCTCATTCAGAAATAGATGTCGTTTGTCTTTTTAGCACGTTTTTTAATGAGTTAAAAACTATATAAAATATGAATTTTTTAAACAATTTTTTTAATAATATAACACTTAATATTAATAAGTATTTATATTATATTAAAAATCACTAAAACTTTTATATTTTATATAGTTTTTAGCTCTTTAAAAAATGTGTCAAAAAGTCAAATGACATCTATTTCTGAACGAAGTTCGTATGAAGCTTAATCTAAACTCATCCATCCAACTCATTTTGAATCTCAAAGTTAATTCGCAAGGAGGGGTATATAATACTAAAGGAGAAGTTGCTTACGTCATGTGCCGACTTCTCCTATATACCAAAATATTGTAGACTTTGCAAAAGTAGCTCCCCCTAGAAAAATTTGCATGAATAGCATTTTGGCCTACAAAATAGCAAAAGTAACCGGTTTTAAAATCTTCTATTCAAGTAAAAAAATGAGAGAGAAGATATATCATTAAATGTGATGGAAGAGGAGGGGGGGGGGGGAGGAAAAAGGAAGAGAAATGAGCATTGAATGCATAGGAGAGAGGGGGAAGATCAGCTTTTCGTAGATGAGAGAGGGAAAGTGGAAGATGTGTCATTGAAGAAGGACCGGAAACACGGACAACCCAGTGATTAGTTGCATTCCAACCAATACGAAATACGTGTTAGAAACTTAATATTTTGTGCCGACCGAACGCTAAACCGTGCCAGCAACTTAAGATTCCCCATTGTATGATTCGTGGACTTCATGGATTTGTTAGCAATTCGTAGGCATTGAAATATCATTGGCATGAAAATTTATTTTTATGGCACAAGTTTAGATGTTGGTGGCACGTAAACCATAATAACTGGCACATGAATTTTATGCGGCACATAAATAACTGTCCAGAAAATAATCTAACGTCGAATTTTTTTTCCATAAACATATATAAAGTGGGTATCTATAGATAGATAAAATTAAATTAAGTTCAAAAATAAATTTATTTTTTAATTTTAACTAATGAAAATGACTGAAAATTAGTTTAAAACAATTAAAATTCAAGACTTTTTCACTTGAACTGCAACCTGTTACACCTTTTACCCAAAAAATTGCAAAAATAGCAATTCCTTTCCCCTTGCAATTTTGATAGTAGCAGTGCTACTTTTGCGAAAGAGTGAGTTTTTGGTATATTATTGCAATTTTACATCATTCTATATTGTTTTTATTCAAGATGGCTAAGATGACCGATTTTCATCTCATATATTATTTAAAGGTGACGAAAGTGTGGAGCAAAGTCGACAAGTTGTAGGGACGATAATCCTAACAATATATGTAATTTTTTTAATATCTAGATATGAAAAAAAGATCAGTTTTATTTTTTCATAATAAATATTTATGCAATATACTATCTATATGACATGCAAACGACACACTAACTCATTTAAAAAAAATGAAAAAATAATAAAGCAAAGAATTGAAATATGACAATTTAACCTACTATTATCGGTGACAGAGTTAAAAAAAATCGTTTAAAGAAATCCCGCACAAGGTGCGGGTTATTGTCTACCATATCAAAATATAATCATCCATTACTTTCTATTTTCAATTGGCAATATATTCCACTCTGGACGTAGCATTTACTAGTTCAAAAAATCATTTTTTTTAAAAAAAAATTCTAAAGTAACTAACTAACTAACTAAAATCTCTCCCAAAATCACGTTGGGCTTTGAAGGAAAGGAACAACCACACACATTAATAATAATAATAATAATAATAATAATAATAATAATAATAATAATAATAATAATAATAATAATAATAATAATAATAATAATAATAATAATAGGGGTTTCTACTTGGGCGGCCACGAGGTTTGAAGCCTTTAATGTTGTGGCCACGAGGTGTAGCAATATAGCACTCTGCAAGTGCAAGTGGTGTTCCAAATTACTTATTAATTGTAGGCCACGAGGTTGAAGCGGCGCTGCACCCTTTTATCGATCTTTAACTAACTACAATTAACTAGTGAGTGTGAGTGTACTACAGTCTTGCATACTACTACTTGCTAATGGTAATGGTAGTGGTAGTGGTAGTGGTAGTGGTAATGACTTTTGACGCGCTCACCACGCGTCTTTCAAGTTTCAGTTTCAGTTTCAATTTCAGGTTGGATCTATTTCTCTCTCTATATATATAAATACCTCCCTATGCCTTACACGTAGCGCCACTACCCCTTACTTTTATATGTAATGCTGCTGCTGCTGCTGCTAAAACATCTCACCGCTTGCCGCTTGCCCCTGCTTGCCCCTTCCCCGCTTGCCGCTTGGTTATGTTACCCTCTTCATCATCTTCTTCTTCTTCTTCTTCTTCATCATAGTCACTAGCTTGTGTTGTGAAGAGCTTCTTGAGCTAAGTTCGTAAATTTCCTTTCCTTTTCCCCTTGCCTAGGCTATTATTATTATTATTATTATTATTATTATTATTATTATTGATTTACTTTTGTTTCTGCATGTTTTCACTCATTACAACTCCTTGAATTGTTTGTCGTCAATATATATATGTACGATGCAGGCCTCTAAATCATCTCCATTCAACCGCCTCCGCCTTTTAATGTACATATGTACATGTACTGTAAGTCTGTAATGGCCACTGCCAGTTTGCAATTTGGGTATCCAACATCATCATCATCATCATCATTCATTCCTTTTCATTCATTCATACTGTATTAAATAATTAAAGGTTCGGTTTCGTAAACCTCTAGCTTCTTCCAAGTGTGTTGTGTTTGAATTGTTTCGATTTAGCTTCTTTCTTTCTTTCTTTAATTAGTTGTAATTTACTACTCCGTATTCAAATTCAATTGTGTACGTGTTAGTCTCCGAGAAGATGACCATGACAGATGAGTTGAGAGCCGGGTTCATAAATAATTGAACACACACACAATACAATAGAATAGAATAGAATAGAGAATAGAATCAAGGAGACTGCCCATTTATTATTCCGTTTTCCAGTACCACAAAATGAATGAAACCAACCGGTCCCAGCTATCTTAATTTATTTTAATTCACACACCTCTGTGTTTCTTGCCTTGTCCTCGGATTGAGATGTTCATTCAATTCAAATGTTGGTTCCCGGGTTCACCATAAATTAATAATGACTTGGACGGATTGAATCCACCCTTAATTTCCTCCGCCTTGTGCTGTACAGGTGCTTAAGGCCTGAACAGAACTAGTGTCTCCCCGTCGCGTGCACTATCATCTGCCCTCTCCTCCTCCCCAAGGTTATCAAATGTCAACCCTGCAGCTGCAGTTGCTGCACCCTCTTCTTTGTTCTGCACGTTTGCACCAATCTACAAATATACATATTGTTTGTTTGTTGCAGATGTGAGATTGCAGAAAAAACAAAAGACCCAAATTCAGCTCTATTGTTATTGTTATTCTTAGTTATGCGGTGGGGTGGGGTGGGGTGGGAGACTTTTACTTACCTCCATCTCTAACTGTGCATTCTCTTCTCTTAATCTCCTTTCCTGTTCATTCAATTCCAAGATGCCGCCATTTGGTTAGCAAAACTGAAAATACCTCTCCACACCACAGACATTATATATATATATATATATATGCAACTAACTAACTGCAAACGCATGCAGTTGGGTATTAATCTCATCTGTATATGCAGCAACCACCTTACTACTACAGTACAAACCATTTTGTGTGGGTGGGTGGGGGGTTTGGAGTGCCAAGTGGCTGCATTTTTTAACTGCCTGAATTCATGAATTTGTCTGTTCCAACTCCCAACAGTAGGCTGAAATTGACCAAAACTTCCAAGGACCAAACCTAAATTACCATGCCACATTGCCACTTAGGGAAAAATAAAAATAAACAGTAGATACCCCTGTGTTGTTTTTACAACTACAATGCCAGATTGGGATTCATTGTGCAACTTTTTTTTTTTTTTGATTCATGGGGAATTTAGGCACCTTACTTGCATCTTAACCTAGAAAACCTGCAGAAACTTTGGCTCTGCTTATTTGCACACCCTTCAGCTAAGTTTTGTTAATGCTAGAACAACTAGAATAGTCCCTACTTACTTAAAATGTCTTCCTTTAATTTATATTACTGTTCGTCAAATTCGAAGCCCTTGCTTTTGCTTATATATTATGGCGGCTTCATCCTGTCTGTCATTTATTTTTTCCTTGTCTAGATCTAGAAGTTGTTCCATCATTCTTGCTTTTGGGTTGAAAAGCTAATATTGTGTTTGATTTCTCAATTTTCTTCCTCAGAATCAGAATCAGAATCAGAAACAGCAAAGTGGTTGTAGTTTCTAACACATATCAACATTTCTGACTCTATCAGGAATAGATGGTATGACAGTTTCTAGGATGAGATTCATTTTAAACAGAAACAGTGAAAAAATCCATGTGCATTGAAAAGCAACCCATAATTCTCAAACACATTTGTCAGATGATGGAATTTTAATTCTTATCAATACCAACAAACTTTAAAAAGAACCCTCAGCAATCAGAAATTAACAGAATTGAAAAGAAACCCATAATAATCCATCCTGAAACACATCTGTCAGATGGAATTTTAATTCTTATCAATACCAACCAACAAAGAACTAACAGCAGCAATGAGAAATTAACAGCAGCAGAACTCAAGAGCAATTAACATGCACACCTGCTCTTGGAGAGACGTCAAAGAATCCACCATCAGCTGATTCTGGAGAAAAAAATACAGCAAAGCACAAAAGTTGAGCGTCAATGAGAAAACCATATACAAAGAAATAACATGCTACACAGTGTACAAAGAAAAAAAGAGAATAAAGGGAAGGAACACAACATTATGAATATCACATTCAAACAAAAAATTAAACTAGGACTAGAATTAACTGAATCACATATATCTAGCAAAATTCCCTACTGAATGCTGAATTTAAATGATCTTCAACCACAAAGCAGAATGTAGGTTCAGGTTGTCAAGAAACAGTGGATACAGATTCTGCAAGAGCAGAAGATGTTTGAAATTTGTACTCCACAAAGCTGTCAAAAACACTATAAGGGTGCAGGAACCAAGATAGATATGTCCAGGGAATACAAGCACATACTCAATTACAAAAGAATCACCACAAATACCTTCCTTGCTCTTATGTTTGTTAGATGAGTAGCAAGTTCGTTCTCCAGATGCACGAGGTCAGTCAGACTAATTTCGTCGTTTGAAGCCTCAAGGCACCTGTTTCATCAATTAAAAAAAAAATATAGTTCAATTGTTTGCTTCTGTCTTATTATCTATATAAATTAACAAGGAGGAGTCATTGCCTGTGAACAGTTTCTATAAGCTCTGTACTTGTCTGGACAGTCACCTGCACGAAGCGCAGAGTAAATTCACAATAAGTATTCAGAAGCGGCCGTGATTATTGATTAGTCAGTTAAGCATACACCAAAATGTGAAAGTTCTGTTACCTACCTCACTCTGTAAGTTGGATGAACTCTGGCCTTCTGTCCCAACAGAAACCTGGTAGCGCTCAATCATCTCAGATACACTGAAAATGAATGCAAATAGTAACTCATCAGGTAGATCTTGGTTTAGCAACCATTCCACATCTCAACAATTACTGTTCATACTCAAGATTACTATTTGAAACAAATGTTCTTTTGAGCACAACTGCACATGCAACACCCACATAAACATGGTGCTCCAACGAAACAACACAAGTTTTCCCTTCCATAATCGTCTGTACAGAAGATGAAATTGAGTAAATTGGACCCTGACACAGCTTAGTGACACCTTATCAGGAATTTCCTTGCACACAGTTTCATGCATTTTTCTCTTGTCAGATACAAAAAGTCCTTATGATAACAGTTTTTTTACTCAGAAGATAACAGTTGTGGTGCTCAAAGCAAAGCATCAACCTAGAAGGTATCAACACTAACAGTTGGCATAACCATATAGAAAACCATTCCATGAAAAATGCCACACTCCACATAATATATTTAATCCAGATGAAAAAATGCCACACTCTAGCAAAATTTGTGCTAGTTCATCTGGAACAACAAGAGAGATTGTTCTTAGGCAGGTGATTCTACGTCATGCCTCCAATAGTTTTCTATATGGAGTCCTGTCCAATATCTGAGAAGACTGTACATGTGCTTATAAATAATATGCATAAGAAGCATATTTGATGACAAAGGTTGACACGAGGGGAACTCCCAAAGAGCCATAGCCATGATAGAAGATGGATGCTAACTTGATCTGCCATTTGGGTTGGTCAAAATGTCTAGGAAAATGAAATACTCTTGGGAGATGAACTGGTAGTGTAGCCCAACATAATAAATATTTTATACACATTTAATTTGCATGTAGAGATTTCTGCAACTTTCAAATTAGGCTGTCTCGAGAGTAAATATATTAGGCAGATGGTTCTTTTGAGGAATGACACGTGTGTGTGTGTATATATACAAATCAAAGGAGATTGGAAAATCACGAGGAGTTGATCAGTTGTAAGAACAAATTAAAGAATGAGAATGTAGGATCATGGGATAGTGGAAGAGAAACCAAAAGAGGAAGACAATAGATGTAAGAAACTGAAAGCAACACACAAGATCATCATTCAAGATAGTAGACAATGAAACAAGTGCTAGTTTTAGTGTTTGATCTCAAATTTCCAACAAGTAGCATACAATTTGTGTGTTCAGTTTATTATTTTTTTCTTGGCCAAAGAACTCATGTAGGATTGTCTGTTCTATCTGCTCTACCTCATCAAAAATCTCCTAGATTGGTGGTATAATTCAAAAATAGTTTCTCTCCCTTCTCCCCTACTTCATCAAAATATCCTAAAGTGGTGATGTAATTCAACAAGAGGGAAACTAGGACAATGTAGTTGTGAAAAAGAAAGATAAAAAGAGGGAGTTGATCCTGATGTTGTATGAATATTTTTCTTAATATATTTGTAAAATCTAAAGTTAAGTTTTATGTTGATATTAAAATAAATTACACTGTATCTATATAATATATGTAAGATGCCAAGTGAACAAAAAAATATGTAGAGCTCTTCTAACAAGGAGTCTTGGACCGTCGCCCCTTTTGTCCCCTCTTATGTGTATACTTTGCAAACCTAGTTTCTTGTTTTAACTTTTTCTATTCCCACCTCATAGTTTGTAGACATTTTCTTCATATTCTTTTCCATTATTCCAAAAGTTTGTTAAACTCTTTTACTCACCAAGACTTGTTTCTTTGCTTTCCATAATAGCAAAGCGGATAATTGAATATTGATTGAAGATCCTAAAAATGAGCTTAGATTCTCCTTTTATCTTGTGCTTCTATTATTTGGTATCAGAGCCATGTCTATTGTACTTAATCATTATGGTAGTTACTCATTCTTCATGTCATCTATCATCGGCTATCCCATCGGCTTTTTTTTTATGTTAGTTCCCAACAACTAGCATTATTGTCAATTATTTACTCTCATTGTAAATAGAAAGATGTCATGTTAGGGTTCGTTTGTTGTTAAATAAAAATTTTCAAAATTTCAATTTAGATATTTAGACTTTCATTTTACATAATAAAGATGATAATTGTCCTTGTAATAATCATTAGTAGATTGTTAGTTTAGTTTCCAATAAAGTAAAAAATAATGATAATAAATGAGAGTATAATAGTAAATTCGGTAATCTCTTTAAAAATGATAATTATCCTTGCAATAATTGATATATTGTGAGTTTAGTTTTCAATAATAAAGTTAAAAAAGTCTCCATAAAAAATTATGAAAGATTCTAAAATGGGGAAAATGTCTATAAACTAGGAATTAAAGAATAAAAAACCGCTCAGTTCGTTTATTATAGACATTTTCCCCATTTCACCATATTCTCTCCAATTATTGTGATATTAGAGCACCCCTAAAAGCTTCCCCATTTTAGGGAGTTTTGTTTTTTTGAAGAATTTTAAGTCTTTTTTGGTCCAGTGGATTCTCCATCTCATCTTCCAAAATATGGAAGTAGAAAAAAAAATAGTCGTTTTCAAATTTATAGCATTCTCCAAAAATAAATGCTTCTCCAAATTTTCTAAATGGGAAAGCTCCAAATTTTCTAAATGGGGAAGCTTTTTGAGTTGGAGTAAAAATAATTTGGAAAATATATCTTTTGTTTTTGTTTTCCTATTTTGGAGAAGTTGTTCAAGATAATTTTATTAATGCAATATATTGCTTATTTTTTTCATAAATTGAAACATAATTCCTATTAATATTATTCTAGAAAATAAAATTTGGTACAAGTAATTGTGTAGACATTGATTTAGCTTCCTATCATTAGGATATATTATTTTATTTTACATTTTACATAGTAAAGATGAAAATTTTCCTTGTAATTATCATTAGTAGATTGTTTTAAAAAAGATTATAGCAATAAATAAGAGTATAATTGGTAGATTTGGTACTTTAAAAAAAATTATAATAATCCTCTCAATCATTAATAAATGTTGAGTTTATTTTGAATAAAGTAAAAAAATCTCCTTTTTTTTTATCGACAGTAAAAAAAAGTCTCCTTAAATGTGAAAGAATCTAAAATGACATCTTTTAATGAACAAAGCAAGTAAATTTTATTCTTTACTTCCTTGTTTATAGGCATTTTCCCCATATTCTCCATATTCTCTCCCAATAGTGTTATATTATTAGTACAATCTCTGGTGTAATTCTTTTTCTTCTCTAAGTTGAAACATAATTTCTGTCAATATTATTCTAGAAAACATACATCGACTCAACTTCATATCATTAGGATATATTATTAAATAGGATAAAAAAGGGATATATTATTAAAATTAAGATTTTAAGTGTGTACCCCTTTGTTAATATTATGTTTTGGAAGTAGTGTCATTGATGTACGTACTGTAAAATAATTTGATCATATTGTTAATAATATTATGGTTTGAAGTAATCTCATTATTAATTATGTTTTAAAAAGAATTAATAAAATTAACATTTATGATAAAATGTGAATAAAGATAACTTAAGAAGAGAAGGATACGCAGTGAAAATGCTTCAGCATATAGATATATGCATATATAGAGGTTAGAGGAGAGGTTAGTTTAAGAAATGTAAGGGCATTAACATTGAAACTCTCCTACAACATATATAGTAGATTGCAATTCACAATATATATATATATATATATATATATATATATATATATATATATATATATATATATATATATATATATATTCATTATTTAAGAGGTTCAAGCCACAAGAAAAGATTATTTAACAAAAATACAAGTGATCGACAATATAAGATATTAATGTATATATGTACTCTCCCTCAAAAGGGGAGGGAGATGATAAAGAGAAATATAAAAGCAAATGGCTAAACAATAATATATATGCCATAATCCACAACTACATATGTGTATAAATGTTTCAGTAACAAAATTTGACATCAAAATAGAGGATACATGTTTAATTATACACAAAGTACAAAAACTAGTACCTTCTGAATAATGAAGAACACTATAATTAATAGATATGTACATAAGATGATAACCTGATGGATGAATATATACAATATACATATACAATATATATAAAGTAAAGTTGGTCCAAACTGAGTCGTGCTAGTCCCATAAGCTAGCTAGCTTGAATTGAGTATCCCAAACAAAAATAGTAACAAAAGGGACGAATTGTGTTTTGCTCACCTAATGGTAACACATCCAACGTAGGGTTGCAAAGTCAGTGATAATATGAGGACAAATTAAGGAAAATCACGAAAATAAATTCAAAACAAATAAGAGGGTATCTTAGCTTCTGCAAGTGTGGTGTGCGTACATATATATGATCTGTTCCATTTAAAATAACACATTCAAATAAACTTACATCTACTTTTTTATCTTTCTTGTTTATAAATGATGTTGACCTATAAGAACACTTTCATCGCTAGAAACAAATATTTGGTACAAGGGATATTTTTATTATGAAATAATAGGGTATGTGGTAGTGGTAATATCCATGATCGATTTGGGATACATACTTCTTGTGGAATCGGTGCTGTGTGTTACTAGGCAGGTGTGCTTGTTTGGGAAGGTTTATTTTTTTCGCTTCACTTTGAATAAAATGACTGTTTACGCTTGATTTGGCGGCAAGGCTATATGCACTGAGATGAGGTGCTATATGCACTCAAATGAAATAGATCCTAGATTCGTTTGAACCTCAGCTTGATATGTGTCCAACATTAAATACCTCTGACATTAAAAAAGCAACTTCAGCTTATCACGTGTCCAACATTAAATACGTCTGGATCTCCCTCAGCCCCTCATTGCCAATAGCCTCTTGTTACCTCTGATCCTCCATCACTGTTTGTTATTATCCTCCCAATCTGTGTACCTTGTACTGTCCTCTTGTCTCCTTTTTGTTCTTTGATGGATGATACTTGCGAACCACAAAGACAGGGAACGGGTACTCTTAACGGTCAAAGTGAGCCCTTTTGATTTCTTTGTGAATTCCATTTCAAGGTTTTTTTTTAGAACTCGATTTCTAGGAGATGAATCTACACATTTTCTAATTCCCTTGTCAAGCCTGAACTATTATCGCTTTTGATTACAACAAACAGGCTCAAAGCTTGAGCTTTCATAAAAAAAAGAGGGAAAAACAAGCTCGAGCTTGTTAAAATGCTCGTGAACGGAGTGTGAGCATATATTTGAGCTCGCAAAAAAAAAATCAAACCCAGCTTGAAAAAAAAAATGAATAGAGCATGAGTAGGTTTTCCGCTCGTTCAACTCAAATAGCACCCCTACACCTAAGTTCGGTTTAGGGAAGAGTTTGGTCCAAAAATTCGGTTCGGAGCAACTTTTGAACAACCCTAACACCTTGTTTGGATAATGAGATTTGAAGTGATTTTTAGAAAGGGACGAGAAGGGAAAATAAATTTAGTGTTTGAGTGGACAAATAGGTGGAAGGGAAGAAATTTTAAAACCCATCAAATGCCTAAGTGAAATTATTTCCCTTCTCTTCACTCATTTTCCCTTACTCAACTCCCGGTCCCTTCCTTCTCCTAAAAAATAATTGCCAAACAAAGTACTAGTATAATATTAGTGCAATCCATATGTAATAAAATTGCACTATTCAATGCATCCTAACCTCCCAAAAAAATTAGTTCCAAATTCATGACTAGTCATTTTTTATGCAATTTTCGGCATGTTAAAACTTATAATTTTTTTAACAACGGATTAATTTTTCTCTACTCATAGTAATCATTTCAATATATATATATGAATATTTTTAGTATTGGAAAAATGACTCAAACTAATATCAGCTACTCCCTCCATTCCAAAATAGATACTTTTTAGATGGTAGTTTTTATTTCAAAATAGATGGTATTTTATATTTTCTAGATAGGGGATTGTAATGATTTGTGGGTTGTTGATTTTTTAAAAGATTTTGATTGGTTAAAATTTATAATGGATATTAAAAAATAATAAAAAATTATGAAAAAGTTAGTGAAATGATGATGCTTTTTAAAGTGAAGTGTTTTATTAAAATTTGTACAAATGGCTAAATACTCATGTATTTTGGAATGGAGGTAGTATTAGATTTGAACAAAAAAATAATACAAGCAAAAACAAATATTAAAATAATACAAATGATCAACCTATAAACTAAAAATAATACGAACTTTAAAATTAACAAAAAAAATAATACAAATTATGAAATCGGGTCTCGGATAGATCCAAGTTAACTCGAACTCGAGTTTGACCTGGTTTGGGGTCAAATCGGGTCAATTTCGGGTTGGTTGATTTTTTTATTTTTAATAAAAATTTGTATTTTAATAGAATGCTAAAGATAATGACTTGGTTGCTAAATTATTCTTTTTGCGCTATACTTATTAGAAGATGTCATACATAGCTCGAGCGCTTGTTAATTATATACTACCTCCGATCTAAAATATTTGATTTTTACTATTACTCATTATTTTTAATAAAATTTAAAACTCTATAAAATATCAAAGTTTTAAGCTTGTTAATTATATACTACCTCCGATCTAAAATATTTGATTTTTACTATTACTCATTATTTTTAATAAAATTTGAAACTCTATAAAATATCAAAGTTTTAATTAACTTTGATATTAAGACTCATTTTATTAATTAGTTCTTTTCAATATTTGTTAATTATTACATTAACTTAAAGAAGATAAGTAAAAGAGCAGGAATGATAGTGTTTTTAATTAACAAAGGTAAAGAATGATAGTATTTTTAATTAACAAAGGTAATAAGAATGATGTCTTTAATTAACAAAGGTAAAGAATGATAGTATTTTTAATTTTTTGTTAATCAAAACAAAAAAAAACCCAAAACTATAAGGTTCAAAAATCTTGATCATTACAATTAAAAAAAGATATTATTGTTATTATTATTTTTATTATTATCTGACTAATGTTAGAAAATCTGAATGTTACAATTTGGGTGGTTAATTAAAAAATAAAGTGGTTGATTTGAGAAATTTTTAAAGTTATAATTTGGGTATTTTAAGAAAAAAAACATAAAGTTGGGTAAAATTGATAAAAATATGATAATTTATAATTAAGAAAACCTAAAAGTTACAATTTGGATAGTTTAATTTTTGAAGTTTTAAAATATTAGTAATATATTAAATTTTATTCAATAAAAATTTGATTGAAAAATAATGTCGAAATATATTCCTTTTAAGTTTTTAAACGATTTAGTACTAGCTTACCAACATTTTAAAAAATTTTATTTAAATATGTTCATGGTAAGATTTTTAAAAAAAATTGAAATAATATTAATTTTAAGTTTTCGGTTCTTTTATTCATTCCCCAAACTATAAGATGACTAATCTTTCTCCTAGAAACTAAATCTAAATAATCACCCACCTAGGCGGGACTAGGCGGGATAAGGCGGGGACTATATGACACCTAGGTGGGATTAGGCGGCGCTTAGGCGGAAATCAGCCTACACAGACCGCCTAGGCGTAAAAATTTCAAGGTGCCTTGCCGTCTAGCGCCTAGGCGCGATTTTTAGAACAGTGGTTGTGATGAAAGAACGGATGTTTAGACAAACAAGATAGACATATACAATTTATCGTAGTTTACCAAATTGGCTACATCCACAATGAGAGATTTCATTAAGGAGTTTTCCGAAACCATATGAGGATTACAAGATGTGTCACCCAAACAAACTCATAAACGATAAATCTATGAACCTTGAAATATAGAATCCCGTTTCAACAAAATCATTGTTAGTCCCTTGGATCCTCCCTTGGACCCCTTCTAGTCGGGGCCCCGTCTCCAAACCCTTGATGGTTACGGTCACATGTGTTAGGAGGTTTAAAGTTATCAGCGTGTATTGACTTTAGTGTTAGTTAAGCACATCAAATTTGGGTTTATGAGTGATATTATAGATATTACTACCTTATATAAATTATTGACATGTTCTACCCATTGAAATATAGGGAAATAATCAAGTTTAGTCTAAATCCGCCTAGGCACCGCCTAACCTCCTATGCGCTAGGCGGTTGCGCTAGGCGGCCACCTACCGCCTAGCGACTGCCTAGCGCCTTTTAGAACACTGATCACAACATCCTCAAGGCCAATTTCGACTTGCCCTAAATTAGATCATATTTTGCAACTCGTGTGAACGAATGATTATTGTTGTTAATGATAAGAGTATTTTGGAAATTACATTACTAATTCCATGCGTTATTGTTGCCGATTCTGATTTTTCTTATTTTTATGTTATTTCCCATTTTTAGCCAAGCATGAGGGCAACCCAAGGCAATTGAAAATTTAGGGTGATGGATATCTGGATTTCATCTCATAAATCCCTCTATCCTATTTGTTAGCTTCTTTAAGATGAGAACCGCGTGATTGATCCATATGCGCTATTAGAGCGTAAACTAGTGATGCTTTTGGCTACTGGACTCTCGCCATCTACGGTGCGGCACTCCACCGCGAGACGGGATCGGGACGGGATTTTCTTTCAAATTCATCCCCTCCATCTAGGGGTGGGCGCGAGACGGGACCGGGACAGAATTCACTACTTTTTTTCAATTCCACACAGGCCTTGTCCCTCGCGGGATGGTACGGGATCGAGACGGGACGAGTCCTTTCCCTCAAATAAAAAAACATTATAAAAAAATCTAAAATTCTTATACATTTTACGATTTTCAAAGACGTAATATATAAATTTATAATATTTTTTATATTTTACGATTTTCTTTATATGTATATACATTAACATATAATTACACAATATATATTACAAACAATATATATACACACTGTATAGAATATATATTACTAAGAACAATTGCTAATTACTAATGTATATACACACACTTTGTATACCTATATACTATAATACAGTCAGTATACACACAGTGTGTATATATGTAATCTAATATATATATAATACAGTGTGTATATATGTAATATATAGTATGTATATAATATATAATATATAATATATATTGTATAAAATAATATATTATATATATAGAATTACAATATACTAATATATATATGCGGGATGGGACGGGACGAGATTTGCGGGATTGAGATGGGTCGTCCCTCGTCCCGTCCCGCATAATTTTTGCGTGACGGGACCAGGACGGGATTTACTATTTTTTTTCAAAATCCCACCGGATTCGGGACAGGACCGGGACAGGCCCGAAACGGGACCGGGATTTGGGATTTGTGCCACCCCTACCTCCATCCCTTATCTCCATTAGTGTTGGGCAATCGACCTGGACCGAATCAGATCGGAAATTCTATCCCGATCCAAGACCAGTAGACTGGAAATTTGAAAACTTTGGACTATGGACCAGACCGGAATTGCAATATACGATCCCGGGTTTTTAGTCCACAGACCGGTTAGACCGATTTGAAAATTAAATGGATTAAAAATAATTAAATGGATTAAAAATAATTTATAATACTCCCTCCAATTGTAAATATAAGGCATTTATTTTTGTGCACGCAGTTTAAGGAGCTACAAACTATATAAAATATTGATTTTTTAATTAATTTTTTTACATTATAATACTTATTAATAAAAGTATTATAATGTAAAAAAATTTAATTAAAAATTTTAATATTTTATATAATTTTTAACTCATTAATTTATGTGCACAAAAGTCAAATGTTTTATATTTATAATCGGGTGGAGTATATTTTAAAGTTATGTATTAAATGTGAAAATACACTTTATTAAATTATTCATAATACATGAATACAAAATAATTTATAATGTTTTTTTATTGAGTCACTTTAATTTTATTTTAAAAAAATACATATATACACGCACACGCACACATATATACACACACATTCCTGTCCAACCGACTAGAAATTTCAATTTGGTCCCGATCTTACACCGAAAACCGAAATTTTAATTTTTATGGACTATGAGCCGAACCGTTATACTTCTGGTCCACCCAAAAACACAAATTCCGGTCCGATTCAAATTTTGCCCGGCATTAATCTCCATCCTCTTCATCTTCAAGCAAACACTAGACTCGTTACCTTAGATAATTTTTCAAACCCTCTCCATCCCTTTAACCTAGCAACAAACACGACCTTAGTATGCATGTTTACCGAAATGAATGATAACAAAGTTGAGTTGTATGTAGCATGAGTAGACCTGTCAAAACACGACCCGACTCGAAAAACCCAACCCGTACGCCCAATAATTTTGCGGGTTTGAACCCGGTGTTTTAGATCCGGGACCCGAAATTGACCCGAACTACCCGAGATTTTTAGGCTCAAAACCCGGTGACCCGTTGGGTCAAAATCGACCCGGTAAGTCAGCACTATGTAGACGCCACAAATGCACTAGATAAACCCATACAGATTCGTCATACAATTGTATTCATTACGGTCACTCATAAGTTAAATAACTTATATATTTTATAATTATGGTATGTTTATAACACTTATTTGTATAAATATGATTTTTTTATGCTTAAAATATTAATATAATATTATTATTCTCGACCCGGAATGACCGGTAACCCGATTGATCCGAAACCCGATTTACCCGGGACCCGAATAACCCGAACCCGACCTGAATGACCCGATTGACATGTCTAAGCATGAGTATTAGTTTTAGTTTGCTGAAATGAATGATAACAAAGTTGTGTTCTATAGTATTTTGATGAAACGAATGATAACAAAGTTGTGTTCTATAGTATCCTTAAGGTGCATCGAGTTTTAGTTTTTGTTGTATGAGACAATTAATCATTCTTAGATAGACAGATAAATTGGATTGAGCCTAAGTCTGTTTATCTATAACATGGTTTTATCAATATATGATTTATATATAAGATGATTATTATCTAAAGTTTTATATATAATAGGGATTTCTCTATTATAAATAGAGAGTGTAGGGTTAAATTATGATGTGCCTATGTATCCATAAAAACATCACAATAATAAAGAACCCTAACTGTAAAGAAGTTTTTTACTCTGCATGGTATTCTGCGCGGTTCTTGTCAAAACACGAAAATCCTTTTTGTCTAATTGTTCTTTCATTCTCTTTCTCTTCAACTATATTCACTTTTGGAAATTCACAATAATTAGTATCAGAGCATCAGGTTAGACGATGGCATTTGGTGCGAAATCCAAGGTTCTCCATTTCGATCTTTGGCAATGACAAGTGAAGGATATCCTGTCGGGTAGGGAATGTTGAAGGAACCAAAAGAGAAGGTTCTCCGTTTCAATGGAATTGGAAATTGCAGTCTTGGGCAATGACACGGGAAGGATCTCCTAGCGGGGCAAGGGATGTTGAAGGGGCTAAAGGAGAAGAAACTTGATTCATTGAAATATCATGATCGAGAGAAGAACCAGGAGAAAACATTGTCGCTAAACCTCGTGACTGACATGGAGTATTTGAATAAGATTTGGGTTCAATCGGAGAAGAGGTATATTTCAAAGTCTTTATCCAATAAGTTGAAGATGTAGGAGCGTATCGGACTAGTTACGTATGCCATCAAGTGGAAGTTTAAGGAGAACTTGGATTTGATAGATATCACTTGATGAGATTAAGTAGACCCGTTAAAACATGACCCGACCCGTACGCTCAGTAATTTTACGAGTTTAAACCCAGTATTTCGAACGCGGGATCCGAAATCGACCCGAACCCGTATTACCCGTGTGACTTTTAGGGTACCCGATGACCCGATGCGTCAAAATCGATCCGGTGAGTCAACACCGTGTAGACGCCACAAGCACCAAATTGAACCTACACAGATTCGTCATGCAAGTGTATTCGTTAAGGTCACTCATAAGTTAAATAACTTATATATATATATTTTATAATTATAGTATGTTTATAACACTTATTTGTATAAATATACTTTTTTATGCTTTAAATATTAATATAATAATATTATTATAATAATATTTATAAATTTAATTATATTATTATTATTTCGTTTAATTTGGCATATTTACATTATAATTTTATTTTGATATTATTTTAATATTTTAAAAAATTCTTCAAAAAGTTTGGATTTTTTTGACCCGGTGGGTCGACCCGAACCCGGGAGAAACTCGATTTGACTTGATCCCGAACGACCGGTAACCCGATTAATCAGAAACCCGATTTACCCGGGACCCAAATTACCCGAACCCGACCCGAATGGACAGATTGACAGGTCTAGATTCAAGTGATTAGAAGCCCTAGACCCTAGGGAACGGAGCACAGGAGGACTTGGAGCAAACAAGTCCTAGAGTTGTTTCTGTTCTATAGATTATTTGTCTAGATAGAGATTGTTGTGTGAGACAATTAATCATCTAGGTAGACTGATAAATTGAATTAGGGTCCAAGTCTATCTATAGCATGTTTTATCTATAGGTATAGATAATTATTATAGATGGTTTTATAAATAATATGTTCTAGACAAGATATGTTTTATCTATATCAAGGTTTATCTATACGGGTTCTACCTATAAGGATTTCTCTATCATAAATAGAGGTTATAGAGTAAATTATGATGAGCATTTGTATCCATAAAAACATCATAATAATAAGAAACCCTAGCTATAGAAATATTTTTTCTCTTCATAATGTTCTGCGCGGTTCTTTACCGGAACACGGAAATTCTTTGTGTCTCATTGTTCTTTCATTCTCTTTCTCTTTCACTGTATTCACTCGCGGAAATTCACGATAATTTTTTTTTATGAGAAATGGACATTGCTTATGAGAATTTAAGAAAAAACTATTCATGAGCAGGGTTGCCAAATTCACTACCCCCATACGTATTTTGAACTAGTTCCCTCGAACTAGTTTGCCGAAATTCATCAATAACCAAATTCATCAAGAATTGGAATCTTCTCAAATCAGCATTCACTATTGCCTTCTCTCTACTGCTCATACCTTCAAAACGTTCACAAAATCTTCAATCCCAAAAACCTCAAACAAGAAGGAACAACCCGAAAATGAAGAGAACTCAAGTGACTTTTATGAATCTTCTGATGGAGAAGTAGTGCAAAAAGAAATTCAATTGAAGGGTAATGGAGAAAGCCCAAGTCAAAGCCACTACTAGAAAAAATCACCTATGTAGGTGGTAGACAAAAAGGAGGAACAAGGAGTTGGGTTTTCAAGCATTGCAAGTCTTGTTTTACTAGCACATACACCGCAATTCATTATCATTTTTTAGGTTGTCCAAGTGGTAGAAAGTCTAGAATCATGAGATGTCCTATTTTGATGAATAACTCTGTTGAATACTCCAAACTCAAGTAAAAGGTGGCAGTACTTGAGGAAAAAGGAGTCTCTGTGACTTTCAAAAATTCTGCCAACAATGGCAAGAAGCCGCTAATGCCAAAAAAATCGAATTCAAGAGTCATTTTTTTTTATCATGGAGAGAGAACAAGTTGATCAAAAGATAGTGCAATTCTTATATATGAGGAATTGCGTTTAATGAATTGAGGAGTGCTGAGAAATGGGCATTCCCATGGCAGAGAAACGTGAGAAGATGACAACTCTTTTCATTGATTCTATTTCCATATTACACATACTATATATAATAAAATGTTTGTGGGTATACACACTATTCGAGAAGGTTTTCGTTTGTCCTTTTCCTCATGAATGAGCTGTCAAGGGGTATTTGAATTATCATGATTGTGGGCTGTGCTCTTGGGCTCCTCCATGGGCTGTTTATGGTGCTCATGGAATGAGCTGTCAAGGGGTATTTAAATTATCATGATTGTGGGCTTGGGCTCCTCCATGGGCTGTTTGTGGTGATCATGGTGGGCTGATGGTGTGACGTCTCTAGTACTCCCCGGCAATCCGAACTCCTGTATGCAGAGTTTGGAACGGGCGATTTGGAATTGCTGCGTTGGGAGTGGCTTGGTTAAAACATCAGCGAGTTGGTCTTTGGACGAAATGAAGGCCACCTTGAGGGACTTGTTAGCAACACGTTCACGCACGAAGTGATAATCGAGCGAGAGATGCTTGATCTTATGGTGCAAGACCGGATTCGCAGCTAGGTAAGTGGCGCCTAAGTTGTCACACGACAGGACAAAGGCATGAGAAAGTCGAATGCCAACAGATGCCAAAACTGTTTGGATCCAAATTAATTCACAAGTGGCCATGGCGAGAGAACGGTATTCCGCTTCGGTGGAGGATCGGGATACCGTAGACTGTTTCTTGGAGCTCCATGAGATGAGGTTGGAGCCATGAAAGATGCAATAAGCACTGACAGAACGACGATCTGTTTTATCAGTACCCCAATCCGCATCGGAGAAGGCGGAAAGTTGATGATCGATTATTGAGGAGATGTGCAGCTTATGATGAGCAGTGTGCTTCAGATAACGCAAAATGCGTTTTAACCGCTTGCCAATGATTATGAGTGGGCTGATGCATGAATTGTGTTGCTTTGTTAACAGCGAAGGCTACGTCTGGACGAGTGAAAGACAAATACTGCAGGCTGCCCACAATACTACGATAGAGAGAAGCATTTTCAAAAGGTGGAGCTGAGGTAGTGGCGTCAAACGTAGTGGCCATAGGTGTAAGGAGAGGCTTGGAAGTTGTCATACCAGCCCGCTCAAGAACATCCTGAATATGCTTCGATTGGCAGAGGAAGAAGCCCGAATCATCTCTTGTGATTTCAATGCCCAAGAAGAACGCGGCTGGACCCAAATCTCGAACAGGAAACAACCTGGAGATGGAGGAGACAAACTTTGCAGCTAATTTAGAGTTAGAGGAAATGACCAACAAGTCGTCGACATAAATCAATACGAAGATCAGATTTGAGCCTTGGCGATAGGAGAATAAAGATGTGTCTGTAGGGCTTGGACAAAACCCCATTGATATTAGGGAGTCACTGAGTTGGGCAAACCAAACTCTGGGAGCTTGTTTGAGCCCATAGAGGGAACGATTTAAACGACATATATGAGACGAAAAGGAGGGATTTGTGAAACCTGGTAGTTGAACGATGTAAACCTCTTCGGATAGGGCACCATGTAGAAACACATTTTGGATGTCAAGCTGTCGTGTCGGCCATCGATACATCGCCGCTAAGGAAAGAAGGAGACGGATGGTGCTGGGTTTGGCCACCTGGCTAAACGTCTCATTATAATCGACCCCTGACAGTTGGTGGTAGCCCTTTGCAATAAACGGGCTTTGCGTCGTTCAATTGAGCCATCGCTCCTCTTCTTGGTCTTGAAGACCCACATGACTCCTAATACATTGGCTGAAGGAGAAGGAGGAACCAAAGTCTAGGTGTTGGTGGCTAAGAGCGCTTGGAATTCGGCTGCCATGGCTTGTCTCCACTCAGGGAATTTTGAAGCTTCTGAGAAGCAGGTGGGCTTCTCCGGAACAGTAGCAATGGTGTTGCACTGGGGCCATGGAACAATGCCATCGGTCCGATGGAAAGGTTTGAGGGAATTTGTACGAGAGCGAGTAGCCATTGGATGTGTGGATAAGGTTTGTTGAAGAGGCTGATTTTGTGGAGGGGATAGATTTTGTGGAGTTGATAAATTTTGTGGAGGGTGAATATTTGGTGGGGGTTGAATATTTTGGGGGGCATTGACATGAGGAGGTTAGGGTGGATTGATGGTGGGCCGAGGTGGAGGCTCTTGGGCTTGAGGAGTGGGGTAATGGGCATGATTGAAATGGGCCATAAGTGGGAGGTGAGCCTCATTGGAGTTGCACTTAGTATCTGATGCAGTAAGAGTATAAAAGGGAAAAATGCTTTCGTGAAAAAGGACATCACGAGAAGTATACATTTTGCGAGCCACCCAATCATAACACAAATATCCAGTAGTATTAGGAGAGTAACCCAGAAGAATTGTGGGAGTGGAGGGGAAGCTCAATTTGTGGCGGTTATATGGTCGGAGATTAGGGAAACAAAGGCAACCAAAGACCCTTAGGGCTTTATAATCTGGCTTTTTGTGGAAAAGGAGAGAAAAGGGAGAGTTGTTTGGGATTGTGGGAGATGGGAGCCTACTGAGGAGATAAACACCCGTTTGAAAGGCGTAATCCCAAAAGTGTAAGGGCAAATTTGAATGCTTTAAAAGGGTGAGACCAATGTCAACAATACGCCGATGGCGTGACTCAACCGACCCATTTTGTTGATGGGAATAGGGACATGTAAAACGATGAGCAATGTCCAAGTCTGATAGAAAGGGTTTAAGAGGTTTGAACTCGATGCCATTGTCGGTTTGGATGGCAATGATATTTTTTTGAAAATAATTTGTGACATATTTAATAAATGTGGAGACAATGTAAGATACTTGAGATTTTTTGGTGAAGTCATCGACAATAGATAAAAAGAATTTATTTTCATTGATAGATGGAGAGTGGGCTGGACCCCAAACATCCATAAACAAAAGGTCCAAAGGACAAGTGGAACGAGTGTTACTTGCAAAATGTGGTAAGGCATGAGCCTTAGCCCAGGAACAAGAGACACATGGAAAAGTAAATGGGCCAGCTGATCCAGATAGGCTATGGGCTGAAACAACGGCTTTTGTTATTTGCTTGGAAGGGTGCCCTAGACGGTAGTGCCAAAAAAGAGACGTCGGCGGCAGAGAGGAGGTGACGGTGTGAAGAAGCGGCGAGGTAGACGATGTCGACGACGATGGCCAGACATAGAGGCCATTCTTAACGGTGCCTTGTGCCAAAGTGGTTTGAGTCCGAGTGTCCTTCACCCAAAAACGAGACTTGTCAAAAACAAAATAAACATCATTTTCATGGCAAAATCTATTAACAGAGAGAAGATTTTTTGTGAGGGAAGGGGCATGTAAAAGATCAGTAAGCTTAAAGAGATGAGAATTGGAAGAGAGAAAGGAGGAACCATGGTGGTGTATTGGAACTGAGGACCCATCGCCTAGTGACACAGATTCTGAACCTTCGTAAGGAAGTCGATCGAGACGAAGATTGGTCAAGTCCGGTGTATAGTGGTGTGTTGCTGCAGAGTCAGGGTACCGGTTAGTGATGGTGTTGTGCGCATGGAAGCTTCGTGGAGGGGGAGGTTGAAACGAGTGATCAAACCTGTTCCAACATCGAGCGGCTGTATGACCACGTTTCTCGCACAGTTGGCAAATCGAACGAGTGTCCGGGGCTCCAGAAAAAGTCTGGTAGTTTCCACGACCACGAGAAGACCGTCCCCCTCTAGTACTGGAGTCACCTCTTCCTCCGCGACCTGTGGTATCACCTCTTCCTCGTCCCCTGCCTCTTGTGGTAGTGAAATGGAGTTCTGGGTTGTCACCAGGGGATTCCGAGCTGTGGGAGTTGGTAAGGCCTGCGTTGTTTCGAGCAATTCGACTTTCTTGAATAAAAAGGTAAGACAGTACCTCATGAGGCTTTGGAAGCATTGGTTAGGTGAAAAGCGTAGTCATCATAGCGTCGTATTCGGTGCCAAGACCAGCGAGGAGGTAGGTAACAAACTCTTGATCGCTGACCTGGTGCCCAGCCGCTTGTATCTGCTGCACAAGGCCACTACAACGATTGAAATAGGTTGTTGCTGTCTCATCTCCGCCTTTCTTCATACTAGCCAATTGAAGGCGTGTTTGGACGATTTGAGCGTTGGAACGAGAGGAGTATAGCTGATGAAGTCTGTCACAAACCTGCTGCGATGTGTTGCAGTCAAGCACTTGAGCCATAACTGGCTCAGTGAGGGAAGCAGAGAGAATGGCGAGAACCAATTGGTCTTTGGCGACCCAGGTATCTGCCGCATCCTGGTTGTCTGCTGTCGGCGATGGACAGGGTACGGAACCATCAGCAAAACCGAGCAGCATCTGTGAACGGAGATAAGGGGTGATTTGCCGAAGCCAGGTGAGGAAATTTGTGGGAGAAAGTTTTATGGTATTTAGAGTAGAAAAGGATGGCGTTGGGCCAAGAGGAGACGATAAAGAGGCCTGAGACATGGCGGCCTGAAGCTGAGCAATTGTGGTGGCTAAGGAAGTGTCAATTATGATTTTTGTGGAGGAATGAGCGACGATTTGTCATCTTAGGCTCTGATACCATACTGAAGTCTGTTGGGACTCGGGATCGGGGGTCGTGTGTACACGTGCGCCCATGCGCTAATAGCCTAGGACATAAGCCGAGCGGGGTTCCGTCCTAAAACCAATTGGTGTTAGATGGGGTAACACACTAGGTTATATACTAAGACTTCTTTGTTCATATTATCAATGTGTGACTCTTTTTTTGTCTCTTCACATTGTTCATTCTCTCAACACGCCCCTGCAAGTGCAACTAGGGTCGTTTTTCGCCTCTAGTTGACACTTGGACAATGGGTCTAGCATCTCATTCTCTTTTTAGCTAGCCCAAGTCAGACCATTTGGCTTTTCCGCTCTGATACCATACTGAGAAATGGGCATTCCCATGGTAGAGAAACGTGAGAAGATGTCAACCCTTTTCATTGATTCTATTTCCAGATTACACATAGTATATATATAATATAATAAAATGTTTATGGGTATACACACTATTCGAGAAGGTTCTTCGTTTGTCCTTTTCCTCAGGAATGAGCTGTCAAGGGGTATTTGAATTATCATGATTGTGGGTTGTGCTCTTGGGCTCCTCCGTGGGTTGTTTGTGGTGATCATGGTGGGCTGATGGTGTGATGTCTCTAGTAAGGAGTCCTAAATTTCATGAGATGGTGAAGGCAATCAATCATGCTCCTAATAGTTACAAGAGTCCTTCGTATGAGCGAGCAAGGACAACCTTGCTTGATGAGTGCACAGGAAGGTGGAAAATAACATAGGGGTTATGTTCACGTATGCCATTGATTTTTCTGTGGTTGAAGAACCAATTAAGTAATTGCTGAGTTTCTATTAAAGGCTATAGATGAAGTTGGTGCTTCAAACATTGTCCAAGGGGTGACGAACAATGCATCAAATTCTGTAGCAGGAGGAAAGGGAATCCAAAAGGTACATCCTCATATTTTATGGTCTTCTTATGTAGTTCATATCGTCAATCTAATTTTCAAAGATTTTATGAATACATTTTATTGGCTAAGAAGTACATACAAACGTGGGAAGGAAATCATAAAGTATATAACAAATCATAAAAGTGTTCTAGCTATGTTTTGAGTGCAATCGCGGTTAGAGCTTTGAGAGGTGGCTAAAATGAGATTTGTTGGTGTCCATATATTACTAAAGCGAATTTTAGACTGCAGAGAAGCTCTCTTGTTACCACGGTATGTCATAAGTCATGTAGAGATCGGGTTAAACACTAAAGTTCAAGGAAAGTTGGAGCTTTCGTTGCTAAAACCGTAAAATTAAGATGAGACTTTTGGGGAAGAAGTGGAGAATATTGTAAATATCACAAGGCTAATATATCATATATCCAATTTGCCGATGGTAATAGTAGCTCAATGATGGCTGAAATTTATGAGAAGATGGATGTTATGGCTAGAAAGGTGAAGGATGTGATGAAGGATAATAAGTAACTTTTAATACCTATCTCAATATAGACTCTATAGTGAGTCATTGACAATGTTTACTAATAACACGTACATTTACATTGATAGGTGCTCTCGTGATTTACAAGAAATGGAGTGTAATCTTGTCTCTCGGTAGGAAAAGATAAACATCCCAATTCATTGTCCGAGATTGGTGTTGAACCCAAAATTCTATGATAACCACTACCTACAAACCGACACTTGCTGGAGTACCTAGAAGGCCTCCTAATCTTGACAAAGAAGTTAGGGGTAGAGTCATGGAGACCTTTAATAAAATTGTTGAAAGTAGCGCCGAGGAGGCAAAATTGCAAGAACAACTCGCTACTTCCAAATGAAAAAGGGCATGTATGCTATGCAAGCTAGCCAAGTTGATGTTGTCACCAATGACCCTATTGATTGGCGGTCAAGTTATGGTTATGAGACACTGAGACACCTGAGCTAGAAGAGGTTGATATGAAGGTTTTATCCCAATTCATGAAGCTCGTATGCATAACGTAACTAGAGCACATATAAATATATTCATAGTGTTGTAAGAAATAGGCTCAACTACTCAAGGATACAAAGAGAGATGCACCATTGTTTTTTCAAAACTCTATTTTTTTTTGGATCAAAAGTAATAGAGGCACAAAAGAGAGGTCATGATAAGTGGAGGCGATTAGGGATCACGCTAGAGGTGACTGCGAATAGGGGTGGGTTTGGTGTCATAGGAAAGAGACAATGAAGGGAGATGGTGAGATTTGCAAGAGGAGGCCCGAGGAGGAGAGGGCATGGGAGAAGGAGCGTGATGGCCGGAGAGGAGGAGATTCGTCCAAGGGGAAGAGCAAACTGCCCATGACCTTCTAACAAGCTCTCGTATAGGCATGAGCTAGTGTCTTTCTAAACCAGAAAACACCCTTTTTTTTCTTTATTTAAAATTATGATACAAGGTATTGAAGTCCTAGTTAATTTTCATTCAAAGGCATAATAAGGAAAGAAGAACAATAGGTTAGCCTCAAGATGGCAGATATGGACTCGGCTCTCATCACTCACTCGCCATGTATAGAAATTTTAAAAAGAAATATATACCTCAAGTGTCACATCAAATCAAGCTAAATTAGGTGCACCTACGTGCATGTGCATGTGTGCTTTAACCTATTAAGCCTTCTATTGAGCATCCACAATGATCCCATTCCCTAAAATTTCTCTTGTTTTCTAATTCATTTCCCTCATTTTTCACTAACTTTATTTTAAACTTACTATCTTCCACTCATTTCCCGCTTCTCACAATGTTAGGATTCCCTAATAATCCATTTCACCTACTTTTGGCATATCCCAATATCCCACCATATTTTTTTTCTATATTTTTAAATGTTAAAATAATTGAATTGATTTAGAAATAAAAAATTTATTAATTTGATAATTAAGTTTTAACAATTTAAAAATTTTGAACTAAACTATTAATAAATTTAACAATTTAAAATTATCAATCAAATATGTTATATATATTATATGTGCTAATGATATTGATTATAACTAGTTAACAAAAAGCATTATTATAAAGTATAAAAAAGAGAGATAAAAATAAAAAAATAATTTGTTTAGTTGTACGTACACATGTCATCATTTGATTGAGATTCGAACTTGATCGAGGTTCCCAAACTTTTGGAGAGCCCCAGCTCAAAAGTGGAGAGGTAACCTTATAATAATCGGATTCCCCAAATCGAAAGAAAAATTAAATTGGAAAGAGACTGCCGATCATTATATATATGTGTATTGTAAGCAAAGCCACACAGGGAAAAAAAAAAGAACCGCGGTACGTAGCTAGGCTAAAATGAATTCCTTTTGCAGCGTTATGCTTTCTATTATGTACGTGAACGTACTATGACAAAGCATATATATATAGTCATTATTAGAGTACGTAGAAAGAATAAAATCTAGGATAATCCCAAATCAAGTCAGTAGTCCTTGGCCATCAAAGTATATATATATATATATATATATATATATATATATAGTCAGCGGCTAGCTAGAATAATATATGTGTTCTCACTCACTGGTTAGGAAGCATATATAGCATAAGATATAACCCTAATTTAGTGGCACATGAAATCATGCTGTAGAAAATAGATGTTGCTTGTGTTTCAACAGATTAAGCTAGCATTTAAGCCTAATTAAGCTAACCCACTCGAAAAAATACAAATGACTTCCCAATTAATTTGGGATCAGCTTCCAAATATATATGAAAATGAGACTAATCTCGTTAAAATACTAATTAAAGACAGCCCCAAATCCTCCATAGTCAAAAGATATACATCTCCGACTACTTGATCTTCAATATATAAGATAAGCTTACACCTACTGATCGATTTCAATTCAATGCATTTGAGTGACTATATTTATGCTATTATTTTCAGTGTCTTGGCAATTTTGTGTAAAATTAGACAATTTTATCTCATAATATACTAACTCCATCTCCGCGCAAAAACAAAAATATAAATCTTTTTAGACATTTCCGTACAAATTAAGAAAATCGTAAACTTATTACATTTATAAATCAATAATATTTGTGGGAAAAAAATTAATAGTTCTCGTATCCTGGTACCTAAAAAAAATTAAAAGAACTTGTGTTTTCAAACCAAAATTTTAAGCCTAAAAAACTTATATTGTTGAACGGATGGACTATATCTTACCAAAATGACAAATTTAAGTTATTAGACCTACTAAAATGAAAGGCCTACAATTATTTTTGTTTTTTTTTTAAACATGCTCAAGTGCTCAAGTGTTGTAAACATCTAGTATCCAAGGTCCTCCCAATTATATGGTAATGGGTGTTGTGTATATATATATTGACGTATATTTAGGTCAAAATGATGCACTTTATATATGGATTCCAACAAAATTGACTTTTTGGTTTATATTTCTGCTCACGGTTTTTTAGTGCAAGAAGAAGGAACTTGATCTAAAAAATTGCAGAAAACAAAACCGTATGTTATTTCAAATCAATTGTAGTTAATTAGGAGCATTAAAGTGAAGGCATATATGTCAAAGAGATCGAGTAAATTAAACGTACACACACTTGCATATGTACATTCAAAAAGTGTTGTCGATCGGCTAGCCGCTAGCTAATCGTAAATGAATTAAATAATACGGACTACGGAGTACTCCATCTTATAAAACAGAAATTATCATTTTTATTATTTTTTTAATAATCATTATATTTATCCTGTCATATATATTTCTCTTTAAAATTCATCAAAAAATCAGTTTAAGTAGAAAATAGTAGTATTGTAGTAGTAACGAACAAAAACAAGTTTTAAAGTAAAAATTGAACAACCCAATAATATATAATAGTACGTACTAAAGATTTGACGAAATAAGTATTTAAAATGAAAAAAAAAAGGCGTTTAAAGTTGATAGGATGGAGATGGACTAATGGAAGACTCAGACAAGTTGGTTCCAGTAGAGAAGGGACATGTGTCATGTACATAAGACCAACCGTGTCAAAGGATAAATCCCAGGCGAATTATTTACGGATTATAAATTTAAATAAAAACGGAGAGAGTTTGAAAGGGATAAGTACGTACGAGACGAGAGTGGTTGCAAGCGAATTTCGGTCCAATAGGGGAGCCCGAACTCACTACGGTCTGACGGGACAGTGGTGACTCCTGTGGTTGCAACTTGCGCTGAATCACCTACTTTACTCCGTATGTACTCGTTTAACCATTTTTAAATATACGGAGTACTGATTTTTTTTTAATTAATTAAAAAAAAAAAAGGGGAGGGGAAATGGAAAAAGGATTCCCACCAAAGAAGGAAAGGGGAGGACGATCGATGGTACAGCCAACACAACAAACAGATTATAAATAATCCGTAAATAAGACTAGTTAAATTGCCGAAAATGGAAAGCAAGTTGATTTACTGAAAATGGAAACCGATTTAAATTTTACCCACAAAAGGAATAGCCACCCAAATTGGCAGAAACGACCACCAAACCAAAAGGAAACAAATTAAATTAGGGTTTCGCTCCTGAATTGGGGGGGTGTGGAATTCGGGATGAATGCATCCATTCAACTAAAACTAAACTAAATTTCAGATGATGCGCATAGATCAACCTGGAGTACGTATAATTTGAAGCCAGCCAGCCGTACGGCAGATAGATGAGCAAATCAAGAGATCGATAAAGATAGAGAGAGGAGGGGGGAGAGACAGTAAGAGTAAAGAGTAAGAACCTGTCAGCGCTGCAAAATTCGTAGAGACGACCGCGGGTGGAGAAGACGATAAGAGCGACCTGAGCGTCGCAGAGGATGGAGAGCTCGCGAGCCTTTTTGATGAGTCCAGAGCGACGCTTGGAGAAGGTGACTTGGCGGCTGCTCTTGTCTTCAATTCGCTTTATCTCCACCTTCCTCCGCCCCATTTCTCTCGGTAGCTATAGCCGGAGTCGTCCTACGTCCCTTGCTCGGAGATCTGGAGAGCGACGGGAGAAAAGGACGAAACGAGACTCTCAGCAAGTGGATAATTAATTTGAGAGAGAGATAGAGAGAGAGGATCGAAGATGCTGATTTGGGGCCGGGGATATGAATGGATGGATGACTCGGCCGGAGGCGGTATTTAAACCATAAAAATAGAGTTAGATGGAGTTAAGAGTTGAGGTGAGGAAGTGAGTCTCTACTAGTCTTTAGTCTTTAGTCTTTAGTCTTTAGTCTTTAGTCTAGTCTTTCTTCTGTGGTAAAATGCAGCTGCAGGACTGTACATAATAGCCGAGACGAGTCGGTTACACCGACGTGGGGGCCTCACCCGAATCAATCAATAATCTATCTTCTCACTCAAATTGGCATTGAGTCGTCGTGTCCGTCCTTGCGCGTGTGTGGGGAATCCAACGTCTCTCTCCCTCCCTCCCTCTCTCATCTACGATCCACAATTCTCCACGTTTTAAAAGGATTCAACTGTACTACCCCTTCTTTTCCTTTTTTTTTTTAACAATTTATCCCCTCAAATTCCCACTTCTTACCAAAAATGTCAGTTCTTAGATATTCTAGATTTTTCCACTCCTCACCACCCTAAGACCTAAGTTTCATCCTTTCCTTCCTTCAGCTCCAATTTTTGTCTTACAAATTTTTGTGCCCTTCCCATACTAAAAATGCACTCTTTTTTTACATAGTACTCCCTTCAATTTTTAATATAAGACATTTGACTTTTGTGCACGTGGTTTAAGGAGCTAAAAACTATATAAAATATTGATTTTTCTAATTAAATTTTTTTACATTATAATACTTAATAATAAGTATTATAATGTAAAAAAATTTAATTAGAAAAATCAATATTTTATATAGTTTTTAAAATAAGGTAGCCTCAACTCAGGTCCTTAACTTATTTTTCCTCTGCCACATAAAATACGAGATAAAACTGAAAATGCAGTTGTTTATGTATTTATTTAATAATCAAATAATGTAAGAAAAAATAAGTTAAGGACCTGAGTTGAGGCTCATAAATGAGCATGACCTAATAAGTGGTTTGCCCTTGACGGGGTGGTCGGTGGTCCAGTAGTGTGGAGAAAGAAGGGGAGTTAGAAGGTCCCAGATTCAATCTTTACCTCCGCACATTTTTTTGGGTGAAAATTTAAGGTTTGCCTTGCCTTCAACTGATGGGTCGAGCCGATCGGCGCAAGCCGATTTACCTGATATGACCTATTTTCTTGGGTGAAAATCCAAGGTTTGCCTTACCTTGCACCAGTGGGTCGAGCCAATCGGCACAAGCCGATTTACTTTATATCTGACTCTTGCTTAATCGGTCACGTGCTCGGGATTTGCCACCAAATGGTGGATTCCTTGTCATCCAAAAAAAAAAAAAAAAAAGTGGTTTTATGCAATGGTTGGGAAATAAGAGGTGATTTTGTAACTTGAAAATCAAGGGTGGTTAATGGTTGTGTTGAATTTTTTTGCCGATAAAGAATAGTTTTGTGCAATTTCAAAAAGAGTGGGTCGGTTTTTTAAAAACATGGGCAAGTAAGAGGTGTTTATGGGAATCGGGATTGAAATACCGCACTACTCCGTCATTTCTCTCTCAGCTGTTTCCTTATCTTTCCTCTGCAAGTAAGTGCAAGTTCCCCCCGAGAGCTGCAACAGTCACATAAAACCCTAAACAATTTGCGTTTCAATTAGACTCTCTCAATATAAAAATTCCCAATTCGAAAACCGGCTCTGTTCTTTCCTGCTTTTTGATCTCAATCTCACCGTTTATATGGAGGAAGGAAGGATTGATCTTCCTGACGATCTGCTCTTCTCAAGTCCTATAGGTACTTATATTCATTATCATCCTAAATTTTTAATTTTTTAATTTTGGTCGTCAGATATATTATAATTTGGTTGGTGGATTTGTTATAGCACTGGCGTTGGGTAATAATCGATCTAAACTGAAGTCCGGGACCTTCATTCAACAAATTGGGTTGATCTGTTGAGCAAGGGCACCAATTTTCTGGTTTCCAGTGTGCTTGCTCCTCGCATTGGATCGACTCTTTCATCTTAATATTTAGCAGCTCAGATAATCTAAGCTTGTGTGTCCAGATTCGTTGTTTTTTGGTGCGAATTTGCGTTATTTAGAATAAGTTCTTCGCTCCTGATTTGCACAGACACTGATACCGCCAAAAAAAAAAAATCAAGGCCTTTTGCTTGTGTATCGCAACATTCAGCGTCTTTTGCATTTATTTATTTTTATTAAATTCTTAGTGTTTCTTGAAATCTTCAGGAGTTAATCACGACCAAAAGGCAGCAGTGGGATTACTTGATGATATGAAAGGTTAGCCAGACTATATATTGCATCGTCCTAGTAGTATTTCAGTATTGTGTGTTTCATTTGCTAATAATAGTTTTAATCTTCCTTGGCCCGAAATTACAGACCATGCTGTGCCAGACAGCAACATACCTTTGTCTCCACAATGGCTTTATACTAAACCAACTGAAGCTAAGCCTGTACGTTTTTTTTCATCGTTGAGACATAACTTCTTATCCTTTGTTTCATCCCTTCGCTTTTATTCTAATAGCTACCAGCTGGAAGTCATCCTTTATAGACTTAGTTGCATTTCAGGTGGTGTTTTTATTTTACCCATTTTTTCATATGTACAAGTGAAGCTCATCGTCAGAAGGATATTTATGTATGCACCTGGATTTTCGTACTCTTACTCCTCTCTCACTTGGGTATTCTCATGATGCAAATCAGGAGAGTGATAAGAAGGACTGGAGGAAGTTTGCTGCTGAGGATGAGAGCTTGTGCTCTTGGCATGAAGAAGAAAGGGAACCTGGTGTACTTGGTAGAATAGACCGAAGAAAAGCTGATCGCCGCACTGAGAATGTGTTAGCCAAGGAAACGGTGGATGCTAGAACTCATACTTCTTCTGAACGACGGCATGATGTAGGGGGCCGCAATTCTGCACTTGAAGCGCGTCGTGATAGTAAGTGGTCTTCTAGATGGGGCCCTGAAGACAAGGAGAAGGAGAGTTGGATTGATAAAAAAGGGGATGCAGAGAAGGAAGATGCTCAAGGTGACAATCAGTCTGTCACAAGTGGCAGCCACGCTGTGGAGCGTGATGTTGAATCTCGTGATAAATGGAGACCCCGCCATCGAATGGATGCCAATTCTACCGTGCCTACTTTTCGGGCTGCTCCTGGTTTTGGACTTGATAAGGGACGGGTTGAGGGTTCAACAATGGGTTTCACTATGGGAAGAGGGAGGGCTAAGGGTACCAGGCTCCTATTAGGATGTTCTGTAGGCATTACTAAATCGGATATGAACAAAAATGTTCTTGGTAAAGCATGGTTTTCAGCTGACACATTTCGCTATCCAAGAGGTAAGCTTCTGAATATTTACCGTTTGCAAAAGCTCAATCCAGCTTTTGTGACAGTGCAAGATGCAATGGAGCAAGTACCTTGTTTAACCCAAATAGAGGCTCTTCAACCGCTTGCTTTTATTGCACCAGACGCGGAAGAGGAGGTGAAAGTTGTGTAATAACTTTGATTTTCCCCGTCTATGTCATGCTGGATAAAACATCTTTGATCATGCAGTTTGTTTGTCAGGCTATTCTTGATGACATGTGGAGAGAAAAAGTCTCTGGTAACAAGTTTTCCTTCAGCACATCGAAAACGGGAAAAGTACAGGAGAACCCTATAGGTATACAACTGTTATTGTTGTTATTGCTGTTGCTTTGTCTGTCTCTGAATAAATCATGTAAATGGTCTCTTTATTATTAGGTATTGTGAATGGAGATTTTAGTGAGGGCCAAGTTGATGCTTCTTTCTTTAATATAAGCCAAGATACTGTTGGCAGCTTCCTGGACTCTAAGAGTGATGATGCTTATATTCAAACCAAAGGTGGTAGAACCTTGTCTGCTAATTGCGTTTGTTGATTGCACAATTTTTATGAATTTGCTACTTCTTCTTTTGCTTTTGCTTTGTACTTTGTTGTGTTGAAAACCAACCTTATTCTTTGTTTTGGTTTTTAAACCTGATGTTTGAAATTTCTGATTCAGAAATAAGTGCTGATCTTGAAGAGAAGCTTAATTCTCCTAGAATGCAAATAGACCACATTTTATCAAGAACTCCAAAGGGTACTGACTTGGCAGAAGCTGATGGTCTCAGCAATAATATCACACATTCCAAGGCTTCTGAGAAAAGGGAAACCATCGATACAGCATTGAACGAAAAATCTTTAAACGATAGTGTGAGTTATGACTCTAATCTGACGTTTCCTAATGACTCAGATTCTCTGTTCGTTTCCCAAACATTGGAGGAAAGTCAGAGTAGGAACTCGCAGATTTCTCAGAGTAGGAACTCGCAGATGTCTTGGAGTAAGAACGGTGCATCTCAATTTAGAAATGCTATGCCTCCTGAAGAGTGGAGTTTGTACTATCTTGATCCTCAGGGAGAGGTCCAGGGACCATTTCTTGGGGCTGATGTAATCTCATGGTTTGAACAAGGATTTTTTGATACAGACTTGCCTGTCCGTTTGGTAGACGCTCCCGATGACACACCTTTTCAGGAACTGGGTGATGTGATGCCCCATCTGAAAGTTAGAGAAGGTTATGATTGCAGTTCAGACTTAGCTTTGAAGCTGGATGAGTCAACTAAGTTGGAAAGTAGCCTGTTTGCCTCAAAGACTAACGATTTGACGTTATTAAGTAACCAAAGCGGCAGATTTACTGAGTTTGATGATCCCTCTACTCAGATGCTCCATTCTAGAATGTCAGATTACAACCTCTCATCCAGACATCCGTATTTAGAAGGAAAAATCTTTCAGGACAATGCTACTCGAGAAGGTATATCTCTTCTAAAGATCAGGTTTGCTAACATGTATATTCCTATTGTTGTCTCCAGTCTATATTATTTCTTACATCTTCCTATTTCATTTCTTTCTCACAGAAATTGTTTTTCCTGGGCAACCTGGAAGTGGGGACAATACCATGGCTAAGGCTTTTAGGATGAATGATGGTGATTTTGTAATTCCAGAAGTTTACTCTTCTTATGTGAATGAGGCAAAAAAGCAATATATTTCTTCACAAAATGATGACAAGTTGCATCCATTTGGCATGTCATGGTCTGAGCTTGAAAATGGACATCCAGGACAAGTCCAGTCCACGAGTGCAGCTGTAAGCGTCAGTATGTCAGATGACCGTGTGGATCATATTGATGAGAGGTTTGCCTCATTGAGGGGAGTTCCTGATTTATGCATAAATGAGGAAAAGTGGACCAGCATGTACAGAAATGGACCAAATTCTGATAGGAAGTTTTACAGCTCAACCATGGATGCTAATCACTTTGTGCACATTAACCAAGATGCACATCAACAAGAATACACTGAACAGCTCGTATCACGACAGCTGCAGCAGCACCAGCAGAAAAAACTCACACCTCACATTCCTGGGAGGAATGAATTGGACCACTTAGTTTTGGAACAGTTGGCCAGCACAAATCGTGTTCATCAACCTTTACCCAGCCAGTCAGTTTCAGATCTGGAACATTTCTTGGGTCTTCAGCAGCAGCAGCAGATCGAGCTTCAGCAACGTCTACAACAACAGGAAATCATCATGCAAGAGCAGCAGTTGCAGGCTAGGCAGTTGGTGCTTGAACAGATGCTTCAGCACCAACACCATGAACCTAGTTTTATCAATTCGCACATCAATTCGACTAGATCCAACAATATTGATCAAGTATTGATGAAGCAGCAGTTGATGCGAGAATTGCAGCAGTCTTTGCAGCATTCAGTGAGTGGTCCGTATTTGGAACAGCTTATTCAAGCAAAATTTGGGCAAGGATTACATCAAGATCATAAAAGCCATCTATTTGATTCAATGGAAAATGGAAGGCATGACCAATTGCGCCTGTTAAAACATCAAATTCTGCAACAAGAGCAACTTGAAGCAAGACAATTGACACAAGGATTGACGCAGAGAGCTGACATGGAGCAAAGGAAGCCTCCCGGTTCATTTTGGCCTAATGATGAATATGAGCATTTCATCACGAATCCAGCAGGTGCTCATAGAGCTCGTCCTACCAGCCCTTTAGAGTTCTTCCAGCAGCAACAGAGGTTGTCTCACGAGGAACAATTAAACCAGTTTGAACGAAATCTGCAACTACAAGAGCACCTTCAAAGGGGTGTTTATGATTCAGGTGCATATCAAGGTGAAAAATCAATGGGTTTGACTGCTGATGGGCCAGGAATTAACCTAGATGCTCTAAATCCCTTGGCTAGGGTTCAGGGTTTGGGCATGCAGGATACAAACACACACATACACACTGCTAGCCAACTGAGTGCACATTATCCTCGCCACCCGTTTGCTCCAGATGGGTTTCCTGTTTCACACTTGGAACCGATAGATGATCACCTGGTTGAGGGAGATGCTCATAGGTCAAATGATTGGATGGAATCTCAGATTCGACAACAGAATTTAAATGCTATCCAGCAGAATAGGGTGATTCAAGGAAAAAATGATTGGCTGGAATTTCAGATCCGGCAACAGAATGTAAATGCTAATCAGCTGAAGAGGGAGATTCAAGGAAAGATGAATCCCCAAGACCAGAGTTCCTGGCCTAACCCAGGGTTTGATGAAGAGCAGTCAAAGCGGCTGTTAATGGATTTGTTACATCAGAAATCTTTTCAGCACCCTACTCAGTCCTCAGATGTGAATGATAGAGTATCATTAGGAAGAACTTCCTTGAGCTTTCAAGTTGGATCAAGCTCTGCAGACGATTTGATTAGGCTTGGCCAAGAGCGAGAGTCTATTGCTGGATTGTATGCTTCTATTTCTGGCGAACAGCCACAGGTTCCTGTATTGGATGATCAAAACAGACGTTTTGAAAGTAGTAGACAATTGCCTCTTAGGTCTAGTTCTGCCAGACTGAGGGAGGAACCAATTTTTCCCCAAGCAAATGACAATCCTAAGCTGCCGAATGTCAGCTCCAACATGGCTGGCAGCTCATATACAGACACGGAATTCTTTGAGGCAGAAGTAAAGCAATGTGCTAGCACAATTAGTTCTATGACAAAAGGGTTAGGTTCTGAAATGCCTAATAATGGTAGGGTTAAGCAAGCTGGAATTTCTCCTCTAGGTAGTGGGGAGATTTCAATTAAAGCTACTGCAACACAAAGCTCACATGGCATTGCAGGTACTTATTTGTGTGGTTCTGATAACATTTTGCAGTGTTATATTTATATTAGTAATAATGTTTGAACTGGCCACAGGTGAACTTGGAGGGTTTTATAATGACAAACATGGACGATCCAATTCTTCTATGGAAGCGATTGCCAATGACAGGTATCTAGTTCTTAATGCATTTTTTGTTGTTGATGGAGTTACGAAATAATATTCAGTGTAGCTGAGAGATGATGACCTTTGATGATTCCGGTGCTTGCATGAGTTGTTTATTTTATTTTCCCCATTTAGCTTGCTAAATGTGTGAAAACTACATGCTGACTGATGAATTGTTTGGGTTCTACCTGCATCAGGATGGTTGAACTTGCATTATATGATTGAATATCTTGGGACGATTTGTTTCTTTGTGTAGTCCGGACTTCTGTTGTTAATCTTATCAGCATTTGCATTTTGGCGATATAGTAAATTCAATCCTACTATTTTGGCCTCACGATGCTATTATTCAAAAGTCAAATTCCATACTATAGCATCATCTACTTTTCTGATTGAGTTGATGAACAACATCCTTGTTTTTCTAAAATAAATTGAATGCCTATAAATGTTTATTTAGTCTTGTCTTTGTTAAAAGCTCTGCTTTATACTAGATCAATTAAGTGTAAATGAATAGTATCATGTTTGGGTGCTGAAGGATATTAGGTTTAATAGACTTGTTTCTGGCAGGGTACCTAGAGTGCTTTCTCGAGGATCAGAGAGTGCTTTTTTTAAGCTCCCTCCTGTTTCTTGTGCCCTGTTGTCCCAGGAGGGATCATCTGAATTAGGGTCTGTTCCTGATACTAGAGGAGCTGCTTCTACCGGCACTTTTGATGGTATGCTGTCGATTTCTTTACCTGATATCTGGCTCCCCATGATTGTCACTTCCTAGTCTATTGCTTACCAAGAAGTTGCTGGCAAATAAATGCATTATAGCTGAATCATTAATGAATTCTCTTTGCACATCTTGTACAATATATTATTGATAACAAAACATGATTTTGTAAAAGTCTCCATTAGAGGATTTTTATATTTTCCTTGTGCTAGAGTATGCACATACTCAAATAACATCAAGACTCCTTCCGATCTTAACTCTCTCATCTTAGGACTATTTTAGCATATTTGATGTTTGCAGCGTGGCTCAGATATGGTTTGTTTCGGTTGATAATTATATAAAAAAAAAGACTGTTAGGCTTTTATTATTTTTAATTCCCCCCCTCCCCTCCCTATGGGGCTTGTTTCGAAACTGATTTCAATGCTCCACTGGTTGGATATTTAGCCGGAAGACGAGATGCTGGAGGAAGTGTCAATCAAGCTCCAAACACCAGCTCATCTGTAAAGAAGGGCATGCATTTCAGGCGGTCATCATCAAGCAGCGATGTAGATGTACCAGAGACCTCATTTATAGACATGTTGAAAAGCAATGCTAAGAAGCCACCACAAGCTGAGATCCAGGGGATGTCCCCAGAATCAACAGATGGATCCCAGGGTGGTCGTAATGGCAAGAAGAAGGGGAAGAAAGGAAGGCAGATTGACCCTGCTCTCCTCGGTTTCAAGGTCACGAGCAATCGTATTATGATGGGGGAAATCCAAAGGGCGGATGATTACTAACAATAAACATTGGCTCGTTACCTCATGCTTTCTCTCTGTTATATATAAGCTTTTCTTGTTGAAGAGACGTACAGATTGGAATCCTGGTTTATACTGTAAAGTACTCTGACACCCCTTGTATTTTATTTCCCGGGGGGAGGGGGGTGTGTGGAATTTTTTTTTTTTCTATTTCTTTTCAGGGTTGGGTAGGGTAACCTTGTATTTTTTTTGTAAGGTTAGAATAAAAATGTAAGTAATCTTGTGCGCGCAGCATTCCTCACAAGGCACTGAAGGCAGTACCAAAATTTCCTCTGTTTCCATGTTTTAGCCGTTGATGGTGTTTTATATTTTATTTTGAAATGATAGCCTCCAACGTACACATCCTACCGGTTGCGGTTAATTGTCGCAGAGAATGTGTATTTTTCTTACAACTGACAAAGCTGTTATCACTTTTTAATACAAGCTACTTACGTAGTTGATATCATAATCCCACTTGCTAGTTTGCTGATGTTCTCAACTAACAGCTCTTAACAACTCAACAGATCAGCCTAACTACTGGCTCTTTAGCAGATCCATCCGAATACTGAGTAGCGAAAAAACCACGCATTGTTGCCTAACGGATAACACAGTAACACTAATCTAAGTTTACTCCCCAATTTATTTTAACTAGGCAAATGGAATTACATGATGGCAACCTTTCAGAAACACTGATTTTGACGAGTATCATTCGGGAAAAGGAAATGGAATATTTCGTAGGAGCTAGGATGATGTAAGTGAAGGAAATACTACTCAGTATTTAGCAGCTGACTACACAATACAACCTTGGCTCAAGTCAAGAGGAATGCCAACGTCCCTGGAAAAGTTGAGCGATGGTACCGCCCATGATGAGCTCCAAGTCCTTGGATGACAAGGGCACCCGCTTGGAGATCAGAGCCACTGCTTCTTTGGCCTCTTTGTAACCGCATTCAGGTACAACAAACGGGAAGTCACTGCATAATGCCCATACATACAACTTTACTTATGATTTCATTTTCGGATGTTTATCTTCTGTCCCTTTTGAATTATATGACCCATCAAAGACAGATTTTACCTGCCCCACATGACACGATTGGCGCCGAAATCAGAAATGACTTGAGCAAGCATCGTGGATAAATCCTGGTATGGAAATGGCTCCCTTGAGACCCTGAACAGGGCACTAAACTTCACGTGTACCTGCTTATAAAAAATCAAGGATTTCTTCTGATGATTATATATCATGGATGAATCAATCAGGCATGTTGCGACAGTAATAGTTGGTGCAGTTAACAGATGAAGCAGAAGCAGCATATAGCATTTGTATTCGGATAGGAACAACTTAAATTCCTTATTACCTGGGGAAACCTTGACAACTTTAAGAGGTTTGAGAAAGCTGCACTTTCCTCATCAGATCTGTTACATTACATAAAATGAATCCAATCATAATTGCAAACCAGGAAAGCTTGCTTCCAAGTATATTCAGCGAAGGGGAGAGGATTACTCGGGTGGTTTGCAGAATGCTAAGTGATCAAGCAATACAGTAGTAGAAGGATAATCACTGCACAGGTTCTCAATCTCTGAAATGTGCTGATTTAGACCCTTTCAAAAAAAAAAAAAACCCCAAGAATTTGGGGCTTAATTATACGGTTCTCATTATATCATGGAGCCTCTTCATACAACATACACTATGATGTATTAACCTTCATACACATGAAGCCCACTGGTACACCGAGTTCACCTGCCTTGGCAAACAGTTTCCTTCCTATTTCATTCGTCATCTGCGAGAATCACAGAAACTACAATAATCGCTTTAGCATGACCGAAAAATAAAAAGTCAGCAATCAGTGAGTTACCGGCTGGCCATCTGGCCAGAGATACGGATTAAACCTGACAGCACAGTATCCGTCCTGGTAAAAAGGGCGGCTAATGTCAAATTCATACTCAAGATGCAAACTAAAGAGATAATCTGGCTTCATTAAAGATGCTATTAGACCTTTAGAACAAGATTCTCAAGCTGTTGAATCCCACTTCCGTCTTCAGCAGGATTGGCAAGACAACATCCAAGAAACTTGGAAGGATACTTGTTCAATACACTGTCACACTCTCACGCCAATAGTTTCATTGAATCAGTAGCAATAAAAATCTGAACTTTCATGGAATAAAAGCAAACTAGGTTTCTGAAGACATACCTTGAAACATATGCATGATCAAACTTATGATTGATAGGCTGCACAATTAGGGCACCATCGACACCCGCATTTTCCATACACTGACAATTTTTTAAAATCCCTTAATATGGAAGAAATACTAGATAGACACTTGTGTCTCTCAATGAATTAACCCAGATTATCAATGCTTAGACCGAAGATCGAAATGGAATTAAGCAAAAACTGCACCTCAAGCAAAAAATCAACATGGCCGGGCAAGGTTGGTTCTTGTCCTGGGAAGTAAGGGTACTGGCCACCAATTGCCTTGGAGAGACACGAGATTTGGGAAAAATTAAAGTCAGGTGGTTCCATGAAAACATGAATTGAGTGGTTAAAATTTCCAACATGGATTGAAGTTTGGGGATTTACCTCGTCAGGGGATGCCCAAACGTGAAGGTGAGAATCAATGACCTTTGTGGAAGATGTGTTTTCAGCTGACATTGTTGTCGCCCAGAAGCGAAATTGAGAGTCTTTTCTTGGTGAAAGGGTGGGGGAGAGTTTGAAGAATGGATTAGGGAGAGAGTGGGATGGATATGAAGAAATCAAAGGCTTCAACCTCAGATTGATTGCCATGAATACTGGAACAGTTTACCAGTTGGGAAATTCAGTGTTTTCTTCCCCCATCCCCCATTAAACAATTTTTTTTAAGAAGGGTATCAAAATTAGGATGTTGAACTGGAAATCACACTCGAGAAATGGATACGGAAATCCCTAGCGAGTTCGTGATTTCCGTATCCATTTCTCGTGTGTGATTTCCATTTCACACTTTAACCATTTCGGAATGGTTCAACTGAAAACGACTAGTGGATAGTATCCAAAAGTCCCCGATTCGAACCCCGGAATGATCGCTCTTTATTTACCAATTCAAGGAAATCACACACTCGTTAACCACTAATGGGTAATGGATTACGTGAAATGGATAGGGATGATATGTTTTCCACTCATTCCTTGACCCCTTAATCACTAGTTAACCGATCTGATTGTTAACAAATAATTTCAGCTACTTTTGCCAAAAATTTTGGTGAGGTGCTAGTTGCTATCGTTCTCTCGTGTATATAGCCTCATGTTATCCAATCAAAGGAGATCGAAAAGAATATGAACTTGTATTATGTAACTAGAGAGGGCAGTGGAAGTGAGACAGAGATTCCCCAATCTCTACCCGAATTTTTTTTTTGATACAAGACAATAATTTGGGGGTGGTCAACCATGGTTAACCCACCGCCCAAGAGCGTCATGACGAACGACGTCAGCAATCCCCCCAGGAACACAATCATCAATGAACTACGAGGAAAAATCAAGATGAGCAAGCTTGTCAGCCACACGGTTCCCCTCTCTGAAAGTGTGCGAGAAAGAGACACTCTCAAAGACCCGGCAAATCGCAAGGGCGTCCGAGATCGCCAGTTTGATCTCCCACGGGCACCGCCAAATCCCCTTCAAGGCGTTGATCACCGTCAAACAATCGCCCTCCACCTCAAGACGAGAGAAATCCCTCTTCGCAGCTTCCTGGAGTCCAGCCAACAGACCAAGACACTCAGCACGATCAATGGAAACCATCCCGTGGCGACGGGCACCACACGAAAGGACATCACCACGACAATCCCGGATGACAAAACCGGAGGCTGCATGACCCGAACCAAGCTTCGAACCATCGAAATTAAGTTTCACAAAACCGCTATTTGGTTTTTTCCATTTAACTACTCTCTGTCTTTTCGTTTTTATTTGGTTGATATTTGGTCTTGTAGTGTCCATATCGTATTCTTGTTCCTCCGTTTTTGTTTTCCTCCAAGTTAACCTATATTGTTTAATATTTATTTTATCCAGTCTTTCATCTTGCCGACGTCGTTGTTATCGAAAATGATTCTATTTCGCATGGTCCATACTCCCCAAAGGGAGAAAGCCAGGATCGATTTCTACTCCGAAGAAATATTTGTGAAGATCTTTGTGATTATATCCTTATATGGTTTATTATCTTTGTCAGTGTTTCGGATTATGCGTTCGATCTATCTATCCATCCTTCCAATGAAGGATAGCGTAGTTTGACATTTGGTGAAAATGTGAGTAGCATCTTCTACATTATGATCGCAAAGGGGACAATCCATTGGAACATGGACACCTTTGCTTTGTATTTTGGCTTTTGTCGGGGTGCCGTTTAGAAGGTTCTTCCATAGGAAAATTTTGACCTTTGGTGGACAGTCAATTTTCCATATCAATTCGAGTTGGTCGGTATTTTCTCTTCTGTGTTTCGAGATGTAGTCTAAGGCACTAGCAATGGAGAACCACTCATGTCTACTGGGGTACCAGTATAATCTATCATCAAAGTCAGTTGAAGGAATATGAACTTCAAGAATTTTTTCGACAATATCCACATGGAGTAATTTGGCTAGTCTTTCTTTGTTCCAAGTTCTATTTGGTTTTATAAGTTGTTGACTGTTTCTTGTTCATCAACGTGGTCCTGGAGGCACTTTTCTCTAAGTTTTCCATCAATATCAAGCCATTTATCCTTCCAGAATTTGATCGTTTTTCCGTTCCCCATTTGCCAAATCAGGTCGGAACAAAACTCATCTTTGATCTCGATCAATTTGGCCCACTGCCAAGAGGTGTTGTTTTTCCTTTTGTAGTCCCATATATCTTTCAGATACTTTTCTCTGATAACTTTTACCCATTCGTTTTGAGGTTTCGCAAGGATTTTCCAAAGTAATTTCATTTGTAAGGCCTTGTTCATATCTTTCGTCTTGTGAAGACCCAAACCACCTTCACACTTTGGTCTACAAATTTTATCCCACCCAATGAGGGGCTTGTAGTTAGGGTCTTTGTTCCACAAGAATCATCTGTTAATCCTATCAAGGTCCTTATGGATACTTGTCGGGAGCATGAAGTTTTGCATAATGTAACTGGGTTTAGCAGCTATATTAGCTTTAACTAGGACAACTCTTCCTTGTTGGCTTAGTTAGTTCTCTCTCCATTTCGTTAATTGGTTCGTAGATTTTCCAAGGACTTCTTCAAAGGTATGCTTGTTCACTCTACCGTTAACAATTGGGCAACCGAGATATTTTTCTAAGGCTATTTGGTTAGTTATTTGTAGGATGGATTGGATTTGTTGTCGTTGGTTGTTTGTAATTCCTTTTGTGGCTTGGAAGACAGATTTTTGGAAATTAACCTATTGGCCAGAGATCGCGCAAAATTCATCGAGTATAGTTTTCACAGTTCGACATGCTTCTGGGGTTGCTTTGGAAAATATCATAATGTCGTCAACAAAGGAGAGGAAAGGGATGGAGGATCCACTCCTAGAGATTTTGAAACAAATTGTGCTTTGAGATAGTTTGCTTTGTCTTTGGAGTTTTCTCGCAAGAATCTCAACACCTATGATGAATAGGTAGGGAGAGATAGGGTCTACTTGTCTAAGCCCCCCGTGAGGGAGGAAGGTGTCTGTAGGTTCGTCATTTACCAGAATGGAGAACGACATAGTTTTAATACATTCTTTAATCCAGCCGCAGAAATGTTGACAGAATCCGAATTTAGACAGAATAATCATCAGGAAATCCCAATTTACCCTGTCATATTCTTTCTCCATGTCAAGTTTGATCACGATCAATCCATCATGGCCCTTCCTAGAGCGAAATGAGTGGAATATGTCGTGTGCTATGAGTACATTATCCTGAATTGTTCTATCTGTAATAAAAGCCCCTTGTAAAGGGTGAATTATTTTCACTAGTACAGTTTTCAATCTGTCCGCAATAATTTTTGCAATAGCTTTATACAGGGTCGTGCATAGGCTGATTGGTCTATAATTATTTGTTGTTCGTGGGTTGTCTCATTTTGGGATCAGAGTAATAAAAGTTTGATTTATTTGTTTTAGCATTCTACCCGAATGAAAAAACCCCTTAACAGCCTTAATAATGAAGGGTCCCATAATGTCCCAGTATCGTTGGTAAAACTCGGTTGTCATGCCATCAGGTCCTAGGAACTTATCTTTTCCTATGGAAAAGAAAGCCTTTTTTTTTATCTCATTGTTAGTAATTGGTTTTGTGAGAAATTCATTTTCTTCTTCTGTAATTTCTGTGTCTATTAGTTCTAGATATTCTTGTAGAATACAATCATCGATCTTCTCTTCTCTAAATCTTTTTTCGAAGTCCATGCAGATTTCTTTCCTGATGTTCTCTTCCCCGATAATCGATGTTCCATCATGGGTTATAGTTTCTCTGATGATTTTCTTGTTTCTACGCCCCGTAGCTACTTTGTGGTGGTATCCAGAATTCGTGTCGGAAAATTTTAGGTGTTTCGTTTTCGCTCTCTGACGCCAATAAAGATTGTGGTATTGTAATATTTTGGTCTTTTTGTTAATCAATCGCAATTGAAGGCTATTATTATTCCTTGGTTGCGGTTGGCTATTTCGTTTTTGTAGGTTTGTCAGTTTTTCTTCTATATCCTTGAGTTGTCTAAAGATGTTGCTGAAAGTTGATTTGTTCCACTCTTTTGTTAATCTTTTAAGTAATTGGGTTTTCTTTGTTACTTGGAACATATGGGATACGGAGCACGGCAACCTCCAAGCTTGTGTTACAATGTTTCGGTAGTCTTTTCTCTGGGTCCACATTTTCTCGAATTTGAACGGTCTTGCCTTGTTTGTTAGAATAGCCTTTAGTTCTATCGAGATCGGACAGTGGTCCGATGAGGAAAATGCGTAGTTTCTAGTTGTAATATTCGGGTACCATTGGATAAATTGTTCTTGCACTAGTGTCCTATTCAGTTTTTCATAGATGTTTGTATCAGTTTTATTTTTTCTCCAGGTGAAATCATTCCCGAGTGTCGGGATATCGATAAGATGACATTGGTTCTTAAAGTACCGGAGTCTGTTGAATCTATTAGGGGATGGCTCAGCACCCCCCATTTTCTCAGTTGAGCATTGAATCTCATTCAGATCTCCCATGACCAGAACCGGGTGTTCGATTTTCTGAATATGGTCCATGAGCCTTTTCCAAAAATCACTTTTCTCGTTTTCTTGTGCGGGTGCATAGACGAAACAACACGCAAATTTGGCGCCAATATTGTTGTCTTCAGGGAGAAAGGTGGTGAAACGATCATCCTTCTCCAAGAAGGTAATTTCGCTGGCAATCTGGTAATCTTTCCATAAAATACAGATGCCCCTTCACCTACCCCGAGCCGGAGTCCAACAAATCGAGTCGACACCAGCTTTTCTCCAGACCGCTTCGTCTGGTTGATTTTCCGTTTTTGTTTCCATTAGAGCCATAATTTGAATATTTTCAATTTTACAGAAGATTTCAATCTCGGTCCATAAGTTTCTTTTTCCAATTCCGCAACAATTTTACGTACAGGTTTTCATCCTGTACAATTTATCTCTTTCCTTGTCGATTTACCTTTTCTCATTTCTATTTTCCTATTTTTGTTTAGGGTTTTACCGAGGGTTTTGATTCCGATTTTGTTCAAGTCCTGTGTTCCATTATAATTGTTTCTTTTGCATTTACTACATTCATTTTCTTGTTTCGTTGTAATGTGTCGATCTTGTACATTCTTGTTTGGTTGAGATTTCATGCCAACGACAATAATTTTGTATTGGGTCATTTCTTCTCTGTTTTTTGATATTCTTGGGTTGGTTCTATATTTACACATTTTTTCCAGTCCACATGAAAAAAGAGAAAGATGCGGTCCGAGCACCGAACTCTTAGTAAATGTGAAAATACAACCTTTAATATTTTGTGTTTACTGTTCAATGAGTGTTCCCCTTTCTTGATTTCCCGTTTTCTAACAAGGAGGTCATAGACTCTATAAATAAAAGGTGTGGTCAATTTTCTTTTGTCCATTGATTTGACTACTTGGGGCTCTATGCAAATTTTTTCCTTGAGTAGAGAGCCAAGATCTTGACAAATCAATAAAGGTAATTTTCTTTTTCCTTTTTTCTTTTCTCTTTTTGATCAAGCTTCCAAAGGAAGCTAACTCTGAACAGTGGAAGAGGACCATGGTAGCAGGACCTACCACCGGCCGGAGCAATAGCCTAGAATACCGGGGGGGGGGAGGGTAGAGGATTCGGAAGCATCATATGGGTTCATTACTTTGCATTGTTTCAAGAAGATCAGTGAGTTCAACAGAATCTTAGGTTCATCACCTTCTTGTTCAAACACATTCAGGCTCTACTACATCGACAACCAATACAAGTTTGTATCCTGGGATCAAAATAAGAACATCAGAAATTAGGCAAATAACTGCTATCAAATAGGTAGGGCACCATAGGTAACCTTGACAACGGGTTCAAAGAGTCGGTGGTTCTTTTCCTTTTATAGGGGATGAATGTGTTCGGTGAAATAAACAAAAGTGAGGGTTTGAGAATTTCAGAATCACAAGAAATTAGAGAACGAAAATTGTTACCAAATTTGAGTCTCAAGACAACCCAACGAGAAGCCGAATTCCGTCGGCACCCCGAAGAATCGCCGCTCACTGTTGTACTAGGGGATTCAACACCCCTTCTCATCGCCGGAGTCCCTACTAATTTCAATTTTCCCAAGGGGCCAATACGCACTGGGGTCTAGGCATACTTGATGTCGATTGAAAGCTTTGATCCCCTCGCACCAGATCCGCCCAAGTCACCAACTTCTGAAGCTCCTTCCTTTTCTACAGTGGTTGTGATCCTTCTTCTACGCCCTTTCGGAAAGACCCTTTCCATCTTCTTCTTTTGCCATAGCTGCTCCTATGAAGGCCGCTGTACTTGTTGGCTAGCCTTGGAGGTTTCTTATTTGTGATTTTTTCTTGAATGGGTGGATTCAGGCGGAATCTGCTGGTGGGCGTAGGCCGGATTTCGGGGGTTTTCAGGCAGTGCTGCCTTGGAGTTGCTAGGGTTCCGGGGTTGAGGGGGCGGTGGATCTCCTTTCTCTTTTTGCTCTCTTTGCTCTCATTTTTATGAAGTTTTTCCTACCGGGAATATAATGTATTATAATTCTTTTCCATCTAACTTTATAATATTGTTCAATAGGAACTTCTAATGTACCGCTGACCAGTGGTGTCACCTTGGTAGTGCTTCGTGTCGGCTCTTAGTCTATGTTGTCCATAGCGTAGTTGGATTTGGTTTGCTTGTTTGGCTCCTTTTTTGTGCTTTCCACCGCTTATACTGTACCCTTTTTTCTGTTTATTATGCTTGTATGTTTAGACAGTTCACCGTCTGCCGACTTTGTCGCCCTCTCGATGTGTCGGACCTGTCAAACCCTTGAATGATTTCCTACTAAAAAAATCTTTATAGTATTGTTTATTTATTGGAGATTCTAGATAATTTGAATTTCTAGAGTGTACTAGTTCAGTAACCCGCACCTTGTGCGAGTTTTTTTAAGATAACTCCAATATTAAAGATTTGATTTTTATGTTCTTGTTTAGTTTTTTTAAAGTTAGTTGTGTAGTTCAGGTATTCACGTAATTTAAAAGTTCATTTTGTGGATTGACTCTAACCAAATGATAAGTCAAATATTCTCATTTTCTATTTAACAACTTCAAATAGGTTAAATAATAAAATGAGAATAATCATTATATAACTCTTGCATTACATGATTTTTTATAAAATATTTTTATGCATACATAACACACTGTTGATGTCATAATTTTTAGAGTATTAATAATTACGGGTTTTCTAATCTATACCCTTAATTAGGGAATTACAAAGAAGCAAAAAATGTAAACATTTTCAAGTAGAAGCAATAGGCTACACATCAAAGCAATATACAGGTTATCGTAATCGTTTTTTTTTTTAAAAAGAGAGATGCCCAATCTTAAATGTTAATTAGGAATCTTTTAACGACTTGAATTTTGAATGATGACCCGTAATTAGAAATAAATTTTAGTGAGTATAATATCAAATATCTTTAAAGCAAAGAATGAAATTAAAACATGTAAACAAACTAATCTCTAAAGGATCATCAATTCAAAGAAACTAATCCTAGAAAATAAAGGAAGAGATGATATAATAGTCAATATATAACTCTTGCATTATATAATAAAATAATTTTTTGCTTATGTAATACACTATTGATATCATGATTTTTTTAGAGTATTAATAATTACGGTTTTTCCAACCTATACCCTTAAGACATTACAAAGAAGCAATAAGCTATACATCAAAGCAATATATTGGTTATCGTAATCATTTTTTTAATAAAAAAGAGGTGTACAATCTTAAATGTTGATTAGGAATCTTTCAATGGCTTGAGTTTTGAATGATGACCTGCGATTATAAATAAATTTTAGTGAGAATAATCTTAAATGCCTTTAAAGCAAAGTATGAAATTAAAAGCATATACACAAACTAATCTCTAAATGATCATTAATTCAAATAAACTAAACCTAGAAATTAAAGGAAGAGATGAGAAAAATATGAATAATTTGATAATTTTGGTCTAAATTTATGGCCTCAATAACGAATTTTGTTGAGATTTATTGTACCATAAAATTAGTGATATCTATGACAATTAAAAAAAGGAAAAAAAAGATTTGTCTTTACTGAATGAAAGTAGCCTTAGCAATGATAGTACATGCAATGTAGTGCGGTGGTTAATTATGTAGGGCGTATTTGTGTGCATATAAGGGAACATCATTGGATCAAATTTAAATATTGAGTCGATATAAAAAAATCTTGATCATCTGAAAATATACTACCTTTTAATAAATACAATTACAATAAGGTAAATTGAATTTAAATATATACCTTCTAGAAAAAAATTGAATTTAAATACTTACTTATATATATAGTGTTTGATGATGATTGAGATAATACTAAATGTGCTTTAATTTATTTAAAGTACAATTGAAACCTTTATTCTCCTTCTTGCATATCCTAAATTCAAGAGAGGTAATGAGATATTGTCAGAGTACATAAGACATTGACGAATATCAATTTGCAAATGAAATTAACACTATATAATCATCATAAGAAATAAAAAAAATATTAAAGATGAATGAATATAACGAAAAATTACAAATCTACATAGGGGAGCCATTAGACCAATTATATAGTAGCATACCTATTAAAGAAAGATATTTTGTCAGTGCGCAATGTAATTAAGCGAGGTTGATAATACATACAACGTTGCCCGAATATGGAGATGAAGCAATATTTATACTGAAAATAAATAGGACATATTATAAATCTTTTTAAAATGTTAAAGAAAAATAAGTAAATTATCATATCTTAACTAATTTGTATTTGTTAAGATTTGGTCAAAATATTACTACAAACAATTAAAAAAAATAAGAAATCAATACTTAATTAGAATAAGATTTATTAAGATTTTGCTATTTATAAATTAATTAAATGAACATTAATGGAATTTGTAAAATAATTAATTAATTACTAATTGAAAATGCCTACATTAAAGGAGAAGCCACCACATGGCTTAGGCGACTTCTCCTTTAGTATTATATACTAGTTTTATTACCCACGCGTTTCGCGGTTTCTTAATTAATAAATTATATATATTATTTTATTATATTTTTTTGATCATAGTTATTACTACTCCGTAATAAATATGAGATTGTATTTTTTTATATTTTATATTGTTTTGAAAGAATACACTTTGAAATGTTAGGGTTGATAACATAAATAAGATAACAAATTTCTCTTGTGCATTATTTATATTTTTATTAGATATGATTTAATACAAATATAGTCAAACTTCATCATATTAATAAGTTTAAAATTAATTATAAAAATAAAAATAATAAGTTTGAAATTAGACATGAAAATTTATCAATTTGATAATATTAATAAAGATATATGCTAAAAGATTTAATATAAATCTTTTAGGTAAATATTAATCAAGATATGACTATATTTTAATTATTTTTTTATTAAAATTGATTTATTGTAATTATCAATTAAGGTGGATACATAAGATATGTGGTTAAAAGAAAATCATTAATTGACGTGACTTAAATTTATTGAATACCACTTAATCTCCTCCATTGTTTCATCAATTTGAGCTTGTAAATCTGGAATAAGACTGCTTGAGCCTTCCTCATGCATTACTCTAAAAAAAATTGCATCTGGATAATTATCTGCAAGATGTCATATTAAGTTGAAATCCACACAAATCTGTAAATTTAGAGCTTCACCTGTAAAAGCTTCAAAACTCGTTCCAAGGATTCACATCCTTGAACATAATTAGGGGATGTTAACGCCATTGCATCCAGTGGCGGAGCCAGAAAAATTTCAAAGGGGGGGCACAATTATACATATACGATATAGTTGTGGATTAAATTGACATAAAGAGTTATATGTAATACGATAATAAATTATGTTATTTTAAGATAAAATGTTATCGGTTTATGATAAAACGCTATCATTTTTTTCGCGTCTAAAAAAAGAAATATAAATATATAAATGAAATATCCGAAAAAAAATGAACTAAATAAGTATAAGAATCGCGATCTAATAAACAGTAAGTTAAGGTTATGGTTGTTATATGAGCTAAAGTTTGGCTCGAGTTTAGCTCAATAAAAGCTCGGCTTGAGCATCATTTGCAAAATGAGTTGATTACAAGCACATTTTTATGCTCAATTCATGATTCAGCTCGGATCCATTGAAACTCAAATAGCACGAATTTTATGAAATTTACAAATTTTCTTTTAACTTACTATGTCATGAGCAAGTAAAGTTGCATAATACTTGGGAAAAAAACTCGGTTCAAGCTCGTTCACTTATTAAACAAGTCGAGTATGAGCTCAAGTTCAAATATAGGTTCGACTCGAGCTTGACTTGTTTCTAAATGAGCTAAATATAATCAAACAATACTAGAATTGTTTGGCTCGAATAACAACCTATTTAATATATAATTTGTTGCACTCATAATATATAATAATGTATAACTAGATATAAAATTTTTAAACTTGTATAACTTCTTATCTACTTGTCGAAATGATTAGTATAACCTCTCATTTCGAAGCTCTCGAGATGAATTATAGTATGTGAATTTTAATTTAAGTAAAATATAAAAGCATTATAGTCTATTGAAACAAAATTAAAGTGATTAATATACCTTTAATTTTAAAACAGTCATAACTTTTTACTCAGATGTCGGATTAAGGCGTATTATATATCAAAACGAAGCTATCGACGAGGAGAATACACATAGGTAGTTCGTCAAATGAGAGAGGGGGCACGTGCCCCCCTAGGCCCCCCTTCAGTTCCGCCCCTGATTGCATCCATAGATATGTCAACGTATGCAAGGGCTATCGTTAACACTACATCATGCTTAAAGGACTTGGGAAGCGTTTCCTTTAGTAAATTGTCACCAATCAACAGAACCAACTCACTCTGTTCAGCCTCTTGCAAAATGCACAACACACCTAACACCTATGAAACCACATAAGTTCTCGTTCAGATCACTTAATTAGCAACTCTCAAGCAATAGAAAATTCCAATCAGATGCAGACAATTAGCCATGCTCGAACAATAAAAAATTCCAATCCATTTCAAACCTAAATTACTCAGAAGAAGTTAATTAGAGGAGGAGAAGAGGATATCGAAAGTCATCTCGAGGAAAAGATTTTACAGATTTCTCTTGAGGCACAATATTATCAAGACCTTTTGTTCACACATCGACGTCGTGACAGTGTTACACTGCAATCGTGCAAACCACCATCGCAACCACCACAAACTTTAATTTGAGAGGGAGATCGATCGATTTGTTGAATTGAAGAAGGAGATTGATCGATTGAATTGGGGATCTCGTTCAACTTACTTTGATCAATTATTGTAGGATGGATAAAGATCAAACATACGGTACAATAAAATAAATGTAACACTTTATTCCAATTTTTTATTCCAATTAATTTATAATCACGCGTAGATATGTATGGATCATTTTCTGCATTGTATTTTTTTATTGTTATAAAATATGTATTTGTTTATTTTAAAATCGTTAATAGTATTAAAATAAATGCAATGAGTATATTGATATAAGGTTATATTTGATAGATTATTGATAGGGCTGTTATTCGAGCCGAACGAGCTGAGTATCGCTTGTTCATATTCAGTTTATTTAGAATATGAACGAGCTCAAGCCGAGCCTAAATTTAGACTCGAGCTTAAAAATGTGTTCATACTCGGCTCGTTTATGAAATGAATGAGCTTGAGCCGAGCTGTTTTCGAGCTTTAAGCGGTTTTACTTGCTCAATACACAGTAATTTAAAGAAAATTTTAAAAATCCCATAAAATTCGAGCTATTCGAGTTTAATTCGAACGAGTCGAGTTTTGGACCGAGCTTAAAAATGTGCTCATACTCGGCTCGTTTAGAAAATGAACGAGCTCGAGTTGAGTTTTTATCGAGCGATTACGAGTCGAATTCGAGCTACTTGTGTTCACATAACACCCCTAATTATTGATCTAAAAAGATAATTTTTTTTTACCTAACTATATTGGGTTAATAATTGATGTGAGCCCAAAAATATAATACCATTTTAATCCAGAATATGACACGTATGCAAAAATAATCCCATTTTAATCCAGAAAATTCCACGTAAACGAATCGCAGGACCGTTTCAAGCCCCTGTTTTAGTATTTTATATATAGATAATTGATTTCGTAACATAAAAAATAATTAATGATATAAGTAGACGGTGTTTCCTTTTGCAATGCGGCATACCTGATTTCATTTTCATTAAGAGGAATAACAAGTTTCTGATTTTCCTCCTCCACAAACTAAAATGCTTGTTTGAGCTCTTACTTGGAACTCCAATACAGCAGGAGATGGAACCTCCACGATGAAGGAATGATGCACGATAAGTTCAAATTTAACTGGTGAACTGCATACCACGTTACTAGCTGAACATTACGTGTTATAGTACATATATACATACATACATACATACACACATTCAATGACACACATTGCAATGCCACATAAATACCCTTACAAAACTGGTGAACTGCATAGAACATTACGTGTTATATAATACGTACATACATACACACATATAGTAACTCACACATTGCAATGCCATATACATACCCTTACAAAACTGACTGCAAAGCATGTAGTGCATATATACGAATTGATAACTTTAACATGGCATGATATGGGATAATCTGTCACTTGCCTAGCTATGTCCTCCACTCTGATAATATCATGCATCAAAATCGCTGTTGGAGTTTTGCTGTTGAAGCTTGGTCAGAAGGGCTCTTTTTTCCTCTTCTGAAAGTGCATCGAACATGAACACAGACTTGTCGCCAATATCATCCTTCCGAAACAAAAAAAAGAACATAACAAAAGGCGTAAGCTACGATGACTCAAATGTCAGTACTTTGTTTGTGATGCTATGATAAAGACAGATACTTACCTTAATCGGCTGTGTGAATTTCCTTCCGGCAAAAATGACAAGGAGTGCCATCCACACACCCAGTAGGCTCAGTTTGGTCCCCTCATTCATTAAGCCACTCTACAAATTACACTCACAAAGGCATTATTACATTGGTCGGCTGCAGGGATTGGTTCAAAAGTCGCAAAAATGAGACAGCAAGTAGTACCAGATGCCCAAGAAGAAGAGTTGGGATCACAAAGGTGAGGATGCCAGCTTCCAGCTTCCCGTAACAGAGGCCTGCAAGACCCGATATAAAGTGTTGCTGTTTCGAATGGCTTGATAAATGTGTTTACATGTCAAGAGAGAGATCACCAGAAAAACAACCTTCTTTGAAGACTAGGCCAGTGAGAGCAGCAAAGACGGGGCCAACAAACCAGACAGCAGTAGGTTCACGAACCACGTAATGGACTAAAGAGTGATCCCCGGCAGGAAGTGCTAGTAAGAAGTAGGCAGCCAAGGACCCGACGACACCAAGAGCCCACAATGCTTGGAGGGTGAGCTTAATCTCCGACACGTAGATATGAATCAAGAACAAGGACAGGCCGAGTCCACCACATCCCACCACATACAGTAAATCATTAAAGTTGCTTATTTGGTGGAGCAGTAAGCTAGCAAAAGACTCAGATTCGGAATCAGAAATGGGGGATATATATGCAGTCGAAGCACAAGCTACGAACGATGCAGCTGCTGTCACCAGCCCGGCTCGATATAAAATAACCTGTCAAATTTGGAGTACATCATCCAGCAGAGTCTCAGGCATTCAAACTCAAACCAAATTCAACGAAGCAACCCCAAAATGTCTCCGACCAAAATCAAATTCGGTCTACCAAATCCAAATCATGTAGGTAAACAGATCATAACCTAGACTAGTTTAGAGATCCAACAAATCAAGGGAATTTTCGGTCTTCAACAGAATTTACCCCCTTTTTTGGCCTTCAATTTCAAATAATCCCTAACCTTTAACAGTAATTAGAATAGAAATCAAATCTAGTGAAAGATGGAGGAAGTAAGAGGAGACCTCGCGAACATCGGAGGGAAGAACAGACCAAGGGCCATAAACACCCTCATAGACAGCCCCGGTGGCTCCGGTGTTTCTGGTGCCTGAACTCTGCGCTTTGCAACTCAAAATCCTCCTTCCATTTCCATTGCTACTCGAAATCAACTTCGTCATATTCAAGTTGATGGTACAGTTTCGCCTTGGAGCGGCGAAATTGCATCCTCCGCCGAAGATGCAAGTAGACATGGCGATTGCCGTCGACATAACTTGCTCTATTCCGATATCGCTCGTCTCGTCGGCTTTCAATTCTAGTGATTATTGATCTGCCTGACTCACTAAGCTCAGCCTCAATATGAGTTGTGGCATCGTCAACCACTCTTTTCTGCGGAATACTTTTTCTTTTTCTTTTTTTTTTCAAAGGGAAATTTGGTGAAATATACTTGAGAAAATTTGGTATATTATATCCTTTATACATTTGATATATACTCAATAACATAATGGCCACCCAAAAAACCAATTTTCCTCACAAGAACGCACTAAGCTACGCGCCCCCAAAACCCAACTCTAAACCTACCCCCAACCTCAAGAATCCTCGTCTGCAAAACCCTAGTTCTAATTACCATCAATCTTCAATGACGTGTTCATCAAATCTTGATCCTATTTAAACCCCTATGGTTCTGGATCTGGAGATTTACCAACCCCCCTCCATTAGAACTAACCTTTTCTCTCCTCTACTTCTGTTCGAGCGGTCATCTCATACCCCTCTCCTCTCTTTATAGTTCAGATTATCTCCAAACACTCATCCCATTCTCAATCTCAGTTGTGATGCGACTCTTAATAATCTTTTACATCCCTTCATCTATTGATGTACTTTGCTTAAACCAAAAAAGCAATCAATCCCACATAGATATTCCTCTAATGTTTTCCCCAATTACGCCTTTCTTTCTCGATTTGGGGTTACGCTCTTGGTGTGGTCCTGTCGACTCCTTCTCAGTGATTGCTACTGGTCCTCTCTGTCCCTGTGGCTTGCGGTGGCGTCTTCAAAGTTTTCACCTCATCTTGGCTTGGATCTGTTGTCTCTCTCCTGTCTTGTCGGCCTTGACTTCATTCCGTCCTCAGGGTACGACCTCCTTCCTCACTCTGGGATCAACAGACTTGCTCTCCTCACAGGTACGAGAATCCCTAACCTCTGCTCTCAAAACACAAGTAGAAATTCTAAGGATGCATGTCTCTATAAATACGGTAAGTGGATTGAATTTAATGCTCATACTCAACTTCTCATTTCTTCTCTTCTCTTCTCTTTGTTCTTACGACTCTATCTCATAAGTTCTCTTCCAACAAAAACAAATTGGGTTCCAGTGAACCTAACCCACCATCTGTAACATCACCTAATGGGAAGTTGCAAAGCGATACCCTCTCAACCACCAAACATAATGGGAAGCTGAAAAGCGACACCCACACTACCAATCTCCCTCTAAATTCTCTAAGGATAAGGGCAAAGGGAAAATGAATCTTCAAGCATTTTTTGCTCAGCTCTCACAAGCAAAATTCACCCGCAAAAATGACCCAACTTGCATTCTCTATGGCCGGATCTTTGAATCTCCCATAGAGATTGACAAAATATAGGAAAAACTTCAATGAGACTGGAAAGGGTTTGTTGGGGAAATTGTAATTTACGATTTCCCTAACTATTGGTTTGAGATTCACTTCTCAAACCCTACTGATCTTGCCTGAATTTGGGAGAACCATGCCTACCATATCTTCGGCCAACTAATCATTCTCCGCCGTTGGACCCCTTCTTTTGATCCTATCACTGCCAACTCCACAACTATTGACATGTGGGTAAGATTGACCCTTCTCCCTGACGACTACAGAAACCCCACTGCCCCGAAAGCCATTATGGAGAATAACAACTTGGGAACCTTCATCAAAATGGACCCTTCTGTTGATGTTAATGTCAGTTTTGTGAGTAACCTTGACATTGCAAAACCATTCTCTAACACCATTATTGTCCCCACTGGTGCTAAGGATTACACTAACTATGTGGTTTGGTTTGAGGAGTTTTCAGACGGTTGTGGAAACTGTGGTGTTCTTAACCATCTTTTCAATCAATGTCCCCTTAGAACCCCGAAGCCAAAAAAATCCAAATCATTATCAAAAGACCCTTTAAGCTCCCTGATCCTAATGGTGATGATGGTTGGACTAAAGTGCTTAAGAAAGGAAAACATGCTAAGCTCCCCAACCCTATAACAACATTTGCTAACAATCCCTACATTTCTGGAGGGGGGTGGGGGGTTCTATCTTCTTTGAAGCCAAATCATCTTCCTCTACTTCTTCTATGGGCTCCAAGGACTCCTTTGTTGCTTTTGTACCCATTGTGCCTTTGAGTGGCTCCTCGGTTGCTCCTATGCCTCCCTTTGGTTCTTCCCCTTTTCCAGTAGACCCTCCTTTGTCTGATGTTCAGGGTTTTTCCGATGTTGGTATGGTTGAGCAGCACGTGGCTCCTCGTCTGATTATCCCTACCCCAACTCCTATACAACCCCCCACCTCTAATGATGATGCTATAAGGAGCTGTGATGCTCTCCCCATCCCTAAAAACTTCCAAGTTATTGGTTCTGAAATTGATTTTGAGACTCTCCATTGCCTTCAATTTGAGATGGAGGAGGATGACCTTTTGGGCCAAGATATTAAGGAGTATGAATTCCTTGAGGAGGGTGCTGTTGATTTTCTCTAGGATGGGTTATCTGCCCCTCCCGAGACTTTCTCAGATCCCTCCTTTCACTCCATTCACTCCACCTCCACTGTTGTCAAGCTGCTCACCTCTATGAAGATCCCATCTCCTGAACCCTCCACCTCAGACTCAATCAAGTATAAATTCTTGGATGGGGATGAGGATACTGCCAGCTCCAGACTAAAGAGGAGCAAGAATCTTAATTAGTCAATCATGATATTACATCCTCAGGGAAGGAACCATCTAGGGCTCTTAACTCTATCTCTTTGCTGTTTACAACAGCTTTTGCCCACCTCCACCATGTTAGTTAACCATCTGAGCTATGACTGCCCACCTCCTATGAGGATTTACTATGATGAATGTCACTCTTCTTTTGCCAATGATCCACTGTTTTACTGTAATCTCAGACTTTATCTAGTTGTGTGGCTCACTGTAACTTGGTATTTATCTTGTTCTATCTATCAGATGTCCCTACTTAGTGTTTACATTCTCTACCATTACCATTCTCATTACTTATTTCCTACTTTTGAACTCTGTTATGCATAAAAAAATTCTCACATATATGATTTCAACACAGTTTCTAAGAGGGGCAGCAGTAACTAAATTCACAAACTCACTAATATTTATCTGCTTCACATTTTCACAAGCAATATAAGCTGACAATAATCCTGAACATGACAACTAAAAAAAGAAAATATTTGCCCCAAAGGCCAATTACATAAATTCATTTAGTATTTGTCCCCCCTAAACTCATTTATAGGTAATTGTCCAAAAATTTTACATAATATCTAAACTACCCTCGTTTTAATTTTTCACACACCCGCTTCATCCCTCCTTGTATTCAGATCTGAGCTCAGAGAGAGCTTTATGGTTGCTCCTCCATTCTCGCTCCTCCCCTCTTCATCATCCAGCCTTTGGCCCCGCCGATTTACTCATCTCTTCCCTTCTTTAGCCATGGCCCCGCCGATTCCCCTTTAGACCTGTTGCTTAAACCAAAAAAAAAATTCAGATTAATCGAGTTCTCCACCGCCATGGTCGCCGTTTCCGGCATCGCCATCATCCTATTCGCCCTCAAGCTCCAGAAATCTCTCTCCCCGCCGCTGCTTCCGCCTCCGGACGCCCGATTCGAGCCCGACCGCCCTCAAGCGTCAATTGAAGTTTACATCTCTCAGTGTGTTGTGATGACGCTTAATTTCTTTGTGTTCTACTTGTTTCAGCGCAAAATTGTAACTGCAAATAGTAGATGATTAGGTTTTGAGTTCTGAAATTGATGATTTAGCGTCAATATAATGGAAGAGGAACCCGATTTCTTGTGATTTTTCTGTTGCTGTTCTCCGATTGCTTTCCAATGTTGCTTTCATTGAATTTCAATTGATTTTCCTTTATAAAAGAAGGTTTTTTCAGTCTTCATTGAATTCCAATTTATGGTCTGATGATTATCTCCGTTTGGTCACAAAATTGGATATGTGTGAATGCTGGTTCAGGGATGTGGAAAACTACTGGAGTCTGAATGTGTGTCTACCAAAATTGAATGTGTGTTGTGTCTACCAAAATTGAACGTTAATGGCTATTTACTTTTTTTGATTCTTAGTGAATGGTTATTTACTAATAAAGAATGTCTAGCAAAACTCTAAAAAAAATTGGACTTTTTTTTAATTATATTAATTGTATGACCCTATTTTACTAGTGGTGACAGTGTTTATGACCCTATTTTAATAGCGGTGACAGTGTCTATGGCTCGGGATTATGATTCCCGGGTTACGTTTCGAGGGTTATATAGTTCTTATTAATCCCTATAGGGTTTGTGCTTCCCTTGTCCTATGGTTTTCCGACCTTTGGTTACATTGTCTATGACCCCGTTTTTATAGTGGTGACAGTGTCCATTGTAACAGCCCGGGATTATGATTCTCGGGTTTCGTTTCGAGGGTTATATGATTCCCGGATTCGCTTTAAGAGATTCAAAGTTGATTTATTAAATTGAGGACGAATTTTCCTTGAAATATCCGATTTAATTTGAATTTTTTTTTAAATTTAGGATTTGAAACTCCGAGCCTTTACATCTATGACCGTATTTTTATTTTGATTACAATGTCGATGACCCTGTTTTTATTTTGGTTACAGCGCCTATGACCCTCTTACCCATTCATATATTAAAGAAGAACTGTCACCACATGTATTTTGGCTTCTCATTAGCCCCTATAGGGTTTGTACTTCCTTTGTCCTAGGGTTTTCCTTTGGTTACAGTGTCTATGACCCTATTTTTATTTTGGTTACAGCTTATATGACCCTCTTACTCATTCATATATTGGAGGAGAACTGTCCACCACATGTATTTTGGCTTCTTATTAGCCCCTTTAGAGTTTGTGCTTCCATTGTCCTAGGTTTTCCTTTGATTACAGTGTCTATCTATGACCTTATTTTTATAGTTGTGACAGCGTCTATGACCCTGTTTTTATAGTGATGACAGTGTCATAGGGTTTTGCTTTTGATGACAGCATTCATCTATTAACGACGTATTGTACTTAACATTTTAGGGTTTAGGATTTAGTGTTTAGAGCCTTGGCCCTAAACCCTAAAGACTTAACCCTAAACCCTAAACCATACTGTACAACACATGTTCTTTTGGTAAGGTTTAGCCCCTTTAGGGTTTGTGCTTCCCTTGTCCTAGGATTTTCATTTGGTTACAGTGTCTATGACCCTATTTTTATAGTGGTGACAATGTTTATGACCCTTTTTTTTTTATAGTGGTGACAATGTCTATGGCCCCGTTTTTATTTTGATTACAACGTCTATGACCCTCTTACCCATTCATATATTAGAAGAGAATTGTCACCACATATTTTGGCTTCTCATTAGCCCCTATAGGGTTTGTGCTTCCCTTGTCATAGGGTTTTCCTTTGGTTACAGTGTCTACGACCATGTTTTATAGTGGTGACAATGTCTATGACTTTGGTTTTATAGTGGTGACAGTGTCTATAACCCTGTTTTTATAGTGGTGACAGTGTCTATATATAACCCTGTTTTTATAATGGTGACAGTGTCTATGACCCTGTTTTTATAGTGGTGACAGTGTCTATGACCTTGTTTTTATAGTGATGACAGTGTTTATGGCCCTGTTTTTATTTTGGTTACAGCGTGTATGACCCTCTTATCCATTCATATATTAGAGGGGAACTGTCACCACATGTATTTTGGCTTCTCATTAGCCCCTATAGGGTTTGTGCTTCCCTTGTCCTAGGGTTTTACTTTGGTTACAGTGGATATGGCCTTTTTTTTTATTTTGGTTACAGCTTCTATGAGCGTCTATATTCAGTGACAAAGTTTATTTTTGCGGTGACAACTTTTTTTCTTAGTGAAAGCTTTGTTTTTATATGTGGTGACAATTTTTTTCCATTGGTACGTAAGATTAAAAAAGAACATATAATATCACCGAAAAATATAGTGTAATCAAACACAATATGACCCAAAAAAAAAGAACATATAATATCACGAAAAATATAGTGTAATCAAACACAATATCACCGAAAAATATAGTGTAATCAAACATTCACGAGTAGATAAGAATGAATTAAACTTTTTTTTAGGGTGGTGACAACCTTTTTTTAGTTGACATGATAAATTTAATTCATCTCCTAATTAATTGCTTTAGATTCAAGTCACAACCTGCAATTACATTATATTCAAGCTGTTCAAGGTATTTAGCAATTACAATCACCCCGTAATTTAGTTGACCTGTAATCAAACTTTTTTCGATCAAATCACAACCTGCAATTACAATCACCCCCTTTCTATTACTTTAGATTCAAGCTGTTTAGGGACCGGAATTCATCTCTTAATTAATTGCTTTCAAGGTATTCAATAATTAGGAGATGAATAATCTCTGAACAGCTTCAATCCCAACAATTGAAAGTAGCGAACATTTTCTGAAATCTGGGATGTCGGAGGAGTGGACAGGGAGGGGATCAAGCAGCGGTGGCGGCGGATGTCGGAGGAGCGGAGGCGGGCTGCCAGGCTCGAATCGGGCAGCCGGAGGCAGAAGCAACGACGGCCATGGCGGTGGAGGCTTGCTCGATCTAAAGTTTTTCTTTTTGGTTTGAGCAACAGATCTGGAAGGAAAACGTGGAAGCAGCCATGGAGGGGAGCTCGGAGGCAGCCATGGAAGCTCGGAGCGGGAGGCGGCCATGGAAGCTCGGAGGAGTCTTCAATGGCGGAAGGTGATGGCTGATTGCACAAGGCTTCTAACTATTTTAATTTGGGGAAGGGGAAGAAATAAAGACAGGGGTAAAAGTGTAAATTTAGGACACTCACCTAATTATTATAAGAAAATGGACAAGGGGTTAAAATTTGGCCTTTAAATGGACACATACCAAATTTTTCCCTCAAAAAAACCCTCTCTCTGTTACAGACAACTAAAATAACACTTAGCAAAGATACTCTTATGAGAAACTCTAATATACTATTTCTATTTCTTAATGCCTCTGTTTGCTGGTTTTGGATGACAATTTTGATCTCTGCTTCACACCCCGGGGAGCACTGCCATGTTTGTTTCCCCCTTGATATTTTGTTAAAAGTGATACCCAACACAGTGCCATAGTTCAGGTCAAGATTCTATATCAAACAAAATTTCATACCTAATGCCAACTATAGTGTATATTCTTATCTTTTGTCAACTGTAACTTTGCTCTTATGTTTCCAGGAAAGGAACCTTACTCTTTGGTTATCAACTCTTCTTTGGTGCCGGCATCAAAATCCCATCACCTGTCTATTGCATTCAATAGTAATCACTACCTGGAGCTTCTTCTATAGCTATCATCTCTGGTGTTGCAACACTTAATAATACAGATACTTCATTCAACCTATAATAGATTGTATTCTTTTTCTCCTATTGACAACTTAGTTTGTTTCTTGTATAATTTGCTTATGGGCCTCAGAGTACAATCTACCCAATCCACAAGCATAAAACGACCTTTTTTGTTTTCATGCTTAGTGACTTTAACATACGATCGAACCAGCCCTCTAGCTTAATAGCGATTTTTACTATTAATAAGATACAAGACTTCATCTCTTGGACCACCGTTACTAATGAAACTCACTTCTTTATTAGGGTCTCTTATGTAACATTTAAAAACTCTTGTTACACAAAATTCCTTTGCTTCATTCCTCTTTTCCATAAGCATAACCTTTCTTTGAGAACCACCAACTATCTAAGTTATCTATACTATTACAAACATAGTAAACGTTACCAGTTAAAAATAAAACTTGATCTACCCGATTTGTGGGTTCTTCATAACTATTATCAATCAAATGGGTTCCTAATTCTTTGGCTTTGCAGCCATTTCACCTCACCAGGTTCTACGTCTATAGAATCTATCCTCTCTACCAAACTTCTAATTTTGGTTAATCATGAAGATTAGCTATTGGAATGTTCGCGGTTTGGCTAGAAAAAGAATTTGGACACAAATTGATTCCATTTGTAAATCGGAACATATAGTTATTATTGCATTAGCATAAACGAAACTACAAAATCCACCGAAAGAAAATCACTGGAGAAAAGTTAGATTCGACCACTCTTGCTTTTGTGGTTCCACTGGTCTTTCTGGTGGGCTTTGCCTCTACTGGAAGTCATCCCACCTACATAACAAAACTTTCGATATACTACAATTTGGATAGCGTTTCATTTTAACCAGATATCATAACCTAACAAACAACTTACAAGCAAATATTATTTTTGTCTATGTGCTCCCACAAGAAAACGACAAAACTGCCTTCTGGTGTGAGATCTCATATTTAATTCAAAGTAACCCTCTCTCATGTATTATAATGGGGGACCTAAATGATTTGCTATCTACAAATGAAAAATTGGGAGGCCCTCGGCTCGCACCCCACAAACTAAATAGACTTACCAGCTTTGTACTTGCCCATGATCTAATTGACACACCAACGTTTGGAAATCAATTCACCTGGAGAAAGAGGGCTTCTCGGCCTAACAACATTTACGAAAAACTATATCGTGTCCTAATTCATAAAGATATATTTCAGAAACTGCCGCACCTACAAACAAAGAATCACGCTTTCACTACATCTGAATCACGCTAGAACTAATACCAAATAACCGCCCTCCTATGCAACCGTTTAGTTTTGAACTCGCTTGGGTCAAACATAAAGATTATGAATCCCTTGTTTGTCAGGCCTGGCAGATTAATCCACCAGGCTCTACAACTTTCAAACTTGTCAAAAAACTGCAAAACCTCAAACACAAGAGCAAAACCTGGTGCAAAAAACCACGGGCAACATCCTAACTCAAGTCATCAAAACTAAAAAAGAATTAGAAAATCTACAAAGGCAACTAATACAATCTTATGACCAAGTAACTGAAGCAAAACATAAACGTCTTCTAAACAAATACACAAAGATGATAGATTTCCAAACAACTTACTGGGCACAACGAGCCAAACGCCTCCACCTAAAGGCTGAAGATACAAACACCAAATACTACCATTGAGTAGCAACTGGTATGAGAAACCGTAATATTGTCAAAACTCTCCAAAATTCGAGTGGAATCTCCTTAACCCTGGATTCTAAAATTCGTTTAGAACTAAAAAGTGAGTTTTCTAGACGATTCTCCGCTCCAAATGTATGTCATTCGCATTGCCCACTACTTGATCACATCACACCTGTAATTACACCCACACAAAATGAGAAATTAATCCACAACATTACTAATCAGGAAATCAAAACAGCTATTTTCAGTCTTGATAACGACAAATCCCTAGGTCCTAATGGGTTTCCGACAGGCTTCTTTAAAAAATACTGGCATAGTGTCGATCCCTCAGTCATCCGGGCAATTAAGGGATTCTTCATTAGTGGAAAAATCCTATTACAGATCAACCATACTTTTATAGCACTAATCCCAAAATGCGACAACCCTACATCTGCTTTGAACTTGAGGCCCATTAGTCTCTGCAATACGCTCTACAAAATCATCTCTAAGATTATTCCTACAAGACTAAAAGGGACTCTACCTAAAATCATACATCCCTTTCAGAGCACTTTTGTCACAAAAAGAGCAATATAAGATAATAAATTAATTGCTAACGAACTTTTTCACTCTTTCCAGCAGAAAAAAGGTTTTTCTGGCTGGATGGCAATCAAATTAGACATGGAAAAAGCTTTCGATATGGTTCATTGGGACTTCCTCTTTAACATCTGAACTCGCTTTGGGTACTCCAACAAATTCATTTATTGGATCGAAGAATGTATCACAACATTCTCCTACTCGGTACTGGTCAATATTGTACCAACAGATATTATCAAACCTTATAAAGGTCTCAGACAAGGAGAGCCATTATCCCCTTATCTTTTCCTTCTAGTTTCTGAATTTCTATCTCGTAGCCTTCAACATGAATCCAATCAACAAAACAGTCAAATTGGCATCTCTCCAACTCGAGCTTGTCAAAAAATCCCCTTCTTGACTTTTGCTGATGACATCATCATCTTCGCAAGAGCAACGAAATCTGCTTGTGACAAAATTAACAATATAACCCATTGTTTCAGTCTCTTCTCAGGACTAAAAATTAATTTGCATAAATCATCTTTCCAAACAACTAACAACATAAGCAATCAGATGAAAATAATGATACATAATGAACTTCGTATCCCAAACACCCCTAATCTCGGTAATTACCTTGGTTGTCCAATTATTTCTACAAAGGTTACAAACTCAACCTTTGAAGGATTAATTACATCTAGCAAGAATCAACTCTCGAAATGGTCTGCTTCCAATCTCTCTCAAGCAGGCAGAATAACCTTAATTAAATCCAACTTACAAGCAAAGTCACTTCATGTTATGAAATGTTTCATGCTTCCACCATACATACATAAAGAACTTGACAAAATTAAAAAAAAAATTTCCTATGGAACAAAGGTCCGAAGCATCGTCCACTAATCAGCTGGTTTGAGGTCTATAAATCCCGTCGTAATGGAGGCCTAGGTCTCCGGTCCTCTGAAGACATGAACAAAGCCCTTCAACTAAAACTGCTCTGGAAGATTCTAGCAGAACCTTTTAACCCTTGGGCCTGTCTTATGACTAACAAATACCTAAAAACAGAACACATTTTGAATTACAAGAAAAAAGGAAACACATCTTGGCAATGGGCAAAACTGACTAATCTACTGGATCTTTTTAAAAGGGGCCTTCGTTGGGGGGTTGCTAATGGTTCCTCCATTAATTTTTGGTTTGACAACTGGTTTGGCTCTGCACCGCTTTGGACGTCCCAAGCAACAAACTTCACTAATGCAAATCCTAATTTTTTGGTGAGTGAATTCATCACCCTTACCAAAGACTAGGATATCACCAAACTCAATTCCAAGCTTAGTATGCATCTCCCACAAATAACTATTGATAACATAGCACTTACCCTGATCCCGAAACATGTGAGGCAAGATAGAATATACTGGCAATGGAGTCATAATGGTTGGTTTAGCACTGCTTCGGTAATAGATATGATTCAACACAATAAACAACATTCAATATCAGACTTCGAATGGATCTGGCACTTAGACTGTATACCAAAAGTCAAGAATTTCCTTTGGCGTATCACTAAGGATGGTATTCCAACCCTAGTTAAGCTGGCACAACGTGGCATAGGACTCCCTACAAATTGTCCTTTATGTGATTCGAATCATAAGGACCTAGAACACCTGCTTTTCAATTGTCCTATCACTAAAACAACTCTACAATTGCTCTCGCTGTATATCTCTAGTACGGTTGACAGAATATACAATACCACAACTACAACTGCTGAAGCCCTCCTCCATCTTCAGAATGCCCTTGGTCTCATTCATTTTTCCACCTTATCAGTGGCCTGGTGTACTCTCTGGTTTTTTCTGAATAAAAAAGCTTTCGACCATATCAACCCTAATCCAAAAACAATATTATCTTTCATAAACGAACACATCTACAATTGGAAACGTGCTAAAGAACGGAAAATTGAACTTAAAATGATACCACACGCTCAAGACCCAAAACCAAGCAACAAAGCCTCTCGCAAACTTTGTAAATGGACAAAACCTCGAGAGGGATGGTATAAACTTAATTTTGATGGGGTCTTATCTCCTTCAGCTTCCTCCTCTTATGGATTCATTATTCAAAATGATGTTGGTTATGTTCTCTTCTCGGAGGATGGATCTTCATCCTTCCCTTCTGTTCTTGGAGCTGAATGTTTCGGTCTTTGGAAGGAGCTACTTAGAGCAGTAAATCTAAATATAAACAACATTATAATAGAAGGTGATAATTTAAGCATCATCAATAGTCTTAAGACTGGATGCTCCTGTTCCGGGGAGATTGCGATGATTCTGTCTGATTGTCTCCTTTCTCTCCACCATTTCTAGGAATTTGAGATCAAACATGTCTTTAGGGAAAGTAATGGAGTTGCTGATTGTCTTTTGCATCTTTTATCTCCTCACTCAGGCTTTGGCCTCCCTTCTGACGTTGTGCTTTACAGCATCATCCTTCGGGATGCTCTTGGTTAGTTGTTTGCAACTACCAAATTCTTTTCGGTTCAAAAAAAATATCCCTTTATACAATTAATTAGGTAATTATCTCTTTCAATGTTTTATTGGCTATACTGTACTCTTTTGAAAATTAATTATCCCTCTGTACCCCATTGTAGTTTCCCTTTCATTCACTCCCTCCGTCACTCCGTCAAATCCAAGCCTCCTATGGCGATTCTCGATTCCCTTCTCTTGTCAATCCAGGCACTTACATGTACATATCATATTTATTTTCTTGATCGATTTCCAGTACATGTATGTACCAAAATTATCTGTAATATTAATTATTTAATATAATAATGATCGGTTTGATATGATATGATATGATATGATTTACGTACGTACATTAACGTATGTACGGTGTAGAGAGCAAGTTCACATTCCAGCAGACAAATTAATTAATTTTTTTTAATAATCTTATACTTTTTAGTAATAAGTATGAGATTATTAAAAAATTATTTGAAAAATTAATATTTTATACAGTTTTTAGTAATAAGGGTCTGCTCACATTGTTGTGGTAAGGGGCATATGACAGATACTTATTTTAAGTTTCATGGTTACCCAAAATTGGTACACTGGTCCTGGGGATGGTAAAGGTTCATATACTAGAGCAAACCCTGCGTCTGTTGCACCTGATATTAGTGACACTCCATTTGAGGTTAATGACAAGGATCAAGGTTTTGCATGCAGGATGGATCCTTCATTTGTCAATATATACCATTTCTCAAGAAGTTCTTAAGGCGATGCAAGGACAATCTTAGACCAATTACACTACTTCTACAAGCATTGCAGATACTTCTTATGGTTATGCAAGTGCTTTGACATCTAGTGTTTCTCCTGATTTTGATTGGATAATAGACATAAAGGTTATCGATCATATGACATAGTATATGAGCATTTATTGGTTGATATGAGATGTTTGCATAAACCAATTCACATTGGGCTCCCTGATGGTAGCACATCAGTGGTTCATGAAATAGGAACTTTGTAGTTGCATGATTCTTTCACTCTTTGAAATGTTGCAAGCATAACTTGTTGTCAGTAGCTAGATTAGTTGAGGCTTCAAATCTAGCAGCTATATTTACTGCAACTAGTTGGTACTTTAAGGACCTTGGAACTAACAAGATGATTGGCTCTGGGTTCAAGAGGAATGGACTATACATGCTGAATTCAAGTGATTCACCTCATGTAAACGGGTCTAGAGAGAGATCTTACCTACTTTTGTTTTGGCATCTAATAACATTTTTGTTTGTGTTGATAATAAAGCTCCTGATAGCTCGATTTTGTAATAGATTCTAGTGTATCTAAGGATGTTTTTGTGTTGTGAAATTGTCATGATCCTAAGTGGGATCTTGTGAGTTGAAGGGAAGATAGAGAAAGAGGAAGAGATTAGGGAAGAAGATGAGTTTAGGGATAAGAGAGAGTAAGGGTAAAGGAGAGAGATTGATTGTTGATTATTTCATTGATGATCATTACAAGGGTCTTAGGGTATATTTATACCCTAACTAATACATGAGTATATAACAATACCCACCCCTTATGAAAGCTTTGTCCTCAAAGCTTATACAATGAAACTACACACTTGAGCTTATACACAACAATGAAACTACACATTTAAGCTATTACATCAAGTAACCAATGGTCATCCTAAGATCGCAATGATAATTGTTATATACTCATGTATTAGTTAGGGTATAAATATACCCTAAGACCCTTGTAATGATCATCAATGAAATAATCAACAATCAATCTCTCTCCTTTACCCTTACTCTCTCTTATCCCTAAACTCATCTTCTTCCCTAATCTCTTCCTCTTTCTGATCTCAGCACCGTTGTAATCTAGTACAGCTTCATCACCCATGACAAGCAATCCACCCGAATGAAACCCGAAAATGCCCTGCAGACCTAATGGATCGAAGTAATGAGCAAGCAAATGCGAAGATCTATCACACCGATTGATCACCTTCCCCACTTGACACTTGTCAGTGGCTTGTATTCTCCTAAGGCATTCTCGATCACTACCACCTCCCGGATCGAAAATTACCATGTGCGGACAGCTAAAGTCTATCTCCACTGTCAAACTATGACCCAGATACGGCTGTGCTTTCTCTGACTGAATTGAGGAACTTATAATCTTGGTATTTCCACTAGGCATTTTACCAAACACTTGGTGGGCAGTTTCAGCTTCTACCAATTTAACTAAAACTTCACTATTTTCAATTAGTTCACGCGTCTTGCTCTTGATTGGACCAATCTGAACATCAACCAGATCATTCACCCCTTCTAATTCAGTTTCAGCCACTATCACTAAAGGGTGGGGCATTACCTTCGGATGCTTGAATTGCGATAATGGCCATTGAATTTGAAGATCTTTTGGAAGCACTTTGAATTCCGTTTCTTGGGTTGACCCTTCAAATTTCATTTCATGGATTGGTTCTTCGATCTCGTCGATTTCAAGGGCGAAGTCGTTGTCACAGATCGTCTGCGAGTCCTGTATTGGATGGCCTCGATTGTCTTCTTGAGAGTGTCGTGGTTGATTTCGCTCGCTGCTGCTCATGTCATACTCTTGCCCCGGCCGTGAATCGATCTTCGATTGGCATATCTCTGCATCTCGCTCGCCCTGATCGATGATTGTGGTGCTCCCACCCCCGATTGAATCGCACAAGAACTCGATCGGTGGCATCCCGAGGAGAACTCTCATTTCGTTGAGATTCTTGTAGAATCGTCGATCCGATTCCTGTATTCGCAACTTCCATTCTTGATCCGCGATTCTTCGTTGTTCCTCTGCGATTTGTTGCCATTCTACTGCGATTCGCTGCGATTCGTCGAAGCTCTATTCGGTCTCCAACTGTGCTTCTTTTTGCGACCTGACCATTGCTTCTCTTGTTTGCCTCAATGCGTCGAAGCTTAGCTCACTCTCGTTCCGTCCACCATAGTTTTCCTCAGCTACTGGATCGCAATGATAATTGACCACTGGCATACCACAATGCCTTCTGATATCATTGAGTTTCTTGTAAAAGCGCCGATTCCCATCATCGACGGCCATTGATTTCGTTTGCGGAAGGTCCTGGAAATTACTCTGAAATGGAAGATCGACAAGCTCTGATACCAATTTGTCATGATCCTAAGTGGGATCTTGTGAGTTGAAGGGAAGATAGAGAAAGAGGAAGAGATTAGGGAAGAAGATGAGTTTAGGGATAAGAGAGAGTAAGGGTAAAGGAGAGAGATTGATTGTTGATTATTTCATTGATGATCATTACAAGGGTCTTAGGGTATATTTATACCCTAACTAATACATGAGTATATAACAGAAATCTTCATGCTCGATTAGGTCTTACATCCATGAGTAAACTTTCTCATTCAGACTTTGTGAAAGCTAAAGAGCTTCTTCATTGCAAGACTTGTACTTTGGCAACAATGCACAAATTACCTTTTAAGCTGGGTACTTATGTTTCTCAACATTGCTTTGATCTTATATATCTTTATATTTGGGGTCCATACAAGACCAAAGGTTACTCGAATGATTCTTATTTTCTAACTGTTGTTGATAACAAAAGCAGGGTTACTTGGACCTATTTGTTAAGCCATAAATCTCAGGTTTACTCTATTATTATTTCTTTTATACAATATGTATCTACTCAGTTTGGTGCAAAGATTAAGACTTTCAAAAGTGATAATGGAGTCGAATTTATGCAATATTCTCGCGTGAAATTATTTTCTAATCATGGAATTTTCCATCAGAGAAGTGTTCCTTATACTCCCCAACAAAATAGGAGAGTTGAGAGGAAGTGTAAGCATTTGATTGAGACTACTTGTACTTTAAGGATTCATGCTGGTTTGCCTGCAAGGTTTTGGGCTTATTGTGTTTTGGCTACGACCCACATTTTGAATAAACTCCTATCTTATGTATTAGATTGACAAACACCTTTGAAGTTTTGTTTGGTAAACCTGTTTCATTTGATGATTTGAGAGTTATTGGGTGCTTATGTTATGCACATTTGCCTAATTCAAATAATGATCCTAATTGAATTGTTGTTATGGATTTGGAGATTCAAGACTTGGAAAGAAATTGCACATGGGTATTAACTTCTTTGCCTCCTAGCAAGCAAGTTATTGGTTCTAAACGGGTCTAAAAACTAAAGCATAGATCTGATGGTTCGATTGAAAGGTAAAAAGCAAGATTAGTTGCTAAAGGTTACAGTCAAATTATAGAAATGGATTATAAACATATTTTTTCTCCTGTTGTTAGATTTACAACTCTTAGGAGTCTTCTTGCTTTAGCTACAATCAAAGCATGGCCAGTACATTAATTAAACATAAACAAGGCATTTTTTCATGAATACTTATATGGATAAATTTACATGCTTCATCTGAATGATTTGAGAAGGCACAACAAGATCAGGTTTATTTACTCAAAAGATCTTTGTATGGTTTAAAACAACTCCATTGACGATGGAATATTAATTTAACCAAGTTTTTTATTTATCAAGGTTTTATTCAGTCTCTTCATGATTATTCCTTGTTCATTCAACATGTTCCTAAAGGGTTTGTAATGGCTTTAGTCTATGTTGATGACGTATTAATCACGAGTGATGATGAGTATATAATCAAACAGACTAAGGATTCTTTACACAAAGCTTTTACTATTAAAGATCTTGGTCTTGTTAGATATTTTTTGGGTATTGAAGGTTCCAGGTATGATGTTGGCACGATGGTTCATCAAAGGAAGTATAGATATTTTTGGGTATTGAAGGTTCCAGGTATGATGTTGCCACGATGGTTCATCAAAGGAAGCATGTTGTAGATCTTCTCAAAGACACACAGATGATAGAGTGCAAGCCAGCAACTTCCCCTCTTCCTTGAGGACTCAAATTGTCATTAGAAGAAGGGGAACCAATGGAGGATCGGGAGTAGTACAGAAGATTGGTTGGAAGATTATTATTTCTCAGTCTCACTCGACTTGATCTTTCCTATGCGGTTCAACATCTCTCTCAATTTATAAGTGCTCCCAAAGTTCCACATTACCAAGCTGCACTTCATGTTCTTAGATACCTGCGAGGCACAATAGGAGCAAGGCTTTTCTATTCAGCTTCCTCAGATTTACAACAGGAGCAAGGCTTTTCTATTTAGCTTCCTCAGATTTACAATTTTCTGCATTCACAGATGCAGATTGGGCATCATGTTTTTTCTTTACAAGATCAGTTTCAGGTTATTGTGTTTTGCTTGGGCAATCCCTGATCTCTTAGAAGGCAAAGAAAAGAACCACAGTTTCTAAGTGTTCAATGGAGTCTGAATATAGAGTTATGTCAACAACTACGAATGAGCTAGTATGGCTTGAAGGACTTTTCCAAGATCTCAAGGTTCAAATACGATTGTTGACATCCTACAATGTGACAACAAGGATGCGCAACACTTAGCTGCTCACCTGGTGTTCCACGAGAGGACTAAACACATAGGGTTGATTGAGGCTATGGGAGAGCAATGACACATGTATCTTGCTCTCAAGTTGAGATTGGTGTTTGAGCTCCAACTTGAAGGGGTATTGTAGGATACTTGGACAATATCAGATATAATATTAGGCATGCTATGAGGGTATATTAGTAATTACAGAGGTAATAGTTTTGGATATAAAAGGTGGTTGCCACCCCTGTAACAAACACTTTTGCTGTAACAGATTTTAATAATTTTATGATTCATTCCGTATAATTTGTTTCCGTTTGTTCTTGATCTTGATCAGCTTCTTACATCTTTGATCACGTGGATCTCCCACAGGATTCCAAAGATTTGCATTTTAAGAAGAGTTTTCATACTCTTAACGCTAAATAGATACTCTTATTAGATAAGACCATGAGATTAACTCATCAGCACTCCTAAACATCAGAAGATTCAGTATAAATTAGGGGGGGGGGGGTGTGGGCGAAAATAACAAAGATGAAGCAAGCAATGGTATTTACACATTAATGTACAAAACACACAGCTAACAGTCAGGCTGTTCAGTTTTCACCGGTGCTACAGGCGGTGAGCCACCCCCATTTTGAAGGCACAAGCTTCTTGCCACAAACGAGTCACTTACCAGACCCCCATCAGCCTCCTCAAAATTCAATGATCTCTTCCGAGTCCTACAAACATCAAGGAAACAAAATTGTTACTGAGAGAGTGCTAATCTGGTTGTCTATGACAAGCTGCAATCCAAATCACACCTACCCATTCAAGCGATCATTAATGGCAGTTAGATCTTTCGAAGGACTTTGGTAAGCACGAGTGCTTTCTCCCACACAAGCATAGTAGCTTTTTGAGCTGTGTGTGATTAGAACATCCATCTGTCAATGTATTTCACATAAAAAATCAGTCCTTACACAACTCTTAAATAGGTCAAAACATACTACACTTTTGACTGTAAATATGAAGCAAAATGATTATCATGTTGGGCTTGTGGGGCATATTAGGATCTACCACGCAAGTATTCCAACAACAGAGTCAAGAATAAACAAACCAATGGAGGAACAAGAGGCCCCATCAATATAACTCCAAATTCGAGCAAAATAATTCCAACTATGGTATGTAAAATATAATCCCAATCGTTATTTTGTAGTCCGCAAGCCTAACTATCCAAGAATACATGCAAAGTGATCATGTCAAAATTTACTGTAGCTTCTCCTTCACCAAACATGAAATGTCATTGGGATTTTCATTAGGTCATTTAGGTGCACAACCTTGCAACACCATATCATTCAGGCATCAAGCTGTGTAAACAGGGAGTGCTTATGTCACTTAAAACACAATGTCATGTCATGCAGCGGACTTTTCAGCAATGACTGAACCATAAATTTTCCAGGATAATGTGGCTACATGGATGGACAAATTTTCAGTTGGATTATTTATCCACGTATAATAGTTTGTGATATTTTGTGCAAACTTGCCACATAACTCTATCACACTATCACCATTGGTCATTTTACATGAAGGCTTAATCAGGTAGGGATCAACGACACAAGCATAACTTTGAACATTCACATGGCCAATCTGATCGCACAAACAAGACAACTGCTTGTTAGATCATGCAATCCTAGTTTAATTTGTTAACATGATAGTGGAAAGTTTTCAAGTCATAGGAGCACTGCGATGATTCCTTGGGATGAAGTCAAAACAAGGTAAAGGTATCTTACAAATTATTCTGCTTAACATGCTGTCATTTCTGAGTTTGCTGATTAAGCTAGATTTTAACACAATGCAAATTTCTGTTTTGGTAGTTGGATCCCACTGTTTAACCAACCAAAAAAGAGAGATTTTCAGCAGAACTACTCTTGCGTTGTAGGCCATACAGATTATATATCACTGAGTCCAGTTTCAATTGGGGCATACTTGGTTGACTTTCTCTAAAATAAGCCAACTGCTAAGTCTCCACCAAATCCTTATTCATTCATATTATAACAGCATCAGGTTTCATACATTCCATATCAATAATAAGACTAACATAGAAGTATAATAAACTTCAAATGAGATCAAATTAATGCCAATTAATGTGAAAAGAGACAAGATTAGTGAGAACATTAATTCAATAACAGAGAGCCATTAGATCAGTTAGAGATCTATGACAAATCACAAATGCAACAACCCAAATTACAGTATTCTAAGGCAAACAAATTCTATTAAAAAGCCTACCCATGAAGCAGAAATTAGAACTGGAACATCCAAGGAGTGAATTAGTTAAATGACATGTACATAAATGATTTGGGAATTTCTAGCTGGAACTTATGTTTGTGTCTTAACTCTCAAATTGAGGGATGCACTATCAGTATGTATCAAAAACAAGAAAACCCAGAATATGAAAATAAGTCAATATTTAAACAGCAGAAAGAAAGACATACCTTAGATGACCGTAGTGGCGACACATATACATTACGTGTTGTTGATACTTTCTTTGGAGACATATCAGGAACACTAGGGAAAGCAGATAGCCTTGGGGATCCAGGAGGACCAGGACATTGAACTACTAAGCGAAAAAAATCCATCAGGAACCAGTTAAAGTGCACGTCAGTTCTTAAGAGAACAAAAATGAGATAAATACTCATAATTGGAGCATACCATCATTAGATTTGTCAGCGTCAGGAACCAAATTAGTTTTCGCTGTTACTCCCACAGGACCAAGCTCCATCAATAAAGGTTTTACCGACAGAACAAATATTTCGTTGTAAAATGTAATAATATCAACGTGATCCTGTCCAGCTCTCTGTTTACAGAACATACATATATGTGTGTGGAGCTTAGGCTTCTGCGAGAACTAACTAATTTAGAAAAAGCATCCTAGAAACTGGTTCAGTAACTTACCCTACTGTGGCGTGGTGTTGACGTCCAATCAACAAAAACACTCCGGAAAACTTGGGGTTTACATTGAGGCTGCTTGTAGTTGTAAATGATTTCCCTAAATGTCAAGTTTAATTGAGATACCTGAAGACAAAATAAGGTTAAATGGGTTTCCAAATGACAGAAAGGAAACATCACTTTGAATTACAAGTTTGCAAAGCAGACCTTTGCTACTCCATACAAACAACAAAGGATTATCTGATCAATATGACGTTTGAAAAACAGTTGTGTCCTCTGATTTAGGACCCGTTGAAAGAGGCAGTAAACAGTCTCCCTTATCTGCTGCGAAAGTTGAAGCCTTTCAACCATCCCATTAATTCTAACTGCTGCTAACTTCACAATCTTCATAAAAATGTGTAATTAAATCATCAGAAAGCAGAAATGGGAGAAATCTTAATGTTTTGAGGTTAGACTATGCAAACTAACAAAAGAACCATAAAGCATCTAGTGTACTGTGTATGTATTGGTAACATACATAAAATTCCAAACTATAAATTCCACTTCTCATTCGAAAAAATATCAGTATTCTACCTCCTCTATCATTGATGAAATACTATTAATTATCTTCGACAGATTTGGCAGTACCTTACTGAAGAAAATATTGATCCCAGTTTCCGCACATGTTTCACCTGCCCCCCCAGGGCTGGGCCTTGTTGGACTGTTCATAAACACGAAATACAATCTTTATTAAAAGCCTGGCTACCAGAAAGAACACAGTTACTATATCATTGAGGGAAACAAATAAAACTCAACGCTTCTCAAGGTAACAATTTTGTTCACTACCTTGCAAATGCAGACTGCAAAGGTGGAGGAGTTAGCTTTGCTTTAAGATTGTTAAAGCTCAACAATCGGTCCTTCACAGGAGATGTAAACGAGTTCCGCTCTACTAGTACACTACGATACTCAGTACAAGCTCTCTTTGGTGATCTCATACATCCATTTTGGCCTAAAAGAATGCATGTTAGTTGATATTGCCAAAGACTGGGTGGTTTATTCCTCAACCATTTAGAGAAGCAGATAATATTACTCAAAATAATACAAAATTATATGATCAAATTTCACTAACATGACAAGAACTTATCATCCATATAAAGTACCTGATAATGTATCACGCTTTTGAGGAGCTGGCAGGGGGGGCACACCTCCAGAAGAAACATTACTGTGCATGGCAATTGCATCCAAAGATGGCATAGGTTCAGCTAACATTCCCAGCTGATTTATCTCCTCAGATAGGCTTGGCCTTGCAATGATCAAAGAGTTGTACATTGAGGAGCCCTTCTCCCAGACCATGCTCTCTAAAAGTCGTTCTTCCAAGGAATTTAAATGTCGCCTCAACTCTCGTGGAAGAGTCTCCTCATGTCTAATGAAACTCTCTATCACTTTGCTAAGATCAAAAGCTGTGATTCCAGTTTTCTCTAATACAGCAGGAAACAGCATAGTGGCTGTCTTATGAGTTGCCAAAACTAGTTCAGCAGAACAAGCAAGCATGCACCGATGGAACCTTTCATTGGTTAATAGTGAAGTCAAATTTTTCGCATGCAATAACTGAGCTTCAGCAGTACACATAGCTTCCAGTACCCTATAGTACAACTTCAGAGCTTCCATCCTTCTCTGTTGTGCCCAAATATTGTCCATCAAGTTACCATTTGGCAGGCTACCAGTAATGCATTGCTCTCCTAGAGCACTAGTTGGAAAAATTGCCTCTAAAATTATATTGGCCCTACGCACTACATCAGAATTCACATCTCTATCACATGAAGAAAGAAATCTTTCCAGATCTTCGGACGGTTTAGATGGGAGAGAAGAAATGACAGTTCGAAGCCACTTTGCAGTTGTCAGTGCAGTACTCACAGGAGTAGTTGCCATGTTTTGGCTAATGGGCGCACCATTGGTGCTTATTGTTGGAGACCGGCAGGGAGAGAACGGACCAGTGATTTTCCTTGTTGGAGATGACATTGCATCATATTTCCTCTACACATGCACATGTAATAAACTAATGTGCATAAGCAATTGCAGGCATTTCATCATACAGAATAAGTTAAAAATCATTGAGAAACATACCTTAGAACCATTTATATTCACTGCTCCTCCAGAGAGGCTCCCAGAACCAATCAAGCTATCATCAATGTTGACAAAGAGTCGTTCATCTATATCACCCTTATTGCATACTGCATGATCATAGTCCTTTTCTAGCATACTTATATTGGACAACACAGATGAATCTCCCAGTAAATCCTCAAAATACACCAACCCATCTGTTTAAAAAATGTGCAAACAGAGTTATTCCCTTGTCTTAAATTCTGATAATAAGAAAGGGCACAGAGAAAATTCTGCAAGTAACCTGTGTCAATGTTCTGCAAGCTTTCACTTTTACATTCGGATGCCAAACATGGGTTTTTCTTCAAAATGTCAGCAATCAAATCATTGGCTTTGCTCATCATTTTCTTCACCTCATCTTCTGGGGTTCCATATTTGTTACAAAGTGATCCAAGCAGGTCGATACCTTTGTCAGTTTTTTTCACTGAGCCACAAATTTTACCCAAATTAAGCTACTGACTTAGAATTTGTCCCCGTGATAAAGAAAACTAGTGAAGATGAAATAAATAACTCAAGATGCAATATCACAATTTAAAACAAAGTATACCAAAAGATGGTGGATCGTCAAGGATGGAAGTCCTAAAGCGCGTAGGAACATGAATAATCAAGATAGCCTGTTGCATGTATTATCATGGATTAGGCAATGGAATCACTTCTAAAGTACATAGAGCACCATGAATTTAGAAAATAAAACAAGTACAGAAATACAGATTGAAGCAAGTGATATTAATTAGCATTTGGCAGCTAAAAGGAATCAAATCTAGATCTAATTACTGATCTGCCAATAGGAGGCTGGCAAAAGTGCTAATAAAAACTAATTGTTCGAAAAGGGAGATATTCATTTATATTAAGCGCAGATTCTAGCTTATGCAATGCAGACAGAATGGGGTATAGTAATAGTTGTCTGAAGCTAGAACAACTCACCAAGATAGAGACCAACCCACTGATGCACGGCACCAAGTCCTTAAATCGGCTGAACGCATGAACACGGAGAGCCAAAAACAAAAGCCATCCAAATCTATAATAGTCTGAGATATGACCAGAACTTTCACTGCTTGACCGCTTGTTAGCACCACTCGTTTCAAAAAAGGTATAGTATGAATCCTTGAAATGCCTATGATCACCAAATGAAAATGAATTCATATCAAAAGAATCTTCTAAGAGGTTATTGAATAAAGCTAAATGTTAAGGATAATGATGGCAGGAAATACTTTCATAAATTTAGTTTTAAAATAGATCAAGGATTGGGCATAAAAAAGGATGCAGAGAAGTAGGGATGGACTTTGCTGAAGGCAGACAGAACATTAGGCTATCTATTCCACCAAGTACGACCACATGACTTACAGATGGAATAGAAGCACTTGAATAATCAATTAAAAATTATAATCCACTACTTTAAAGTCATCAAGACAAATCCATTTTCTTCATGATTATATCATATAAAAGATCACCTGTTCAACATGACCAAACCACACAAACAAACAACCACTTATTTATATTGTCAGTGAAGAGCTTCCAGCTTTAGTTTCGTTATAAAATTGCCATTAAGGTGGAAATTTTATAGTAGGCAGAGAAGGGTGTCATTTGCCATAAGAAGGAACCCAAAGTTGTGAAGATAAAGCTAAAAGTATGGCCTGAAGAACCATATACAACTTACGTGCTTAAAATGGTCAAGTGAACAAAAGTAGCTTGTAGCTCCTTTGACTGGACATAAATCAACCAAGATAAGAAGTTAAACAAGAGGATGCATATCCTTGAAACTAGAGAGAGAGAGAGAGAGAGAGAGAGAGAGAGAGAGAGAGAGAGAGCTAAGGAAATGATGATAAGAGTACCTCCAGTGTCTGTTCCCATTTCAAGCCATAAATGTTACTTAGTACTGGACCAAATTTGATTAAAAATTGAGGAAGCTCTTTGAAGAAGTCCCCGAGGCTTCAAGGAACAAGAAATGTCAGCTACTTATGACAATATTACACCTTAAAAATAACAAACAGTAAATGGAGTGAAGAACTATACTTTAATTTCAGGGCTCTGAGTATGCTGCAGAGGTTAAGCTTATTTTGATCTACACCCTCAGTTTTTAGATCCAAGCTTAACCCACTCAGTCTCTTTACAGAGAACAAAATAAAAGCAAACCAACACCGCTCCACTTCTTCAGGCTGGAATATAACAAAGCCATTGATATTTAACTTAAGTTCACAATAAGGAGCTACAACTTTGCTGAAGAATTCTGCCAAAAGGAAAGAGCAACTGACCTTAGTGCTCCCAAGAGCTGAGATATTGGTCACCATGGTTTGTCTGCTGCGCAAATATATCTCCATTGCTTCAGAAAAAGTCTTATAATCAAGAGCTAATTGATTCTGCAAAAAGGAAGTCAAGCATCAAGCATGATGAACATATAGTGATTAAAGATTTAAAAAAAAAGACCTGATCATGGTATAGAAAGTAGAGTACAGTCCCTCAGCCTCGTCAAAAAAAAACCCAAAGAAACTAAACAGAAAATCACAAATCTGGACAGTTTACCGAGGGGGGGACTTTAAAGATGTCAAATTTGAGGGGAGAGGGAAAAAATTGAAAAGAGAACCTTGCACAGGTGAGCGAATCGAACTTGTGTTTCATCTGAATTGCAATTAGTAGGCTTAGCGACTTCCACCTTTGGATCTGCCATCTGAGAAAGAAAAACAATCGTTCAGGGATAATCAAAACTTTACAAGTAGCAACTAATTCGTAAAACAGAATAAATTAAGAGTGGGCAATAATTGAGGAATGCAATCTGGAGGTGCAAAGAGTTAGCAGATCCGCCACATTTACAAAGAAAAATCGACGTTGAGGAGGTGAATTTAGGAGGCAGGAAAGAAAGAGGGGAAATTAGCGGAATCAGAAAACACAACCCTACTTTAGATCAGATAGTACCTCTCTCTCTTACTCCCTCCTTCCTGATAGATAGAAACAGAGAATCAGAGGCAGAAAACACTTGCTATCGATGGAGATCTTGTTCTTCTTCAAGAGGTTGGAAGATTGGAGAGGTTTGATTCCCCTCGGATCGAAATTTCTCTTCAGAAAAGAGAGGGAAAAGAAACAAAAACGTCAAAACCCTCAGACGGTACCTTCTAAGTGCTCTTTCTCTCTCTCTCTCTCTAAGAAAGACTATCTCACCAGTTGCAGCGCGGGAAAAAGGGCAATGTATCCTCATGCCATCATGAAACTTACCAATCTTATCTTGACACGTCAGCTCAGTTAGGGTTTCTCACACTTGTTTTTACCGCCAAAATTGCAGTGATAGATAAGACCACCGCGCCGGGCGGATGTGTGACTCCAGGCGCGTGAACGCCACAACATCCTTCGACTCTCTAGTCCCCCACAATTATTTGTAGTCCAGCTCAGGTCGCCCAGTCGCATAGAATCTGGGCCAACGCCAATTTTGGGGCCCATTATATGTCAAAGCCTTCAATTTTTTTTTTTATATACAAAGTAAAAATTCGAGATTGTGCACTAAAAGAGGTCGCACCATACAAACAAATCTAAACAACCTATATTTAATAAGTTGAGGACATAGATTAAAAAGCGAAGTCAAGTATCATTATAAAATAGTATTACTGGTCAGCGATACATTAAGAATCCTTTTGCGCAATGAAGATGAACCTCCAAGAAAGCTCATTCCGGATCACAGAGTCGGCTCATACACACTACATCGACTCTAGTCAGTCTCGACTCCGAAGGCCGGAACTCCAACGAAGAAAAAGATCGCTTAGACACCTCAAAGCCAGGACGCACATCATTCGAGTAAAATGCACTAAGAAGAATCGGTCGAAACGGAAACAGATGTTGGTCAAGCCCTTTTGCGATTTAATTCAAGCCTTTTCGAGCGGGATTTTAAGCCCTTACGGAATTTGTGAAACTTTTACATTTATAAGTAAAATTAAATCTAAATGTGTGTGTGTGTTTTTATGTGGCCTTGGCATGCAAGACCCAAATTCAACCTTACACGCCAAGGAGCATACCAAAGCTAGGATTCCAAGGATGAGGCAACACCAACATGCACCACTGGTCGGCGAAATGCTTACAGACCCCATAGAAATGGCAGCAACACAGCCAGCGATGCACCTACCACCAATCGACAAGCAAAGGCTGAAATCGGCAAAGACGAAGACAAACGCGAAAGGAAGGCGAAGGCCAAACTACCAGCGGAAGTTCGTGACAAATTGCTCATCCCCTTGGGGAAAAGCTATTTTAGATACCCTATAAGGTGGTTTAAAACTCCTGAAGGAGGGTTTGAACCAGTCGTTGCCCAATGCCACATGCACCAGACAATGCCCAAAACCACCAACACCAACCCACCAATTGGGGATTGGCATTTGTCGACCAAAGTGTCACTAAAACCAGATCTTCCCATACCACCGATAGCTTGAGACATCAAGCGACGCGACAGCCAAGCACTCACAAGGAAAAAAGGAAGAAGGCAAACCAACTAGTCGGTAGGCCCAAAAACTCAAGGGATTTGGAACCACTGTTATTCTTCAAAACTCAAACAAACACTCAATTTCTTGTCCAAGGGCTTCGAAGGCTCAATTAGGAAGTAAAATGGCTAGGGTACAGGCAAATTGGGGATGAACAAGAACGGATTGAGGATGGGGTTAGCAAATTCTAGAAAGAAGGAGGAGCCCCTCTTGTTAAGAGTACACACAGTACGTGCTGAACCTCGGAGTGCATAGACATGCCTGGTGGAAATTTTTGTGGAGAAAAAAAATTAAAAACTCATGAATTCGGGACTATGGATTCATATGCAAATAACCAAAAAAGGTGGGTTCATCAAACAACTGCAAGGTGGGTTTATTAAAATAAAAGCATAAAATGGCAGTTTATGCTATTTTTACATTATAAAAAAATTATTTTTGAATTTAATTTAATTTTCTCTACATATAAACATCCACTTTGCATATGTTTCGATGGAAAAAAAAGTCATGATATTACTGTATTTTATTGAACACCCGTATAATTTAGTATCCGACAGTTATAATAATTATAATATCAAGTAAACATAATCTTCATTAGTTACATTACATTCAAACATTACATTACTTAGAGATGTGTTATTGTCGTATTGAATGATAATAATAATAAATAACCATGAATAATTAAATTATTAAGAATATTAATATTTAATATTTAATAATAAAACTTACTAATTAGTATTATTAATAAACTTAATGAGAGTGGATTATAGTATGAGTTTAATATATAGAGATTTGATTTGATAAAAAAGGTAAATAAAGAAAAGTAAGTTAATTATGAGTCCGAGGTCGGGTTCATGAATGAGGGGTGAAAAAATAATAATAATCTGAAGTGGGGTCTTTAAGTTGATGTGACAGTGAAAAAATAAGTTATGAGTCTAGGAATTGATGGATTCATGAATGCGGATAGTCTAAAGCCTTCATATCTATATATCCACTTTACGGTTAGTGTAAGAGGAGAAAGGATCCCCTACAACACAATATACACCCCATGGTGTGACACTAAATTAATTAAGATAAAACTTAATGATAAAAAAATTCAAAAAATTATATTTATGTTATAAATAACTAATCTTATGTATTTGTATAATTTTATCATGAAAAGTTATATTTTCAAAAATACTATATTAAAATTATTATCATCAAATAATCACATTTTTTAATATAGTATTTTTCAAAATATAAATTTTCATAATAAAATTATACAAACACATAAAATTGGTTATTTATAACATAAATATAATTTTTTTAAAAACTTTTATCATAATTTTTTATCTTCGTTAATTTAATGTCACACCATTGGGTGTATAATGTGTTGTAGAAGATCCTTTCACTTGTAAGAGCATGTTTAAGAGTAAGCTCCGGTCCGGTCCTTAACTTACTTTTTATCTATTAAATCAGTTTAAGAGTCCCTAACCAGCTTTTTCACTTTTCCGCTTGCTTATTGGTGAGCCCGATCTAGAGCCCTTAACTTACTTTTTAATTTATTGTAATTTTTTCTCGAAATTTAAAAAAGCAAATTATTATTATTATTAATTATTTAATTCATTAATAATAAAATATTATAAAATGAAAAAAATTATTATTATTATTATTATTCATTATGTAATTCGTTAATAATAAAATATTATAAAACGAGAAGAATTCAACGTGTCTTGACCAAAAGAAACTACGATCTTACATTGAAACAACTGTTACATGTGACGAAAATACCAAATGAAAGTGACAAGTGACTCGTGCAACTGAAGTGAACTATGGATATTGATGCATTTAAATTTTTTAATAGGTAAGAAGTGAAATATGGGTATTGATACATTTGATTTTTAAAAAAAAAACATATGCAAAATAGTTTCTATTTGTACATAAAAATAAGTTATATTCAAAATAATATCTTTTACATTAAAATGGCATAAATCTATTTTTTTAAATACACAACATTGTCATGTAGCGTGCTCTAGTTAGGCCGCGTGACAACGTCGACAGGAGGCTCCGTCCGGGACAAAACGCCATGTTTTAATCCTTATAGGGTGAAACAACGTCGTTTTGATGGGGGGTTTCGGCCAAAAAAAAAACTTGGGCCAGTGTCCACAAAAAGCTAACACACCAGCCGGACCTTGCAGAAGAGCCTCTTCCTTGGGCTCTTCCTATTTTCCTTCTTTTTTTGGCTGATATAGAGGTATTAGTACCAACAAACCTCCTTGGAATATCTATCTATCTTCTATTATCTTCTATTTTTTTATATTAGGCAAAAATTAGGAAGTTTGGGAACCAAAGATCCCTTTTCAAATGGATGGTAATCATATTACAAGTATCACTAGACTTAGCAATGTAATCCGTGCAGGAATCAGATTCTCTGAAGCATTGGCAAAAGGTGATGTTGTTGAAATATCTCTTCAGATGGTTAATTTCTTCAATCGTTCTAAGTATTTCCCCAAAAAAGTTCGTCTTATCTCTAATAAATACTTTTACTCCAAGATTGTCTCCTTCTATGATGATATTCATGATACCTCTTTCAATTGCCAACTTTATGCAAGAACATACGATCTGACCTTCAGTTTGTAAAACCAAGTCCTTCGAAGTTTGCATTTGAAAAATATCAATGATATGAGCATAACTATTCCTAATTATACCTTCTATACTACTATTCCCTTGACGGTTTGACAGAGCCATTTACATTTATTTTGTAGATGTCTCTAGGTGGTCGTTTCTAATTGGGGACTCAACGTTTTTTTTTGTTAGTTTTTCACCATTGTTTTAGTGTAATGACATGTATGTGTCACATTTATATTCCTTTTATTAAAAATAACATTGTTCCTGAGTTACCAAGTAGCCTGTCATAGGAAACATGAGTCGGTGAAATATTTGTTTATCTCTTTCATTATCCTTAGGTTCTCTAAGGAATTTGTAGTTAGGGTTGTGAATAGGAATTGTTTCCTTATGATTTGTTCATATTTGGATATAATCGAATGAGATACTGGACAACTGATAAACAAGTGTTGAAAATCTTCGTTCTCTTGATTACAAAGACATCAATGGGAGGGTACTCTATTGACTTTTGTTTCTATTTTTTTCCGTTTTTTTTTATTCCCCTCCATAATTCCTAAAACCCCATAGGTTTGATCCTGTAAAGTCTGACCCATTTTCTCATTGAGCGAGGGATATGAAATAAATCAAATTGATTTTTCTTTTTCAACCAAAGTTTTATATGAAATCTTCGGCTTTTCCCCTTCCTCTATCTCAATCTCATAGGTACATTAAATCAATAGAGAACTTTCTGTATGAATAGATATTATCACATTCCACCAATCACAAGTTGGTGTAGTGTTTGTGGAGCTACATCCCATGCCAAGAGATTTTAATTTCGAATCTCCTTGGAAACATGGAGTCGCTTGTGAGTGAGAGGGTCAGGTGAACCCCTTAAATGAGTTACACAGTACCCGATTCAAGTGTAGAGTGACTGAGTCGATCGAACTGGGCTAAGATAAAAAAAAGATATTATTACATTCCATCCAATTCCTCATAGAAACCTCCTAAGGAAAATCCAAAATCCCAAATTGACGGGTTAGTGTGAGCTATCCATGCAGTTATGCACTCTTCGAATAGGAGGGTATTGACATGGCTAGGCCATCAGTTGCAATTTTCTATATGAGATGTTGGAACCTCGAGAGAGTTTTGAGTTTCCAAATCCAATTGAAGTTGTTTGGATCAGTAGTGGGTTGGCTAAAAAGTTTGTATGTGGATTTTGTCATGAAGTTCCCATTTGTATTAATTTTCAAATTAGTTTGTCAAGGGCTTTCAATTAAGGAATTCTTATGGATTTAATTATTTGTATTATATTTGTAGGAAAAAGTAGTTGTAATAGATTGTTGTTAAATTAGTTTGTCATGACCTTGACGTACAAAGCACCGGTAGCTCCTCCTCCAGCAACGACGACGATGGCTTTCCTCCAAATTGCACTGAAGGGTCTCTGTTCGAAAAGGATTTCTGTTCGAAATCGCTTGGAAAGGATCTTTGTTCGGAAAGGATCCCACTCCGGGAACCACTCGGACTGAAGGATCCTACTCCGTCATCATCTCCGAGAACCGCTTGTACTGAATTAACGATCTCTTTCGAAGAGGAGATTGAATCGATCAAAAGCTGCCGAGGAAATCTCCGGCGAACAGACCCATCTTGGAGGGTCTCGGTGTCGGCGGAGGAAACTTGAGAGGCGGCCTTGTGAATTGGTTGTTTGTGCATCCTTGTGAAGGGTGTTTAATTAAGGGTATATGTGTCTTTTTAATGTGTTCCATAAAACACCTATCTTTAATCAACCAAACACATAAGATATTATTTTTTTATAAATAATGTCCGTCCTCTCTAAAAAGTATCTTCATATCCTCCATTTCAAAAATATCTCTACTTCCTAAAAAAAATTCCAAAAAAGGCCTTATTGTATGTGCTTCTATCTTTATATAGCTGGAGAGAATATATAGAGAGGGAGAGGAAAAAGATGGAGAGAGTGGAGTGAGTAGGTGAGTAGGGAGAAGCAACCCAGCTAGCTATGGTTTTTGGGTGCAAATCTGCCGATAGAGATCTTGAAATTAATAAGCATACGATCGAGGTAGCTAGAGGTACGTACGTTGACGTGGGGGAGGCATGAACGGAAAAGATCCAATTTTGCCCCAAAAATGGGAGGAGAAAGAAGACGAAGAGGAAGAGGAGGATGAAGAAGAGGAGGTGAATCTGAAAAGAGAGGACGATTTGTTTACGACGGTGGCATCAAATCCATACACATCATACTGTGATTGGGATGAGATATCGATTGAGAGGGACACCACAGCTGCAGCCATGGTTTCTGCTCTGGCTCAAGTTATGGGATCAGCTGCGGCCACCACCACTACTCCTCCACCGCTACCCTCCTCGACTACACCTTGGAATAATTCTCATTTCCCCCATCTTCATCTACTTCAACAAGTGGAAGGTACCTAGCTCCTAGCTATCCTCATGCTTTTGCTTCCTTGCTCTATCTATCTATCGATATCATATATATCCTCGATCGATCTACCTTGTAATTAATTAACTTGCGCTTGCAACCTGTTTACATCCGATTCATTTCTTTGAATTGCTGTGTACCTATATAATATATGCCTTTATTTCCATTATTCATTTATGATTAATTAATATAATATGATTTCGTTTCCCCAATTTAATCAAAATAATGAATTCAACTTAAAAACAAATTATAGATTTTTTTTGGTCCTAAAAAAACAAATTATAGATGATGCACGTAAATACGGAGTATTATTAATTGGGTGGTAACGGTATATACGTAGACCTCGTCCTTGTATTTTGAGTCAAAATAGATTGATCTTTAATTGGCCATTTTGTTGGAAAAAGGAAAAAATTAAGGAATTAAATAATTTTGTTATTTGTTTATATATAGATAGATAGATAGATGGATGGATAGATAGAGAGAGTATAGTTCCGGTGTACACAATCCTTATCGTGTATCCTTATCGTGTATCATGTATTAAGAAATTATTCGTCTATTTGTTCATGATTATTCGTCTGTTTTCACATAATTATTTATCTGTAAAAAAGTGTAAAAAATGTAAATTTTATTCTAACGAATAATCGACCAATACCACCGAATAATTTCATTCCACTTAATAATCTCCCAATACCAACGAATAATCATAAGTTATATTTAATCTCATCCGTTGATCTTCTTAATTCAATGATCCAGATTTGTTAACATGATACACAATAAGAGTTGCGTACATTTGATCTATTCTCTATATATATACACACACGTACGTTAGACTACTAGCGTATATGCATACATACTTACCTGCGTAGATGGATGCAGCAGGCCGGGATGTTAATGATGATAACAAAGATGTGTTAAGGAAGAGACATTACAGAGGAGTGAGGCAAAGGCCATGGGGCAAATGGGCTGCTGAGATTCGAGATCCAAAAAAGGCGGCTAGGGTTTGGCTCGGCACCTTTGACACTGCTGAGGCTGCGGCCATTGCTTACGACGATGCTGCCTTGAGGTTCAAAGGCACCAAAGCTAAGCTCAATTTCCCCGAGAGATTCCAGCAAGGAAAGCCCGAGCTCCTACTACAATACTACGCAGCATCAGCTCATAATCATAACCATAATTACTCGCCATCTGCAATGAACACAACAATGACGTCGTTCATGGGCAGGACCGCGCCCACTAGACCTCACCGACAGCAAGCTAGTGGTGCTAGTGCTAGCGATGTCGCGGCTCAGCCACCTAGTTATAGTAATGCTATCAATATGACACCTAATACTTACCCTCACCTTGATGAGTACGCTCAAGTCCTCTCGGGAAATGAGGCACATCTCGGGTATCTGATGTCAACTCTATACCAAGTAGGAGCCAACAACAACAACAATAACAACAACACCACATCAATCCGGCTTGATCAACATCCTCATTCGACTTCTAGTTCAAGAGTAGTGCATCAACAAGAGTGCATCTGGGATTTTAATCAGGGTCGATCTCCTCCTCATCATTATAGTCATGATCATGATGATCACCATCCCAATTAAGGACATCGATCACATGAAGCGCCCTGGTTGATCGATCATCGTGCGCAAAGTGCGCTGCAGCGCTCCATCATATATCCTATCGATCCAGATTCAATTTTAATTTCGTATATGTTCTGTTTCCAATTATATGCATCCTAATTAAGACTTCTACTCATTAATTTTTCTATTTGTATGGGGTGAAGACGTGATCGATCGATGATGTTGTACGTCGATCTATTTTAATTTGCTTGCGGAAAATGATGCATATTTAGGCCAAAATGATACACAAACTATTTAAATATGTCCAACGTTTTGGTCCAAATGTGTTATCTACATTTTTTATTTTATGAAAAATAATTCATTGCTCATTTGAGGCAACACGTTGCACACTTTTTTTTAAAAATTTTTTTATGCATCATTTAGCTTAAAAATACATTATTTAAAAACATTGCACATTAATTAATTCAGAGGAAAATAATATATGTACATTTAGAATTTTTTTTATAGGTACTATTTTTCTCAATATGTGCATACACCATTCTCACATGTAAGCAATAATGTCAATTATATTTAAAACTAAATACACCGTAAATTATCACGTCCAAAGCAATGTACGTGGTACCACGTCAGTTTCGATGTGTACTAATTTTTCCTGTATACTCCATCCATTTCCTTTTAAGTGACTTTTTCAAGTCAAACACGTAGTTTTATAACGGTAAAAACTATACTAAATATTAATTTTTTAATTTTTTTTTTTAATAATACTATACTTATCACCAATAAATATGAGATTATTGAAAAAAATTATTTAAAAATTTATTATTTTATATAGTTTTTCACACTTTAAAAAACATGCATGAATAATAAAAAGTCATTTAAAAGAAAATGGAGGGAGTAATTAATTAAAAATTCTACCATGTCCGTTTAGTAAGGGAGATTTGCGGTGTATCTAACAAAACTCTTTTAAAAAATTTAAAATACTTAAACATGCGTTTAGTAAGGAAGATTTATGGTGTATCTAACAAGATCCTTTTCATAAATCTAAAATACCTTAACTATAAAATAACAAAATTTAACAAAAAAAAATAACACAACTTACCATCCAGGCAAAAATTATTAACTTATATATCTGAATCATTCAAAATCCCAAAATAATGTAATTAAATACGACGTTTAACCTAAATTAATTACATGCTACTCAATTGGGAATTCTAGATTAATTTAGGGGTTCCATCAAATCAGCAGCATATATATAGTCTAATCTAGCTAGCGTGGTAGCTGGATGGCTGGCTATAGTTATAGCCATAATTATGAAATGGAAATAGATGGAATTGTTTTGTCATCAAAGTTGAAAAGTGAGGTGTGTGTATATATATATATAAGATTAGATAGATAGGTTGCGTACGTTCGTTCACTGAACGATCCATGAAATTTCAAAAGCACAAAAAGGTGGTACAACTGCATGCTGTGTTGTTGGCTTTCGGCACTACCGCTATGTGTGGGTCAAACATTGCGGCTACTTTTGTCTTCTCCTATTTCTTACAATATTTATTTCTTTTTATTAGGAAAGCATTCGGGCGAACGAGCTCTATCCGACGGTATCCTTTCAGATGAGGTCTAAGAGACTAAAATCGTTGTGAATATCAACACCTCAGGCAGAGTGACAAAGATGTGCAACCTATCAGCCACTCTATTACCTAAACGGGGCACATGAAAGAAGAAAACTTCTTTCAAAGTCGATAAAAGAAGTTTAACATCTGACAAGATCAGTTCGATTTCCCATGGATATTTAGTTTTTTGGTTGAGGTGGTTTATGATTATACTAGAATCGCCTTTAATGTGGATTTTGTCGAGACAGAGTTGAGTAACGTGTTGGATTCCCAGTTTTAATACTCTCTCCAATCGGCAAAACATGTCACTTTACTATTCACATACGCTTTTTAGGGGATAAAAACTATATAAAATATCTAGTTTTTTCATAATTTTTTTTAACAATTTCGTAGTTATTATTAATAACTACAAACTTGTTAAAATTTTTTATCAAAAAATAAAAATTTTATATAATTTTTATCATTCTAAAAAAGCTTACGTATCATTCTAAAAAAGCTTACGTGAATAGTAAATGACATGTTTTGCCGAACGGAGGAGTGTTGGTGATTAGTGAAAAGTCATCAATCCATTTGTCTGAAATCATAAATGTTGAGTGTGAGAATTACTAAGAGCATCACTCGGGCTTAGTGTGTGCGGGAGGCACGGCTCATGTGATCGGCCCTAAGTAATTTTAAGATTTTAAGGGGAAAGGAAATCATGAGGAAAGACCCATGCAATATTCTCAACATCGACAAAGTTGGTCTCGAGCTTATTCGGACGTTTTCCATAAAAGTAAGCAATATGGATATGCTCGACACTTGATTTGATATGGTTATGATCGAGTTTTGATCACTTATAGTGAGTTAAACCAATATCTCATGATTTGTAAAGGAAGATATTAAGCTCTAAATCTTTGATGCAAAATTTGAGAGCTAATCGAGATTCGGAACTTCAAAAATGACTTAGCTCTAATTTTGAGCTTGATTAGGGTTTTAGCTTCATTGAAACTTTAACTTAGTCATTTTAGCTGCATGGTAGCTACACTCAACTTCGTATAAATGTCACACACATTTTATATTTTATGAGTGACCTAGCTCCACCATGCTAGCTTTGTCATGCTAGTTTGTCCTTAATTGGACCGGTTCTTATTGGGCTTTTATTGGGCCTTTATTGGGCCAGCGGTTGAGGTAGTTATTGGGAGGTAACCGCCTAACCACTATAACTACCATAACCACCAATAACTACCAATAACTACCCATAACCACCCAAAAACTACCACCCTATTTTGCCTATAAAAGGCCTTTGCCATCCACTTGGAAAGGCATGAGTTTTCTCGATATCTCTTTCAATCGAAAGAAAAAACACTTGAAACACAAACAAGGTATGTATACATGCAATAATGAAATGGGATACCACCCTTTTATTGTATAGAAAACGTTTTATCCCACAATGTTATTGTAGTGCAGCTCTTTGGTATAAATAGGGGCAATAAACGTTGAAGGAAAACTCGATTTATTTGAGTGACTTGTTTTCCATTATCCAAGACATTTTATATATTTTTTCTAAAGGGCTTAAACACTTAGTTTTGTCGCCTAAAAGAATTCGGTGGAGATTGCCTTTTTGGCCTACTCCCTGAGGATTACCTTTTGAGGGTCTACCCATGAGATTACCCTTTTTGGGTCTACTCAAATCGTCTTGATTATCCATAAGAATATACAATAATCAAATTTACCTTCAACTCATTAAAATAACCTTACCTAAAACTAACAGGGGTATATTACAATCCTTATTAGTACTACTATATACACTCGTATATATTAAGATCAGACCTAAAAAAAATCTTTAAGGAATGCCCTAGTACCTTCAACCTCATTAAGAAGATGAATATAATGATATATGATGCAATCATTAATAATAGACAAACGTATGTGAATTTAATATGACGAATTAATGATATCTTCAAAAAGATAGAGAATGTAAATGTAAAATAAGTTTGACAACAATTTAGTGAGGATTATGGACAATAAAAAAAATAAAATTGTACTCTGTATTTAATACCCAAAATGTGATATAATAACGAAATTGGAGGATACATTTGACAACAAATCCGAAATCGGAAAAGCACCAAGACAACCAAGATACTCTTTCAAAACGAAATTGAAACATATCACAACACAACACTAAATTTTTTTTTTTGAAATTATATAGGATTAATCTAATTTAGAATTTAAATTCGTGAAATGTTTTTTATAAAAATTCGGGTCTTTACAGAAGATAGATTTTGTCTTTGACCCCGGATGAGCACATGGAATTGTTTTTATTAGCTGGGTTTGTAGCGATCAATTTTTTGAATTGCTTTATATGAAGAATTTTTTTTGAAATATTTATTAAAAAATAAAAATTTACGGATAAATTCACACATTGAAATTATTTACACAAATATTCAAAATTTGCAGATACGTCAGAAAAACGCGGTCTGAAATCGCGTTTTATGTATTAATTGGGTATTTATTCTCGGAACTGGGGAAGAAATTAAATTTCTTATAAAAATGCGGTTTTAAACCGTGTTTTTTTTTTCAAAAACACGGTTTAAAACCGCGTTTCTTTCACAATTTCATTTCTTAATTAAAAAAAAACAAAAAAACATATACATATGTAAAACGCGGTCTGAGGTCACGTTTTACTTTAAAAAAAAAGAAAGAAGAAGAAGTTCCCAGCCTCACGCATCTTCTTCTCACCATGGCCGCCGCCCAACCTCCCACGCAAACCTCTCCGTCGTCGCTCTTCGAAGGCCATGGCCGCCGCCGCTCCGAAGGCGAACCTCTCCTGCTGGCGAACCTCTCCGAAGGCTATGGCCGCCTCCCACGCATCTTCTTCTCACCATGGCCGTCGATCCAGCTTCAACTGCTTCTTCTTCTTGTTTCCTTTTTTTTAAGTAAAATACGGCCTCATACCGTGTTTTACGTTTAAATATATTTTTTTTTGTTTTTTTAAATTAAGAGAAAAAAGAGAAAGAAACGCGACTCTAAACCGCGTTTTAGAAAAAAACGCGGTTTAAAACCTCGTTTTTATAAGAAATTTAACTTTTACCCCAGTTCCGAGAATAAATACCCAATTAACACATGAAACGCGGTTTCAGACTGCGTTTTTCTGACGTATCTGTAAATTTTGAGTATTTGTGTAAATAGTTTGAATGTGTGAATTTGTCCGTAAATTTTTATTTTTTAATGAATATTTCAAAAAAAATTCTTATATGGAGGCCACATGGCTAAGACATCTCTACTATGACTAAAATGGATGTTGATCTAATTGCATATTGGTGTTAAAGACTACTGGGTTAGATAATGATTTTTTGGACATAGATATTACAATATATACTAATGGCGGGTTGCTTAGTAAAGAGAGTAAGTTGAGATTTTGAGTGCGAAAATTACTAATGAGGTTGCAGACCTCCTCTTAGCAAATACATGCCCTCGTAAAGCTAGCTGCCACAACTTCTTTAAAGTCACGCATCCATCTTTTTGTTGTATATAATCATCAATAAATATAATATAATAAAATAGAGAACTAAAGTCATATCATAATCATCAATAAATATAATATAATAAAATAGAGATCTAAAGTCTTTTATGATACAATTCGTATATGTGTGATTTTCTCGTGCAGTTTGATTTGGGTTTTAAACACGCCAATTAATTATAATAAAATAGAGACCTAAAGTCTTTTATGATGCAATTCGTATATGTGTGATTTTCTCGTGCAGTTTGATTTGGGTTTTAAACACGCCAATTAATGATGATTTAATACATTTAAGCCACGTTAGACAATGATCTTGTCTATTTATCCACGTGTCATTCTATGTGTCTATCTCATACCTTAAGAAGTTACAAAATCTATCATTTTACCATGAGTTATTCTATAAATATTGTACCTTGAATTATTTTATTTTAAGTATATCATTTTATCATGAGTTTTTATAAATATTATACCTTTGAATTATTTTATCTTTAGTCATTAACATTGATTTTTTTAGTTGATTATAACTAATGATAATATTTTATTAGTAAATTATCTATTGAACAATAAAATCTCATCATCAAAATATTTATATTAATTCTCAGCCTCATATCTTAAGTCGTTACAAAACTTATTATTTTTAGCACAATTAGAATTATTTTACTTTAAATTATTTTACATCCGTTTGGCAATAGTAATTAAGTAGCTTTTCAAAGCTTATGATTTTGATATTATATAGTTTTAAATGAAATAAATATAAGATTTTAGTTTAATTAGCTTTTGGAATCATAACTTTTCAACAGCTACTTACCCAAGCTTTTCAGAGTTTTTGATTTTTTTTATTCATAAGTTTTCATCAACTAACCTAAAAGTTACCTTTCTCAAACACCATACTACTTAGCTTATTAACCTATATTTAATACAAATAATCCATCAACTTCAGCTATCTTATCAGTTTCAGCTATCCCATCAGCTTCAACTGCCCTTTTGCCAAGCCTTGATCTTTTTATACTTTAAGTTAATTTATGATAGGTTGAAATTTTTATTAAAAAATTTCAAATAAACTATTTTAATCTTCATTTAAAATTTAATAAAAAATAATTTTAATATAATTAATATAATAAAATATATTTTATTAATAAAAAACGTAAAAGAGCGGGTAACAAATACTAGTAATTTATAAATCTTGTGCGTTACGCACGAGTAATGAACGAGTTTATAAAAAAAGATGAAACTAACTAAAATAACCCAAATTTTGGAGTAGTGTTAAAAAAAATATCCCACCTTTTAACTGTAAGAAAAATAAGTTGATCTTTGAGGGAGATGGTAACAGAGTATCCCGACTAATTTTTCCAACCATAAATTGAGACAAAACAATGGCATAAAGGTTAAATAATCTCATTCTCATTAAAACAAGTCAATATCATCCAAAATTCACCAAAATCTTAATTTTCTCAATTATATGTCATTGGTTTTGCCTATATTTATAGTTGTAAAAACAATCGGAATACTTTGTTATCACATCTCCTAAAGACTGAGTTATTTTTCTTACTAGTCAAAGGTGTATATATTTTTTTAACACACCTGAACTTATGAAATCTCGTTTATGTGGTGGACCAATTCATTAACATACCCCCAACTCCCAAGTCATTTTTTTATTAACATAATGACACCGAGCTCTTATCACATCAGAACGTTTTCGTGGTCGAATCCACTTTGAATTTGTAGAGTATAGTGTATATAATACATAGGATATTTTAGTAATTTGTAAATAAACTGAAGGGCATTTTAGTCATTTTGACACAATAGAAATCTATTACATTTCTGTTATGACAGTAGGAGTATAAAGAGGGGAATCGAGCAACACAGAAACTAAGTTCTGATTGTATTTGCTTCTTCTGTTCTTGAATCAAAGGATGGTTTCTCCATTTTGGTTTCTATATCTTGAAATGGTATCAGAGCACATCAGATCTCTTTGAGATCTTATTTTCTGGTTGCGATCCTGCCTTCTGTTCGTCTCTGTTCTTCGTTTTTGTGGTGATTTCCACCTTCGACATGGCTGGAAGGGGTGTTGTGAATCAAAATCAAGCTTCAAGTTCTGGAAATGCTGGTGTCGGCACCGAAAATAGAGCAAGAAGGGGAGTATTTGTATCAGTTACTCCACCTGCGCCTAGATCTAGAAGAGGTACGACTGCTGGTGTTGGATTTGGACCAAATCCGATTCAACTTGGAGAATTTGCTCAAGGTATGAGTAATGTGCATATCAATCGCTATTATCTGTCTAATTCCGCCAATCCTAATATGCAATTGGTGTCGACATTGTTCAATGGCACGAATTTTACAAGTTGGAGTAGCGGAGTTAGAATGGCTTTAGGCGCAAAAGCAAAACTTGGATTCATAACTAGTGCGTGTGTCAAACCTGATGAGAATAGTGATGAATTCGAAAAATGGAGTAGAGCATACTATATGGTCACGTGTTGGTTAATAAATTCAATGACAAGTGATATAGGTGAACACTTCATGTATGTGCAATCTTCTAAAGAATTGTGGGATGAAATTCGTGAGAGATTCTATGAGTCTAATGATCCTCTTATATACCAATTAAGACATGAATTGAGTAATATGAGGCAAGAAAAAACTGTCTGTTCCTGCATGTTATGGGAAACTTAAAAAGATTTGGGATGAAATTCAACTTCTTGATCCTCTTCCTGTGTAGTTGTGATGGTATCAATCACTGCAGTTGTGTCATCTTGAAGAGGATGTTAAATAGAGAGATTAAGGCTAAGGTCATACAGTTTTCAATGGGGCTCAATGATGCTTATGAGCATCTCAGGAACAATGTTCTTTCAATGGATCCTATGCCTGGATTGAATAAGGTATTTCAGATGGCAGTGCAGATTGAAAGACAGAAAGGAATTACTGGTTTATCTACTGAATTGAATGCTTTGAATGTCAGTAGGAATGATCAGGCTAATGGTAATGTATTTGCTGTTGGAAATAAGTTTGCTTAAGGAAAATTTACGGATCAGATGAAAAGAGATTTCAAGAAAGCTAAGTATGAGAGACAATGTGAGTATTGCAAAGAGAAAGGACACACTAGGGGCTATTGCTTCAAGTTAGTGGGGTATCACGAATGGTACAAAGGACCTAGAGATGGAGAGATTCAGAAAAGCAGCTCTAGCGAGTTTGCAGCTACAGCAGAAGGATAACACATGGAATATCAGTATGACAGTCCATTGGAGTCTGAGGGAGTTAAGCCTGATCCAAGCATGGTGAATGCTATTTTTCAGAAGATTGTGAAAATGATGAAAGCAAAGCACCAATGGATGGACCTGACACTTCAGTCAACCATGCATTTGTGAATTTTGCAGGTAATCTCAGTTTTTCTTTCCTTATTGGTAGTCATAAAGCTAATAAGTTGTCTTGGATTGTGGATTCTAGGGCTACAGATCATATTGCTTTTGCCAAAAGTATTTTTTTCTGAACTACATGTGATGGATAAGTATGTTTCTCTTGGGTTGCCTGATGGTACTTCTTTTTTGGTCAAAGAATCTGGGACTGTATTCCTTTCTGCAGACTTGAGATTTGATCATGTTTTGTTTGTGCCTCAGTTTAGGCATAACCTTCTATTAGTTTCTAAGAAGGTGAAGGAGCGGAGATTGGATTTCAGTTTTAATTCAGTATCGTGCATATTGTAGGACCTTACAACTAAGTGTGTCATTGCAAAAGGAATTGAAGCTGGAGGCTTGTACTTCTTGAAGGTTGCAGATCGGGCAGAAGGGGTTTCTTTTCCCAAGATTCATGTTAACAGTTGTATTGATTCAAGTTTGAATAATCCTCCTAGAAGTGTTTGTAATAAGGTTGAAAATCTAGACTTGGTACATGCTAGATTGGGCATTTGTCAGTGTCTAAGATGAAACAGTTGGATGTTTGTAGAGGGTGTGATTTCAGCAAATTTGCTTGTGACTCTTGTGATATGACAAAACATCACAGATTGCCATTTAATTCTAGTGACTCTTCTTCTGATTCTTTGTTCAAATTGGTGCATATGGATGTATGGGGGCCTTACAAAGAGGCTGCATTGTGTGGTGCAAAATATTTTTTGACTATCCTTGATGATTATTCAAAGGCTACTTGGGTTTACTTAATTCAGGACAAAGCTCAAGTCTATAGAATGATTGATGCATTTGTTAATATGGTTAAGAACCAGTTTCTCACTACAATCAAAGTGGTTAGAATAGATAATGGTACTGAATTTACACAGAGAACTTGTATTCAGCTGTTTGAGAAGCTTGGGATTATTCATCAGAGGTTAGCTCCTGGGGTCCCTCAGTAAAATGGGAGAGTTGAAAGGAAGCATCGACATTTGATTGAAACAGCTCGTGCTATTAGACATTATGCAGGTCTTCCTGTCACATTTGGGGTGATTGTGTATTGAGTGCAACATATTTGATCATTAAAATGCCTTCTGCAGTAATGAATGGGAAGTCTCCATTTGAGATTTTGTATGGGAAACCTCCTTCTCTTGATAATTTGAGAGTTGTTGGTTGTTTGTGTTATGCATTTCAACCTAATGATGGAAATGATAAGTTGGGAACTAAGGCTAGAAGATGTATTTTCCTAGGATATCCTCCAGATTAGAAAGCTTTCAAGGTGTTTGATATGGACAGACAAATGGTTATCATTAGCAGACATGTTAAGTTTCAAGAACATGTGTTTCCTAATAAGCATGATCTTAATAAGGGTAGGCCTCTTATTCATAAATCTGTATTGCCTCTGGTCAACCCTACATCTGTTGATATCCCTTCTATTCATGTTCATCCTGTACCCGTGGTTGATGAGTTACTTGCTTCTGAGTCTGTTGTTGGTGGAGAGGATGTTCCTTCTTCATCACTGATGCAGTCAAGTGATGAAGTTACAAGTCAAATGGCTCCTATCTCTCCTCATCATGGTTGTCATCCTGGCAATATTCTTCCTTCCGAGAGAGTCATTCACAGGCCTCAAAAGTTGAATGAATACATCTGTTCAGATTTGCCTACTAGATCATCTTTTCTGTCTCAATCTTTCTTTGTGTTCTCATTGCAGAATTTAGCTCATCTGTCTTCTGCTTATGTTACTTCTTTGGTGAATATGTGTTCTACGTTTGAACCTAGAACCTACAATCAAGCTAAGGATGATAAGAGATGGCAATTGGCAATGAAAGATGAGGTAGGTGCTTTGGAAGGCAATCATACATGGTCTATTACAGATCTTCCTCTTGGAAAGAAGGCCATTGGATCTAGGTGGATTTACAAAATTAAGTACAAACCTGATGGGGAAGTAGATAGATTCAAAGCTCGTTTAGTGGCAAAGGGGTATAATCAGGTGAAGGACAAAGATTATAAACAAACATTTTCACCTGTAGAAAAGCTTTCAACTGTGCGCATTGTTTTGGATTTAGCTGCTGCAAAGGGATGGAATCTTCATCAGTTGGATGTAAATAATGCTTTCCTACATGGCTTCCTTGATGAAGAAGTATATATGTTACCTCCTCTGGGTTACACCAAAGCTGCTCCTGGTCAAGTTTGCAAACTAAATAGGTCATTATATGGTTTAAAACAGGCTAGCAGACAATGGAATCTGGAACTCACCAAGTTTCTCTATCAACATGGTTTTGTGCAGTCACTCCATGACTATTCATTATTCACCAAGTCAGTTGGCGATTCCTTCACAGTGGCACTTGTGTATGTAGATGACATGTTACTAATGGGTAATGACAGTTAAGAAATTGTCAAAACCAAGCATGCCATGCATTCTGCATTCACTATCAAAGACCTTAGTGTTGCTAGGTATTTTTTGGGGATGGAAATTTCAAGGTCTTCTCAGGGAATTCTCTTGAATTAAAGGAAATATGTTCTTGATATTCTAAAGGATGCTAACATGTTGGAATGCAAGGTAGCTGCATTTCCTATGTAAAGGGGAGTCAAGTTAGCTTATGAGCTTGGAGAGCCTCTATCCAATCCTGAGATGTATAGGAGATTAATTGGTCGTCTTCTCTACTTAACTTTCACTAGACCTGATATCTCTTTTACAGTACAACAACTGAGTCAGTTTTTGTAATGCCCACGTCAACCTCATTGGAATGCAGCTCTTTACCTCCTGAGGTATCTGAAAGGAAGCTTTAACCTTGCTCTGTCATATCCTGCAATCTCTGATCTTAAGTTGTCTGCATTCATTGATGCAGATTGGGGAAATTGTCCAGATACAGGCAGATCATTATCTGGATATTGTGTATTTTTGGGAGGTGCCTTGATCTCATGGAAATCCAAAAAGCAGAAGGTTGTCTCCAAGTCTTCTGTAGAAAGTGAGTATAGGAGTATGTCATATACTGCTAGTGAGCTCATCTAGGTGCAAGGGTTACTCTTTGATTTGAAGATCAAGTTACCCTTACCAGTCACCTTATTCTGTGATAACAAGGCAGCTCAGAGTTTGGCTTCCAACCCAATATATCATGAAATGACCAAACATGTTAGAATTGATTGTCACTTCATTCGAGAGCTTATTCAGCAAGGATTTTTGGCCACATCTCATGTTTATTCTCAACTACAGACAACTGATATTATGACCAAACCACTTGGTGCTCATCAACATGACATTTTGTGTGTCAAGCTTGACCTTGTGCTCCCACAAGTTCAGCTTGAGAGGGGTATGTAGAGTATAGTGTATATAATACATAGGATATTTTAGTAATTTGTAAATAAACTGAAGGGCATTTTAGTCATTTTGACACAACAGAAATCTGTTACATTTATGTTATAACAGTAGGAGTATAAAGAGGGGAATCGAGCAACACATAAACTAAGTTCTGATTGTATTTGCTTCTTCTGTTCTTGAATCAAAGAAAGGTTTCTTCATTTTTGGTTTCTGTATCTTGAAAGAATTCGAAAAATGCTTGTGAAGTATGTGTTCGTGTATGTCCTATTCCTATAGATCTACCTGTTGTAGATTGGAAATTTATTACAGTATTAATTTCGGAATTTTAAGTAGCTTCACAAACAAAATAAAAATAGAGGGGGTAATAATTAAATACTCATATCCCCGACGCCCGACCCAAAGGCAAGACCCAAACCCTCTCTACCTTCCGAATAGGCCAGTTGCGCAAGGCCTCCAACCGCCTTGTAAACAGCTAACACCAACATTTGACCCACCCTGAACCTTTGCGCCTCCCCTCTCCCTGATCCCAAATTGGGTGAGTCTCCTGTTCAGTTTCGTTTCCAGGTTTGGTACGGAGTTGGATAGTTTAGATTCAGCTAATTATCTTTTTTCTTCGGATTTTCTTTTCCATCTACTCGTGACTTCTCGCCCATAACCTTTTATATAGTCCAAATGGATTGAATTTTGAATTGATTTGAGTATTTGACCCTATGGGATCGTTTGGATTGGCAGTTTGGTTTGGAATTGGACTGACTCGGAATCTCTCCTTGCGGATCGGTAATTTGAGGTTTGGGTTTGGCTTAAGAGGAGACGCAATCGTGTGTGTACTGGTAAGTTTTTTTTTTTGGGATAATTTCCTTCAAATGTGGGTTTAAGTTGGATTTCTTCGACTGCCAGTCACAAATTTGCAAAAGGGCGTACAGACTAGTGGAAATAACTCCTTGGGTGAACCTAATAACATTACATGATGCTACGTGTAGTTAGAATAAAGAGCATACAGACTAGTAAAATTAGAAGTCCGTTTGATATTTTGATATGAAGTTAGGCTGATTTCTATGCGGTGATTGCTTTTGGTGCTACTTAATATGTCACGTTATTTGATGCGTGTTCTTGTGGTATGATTCTTTCATCTACAGCCCCAACTCACAACACAGAGAGAGAGAGGGTAGAAATTGCATTGCAATGGGGTCGCAATTACAACCCTCTGAGTCAACTCCATCTTCCCTCGACTCCGTAGGTTGCCCAATTAAGCAGAAGGAGGTTCTCATAATTGAAGGTTACAGAATTGAAGGTCTATCTATTGGTGGCCAGGAGACTTGTGTAATCTTCCCTACTCTCAAGCTCGCTTTCGACATTGGTAGATGCCCACAACGTGCCATCTCCCAGGACTTCCTCTTCATCTCCCATGGTCACATGGACCACATCGTAATTCCCCTTCTCTCTTACCAAAATACTCCCTCTGATCATAAATATTAGATGTTTTAGAAAGTATATTTTGATCAACAATATAAGATGTTTTAGATTTTCTAGGTATTGATTTGTAATGATGTGTATTGATTTATGTGTTTTTGATTTTTAAACACTTGGTTGTAGAGAGTAGTGAAAATTTTAAAAATAGTAAAATTTATTAAAAGGTTTGTGTAATTATGATAATTTTAGATGAGGAATGAATTTTTTTAACATGTGTGTTATATGTTAAAAAAGTCTTATATTGTTGATCGGAGGGAATATTATTTCAGTTCAATTTGAGCAATATTCACATTTTTCCTTATGAAACTTTTAGCTGATTTTGAACAATGTTGCATTTTATCTACATTTGTTTTGAGGCGAATATGTTGAATCTGCATTTTATGATCTTGAGATGTTCAAGTTGGTGATCTGTTTTTAATTTCGAATTCATTTGTGATCAATTTAAGGTCATTTGTTAAAATTTCAAATTCCACGGAATCAGGATTAGTGAGACTTTGATGTTCCACCACCAACATCACCCATTATATAAGCTGACCACCTTGACCAACAAGCTGCCACTTCCACATCTCAACCATCTAGACATATCTCAAATTTACCTTTTCTACATCTCTGATCCACGTTCGCTTTGTCTGCTGCTGCCTTTTGTGACAAGTTTGCGTGGAGGGATCTTTAAGTATGCAAATGGAATCATGATATAGTTTTCAGTTTTCTTTGAGGTATCAGAGACAAATTGAGGAAGGATAGCGAGATTGAGCTGTGACTATATGGAAATCAAAAACCAAAACCCAAACTAGATCTTATTGATTAGAAAGGAAGAGATAGTCTGACATTTATAGTGGTCAGCTTGAGGTTTTATTATTATTTTTTTATTAATATTTTTTCCCTTTGTTGGAAGGTCAGCTTGAGATTTTAGAATACCAATTCCTTTTGTTCCAGTCTGTTGAAACATGAAAGTGTTTGAGGAAAGGAGATTTGTTTGTATAAGTGTGCCATATAGTAGAAGAACTATAGTTATATTTGCATGCACTCATTTTAGAGTAAAAAAAATGCAAATTAAATCAAATTATATTTAAGTATTGATCTGAGCGCAAGATATTGTTTGAAATTGGTTCTTTGTTAAACACAATAGAAATAATGGTGCATGTATAGCGGCTAGTAAATGCTGGCTAATATATTCAATGTCAACTGCATCATCCTGCATGTTATTATCTCTATATGTCTGAGAAATCTGGCAGGTGGCTCTTAGAAAAAAAAAGGCAATCTTTATCAAGTGTCAAGTACTCCTCTTAGTATGATCTTCAACATTAGTTTATCTTTCACGTTCAGAGAAATAGTAATCCTAAAGAAGATTATGAATTTTGATATATTCAAATGAAATTGAATTCTTCAGTGCTGGGATGGGATTTGATCTTGGTGTTATATTTGCTGTATTTCAGGGAGGATTACCTATGTATGTCGCAACTCGTGGCTTGTACAGGATGAAGCCTCCAACAATTATTGTTCCTAAATCGCTTATTGAGCATGTAAAGAGGCTTTTTGAGGTACACAGAGCAATGGATGAATCAGAGTTGAATCATAATTTAGTTGGCTTGGATGTAGGTAGTGTCTCTCATCAAAACCTCTTGTACTTGTTTCCATTTTCCTTATGGAAAGGAGTTGCTTCATTATTTTTCATGTGAGCTTTGTTTATTAGCAATATCATTGAGTAAAGATTGTTTCAGGGGAAGAATTCCAAATGAGGAAGGACTTGAAAGTTAGGGTGTTTAAGACTTACCATGTTATACCAAGCCAGGTAGTTCCACTGTAGTTTTATCTTCATATTTTGAATTTTCTCTGGTTGCTGGGGGTTTCTTTCATTTGTTAACCTTAGTTATATTATCTGCAGCTCAAATGCATGAAAATATTAAATTGATATTGTGATATTGTAGGGATATGTAATTTATTCTGTCAAGCAGAAGCTTAAGCAGGATTATGTTGGCCTTCCTGGAAACAAAATCAAGAATTTGAGGTTATCAGGTGTGGAGGTCTGTTTAATTCCTGCCTAGTTATTTTCATTTTAGGAATGAATCTCATCATCAAACCTCTTGGATAAAGCTGGAATGAACCAGTAATTTATCTAATATTCTTTAGATTTTTTCAATTTCTTCATATTCCTAGTTTGATGGTCCGAACTTAAAAAATGATCATATCTAGAGAATATGGACATGTTACATCTCCTGTGATTGCTTTTACTCCCCTTTAGCTAGTAATCTTTTGAGTTTCATGATGGTAATGGATTGGTTATTAACTTTATTTTTTTTTAATCTTGTGTTTCCTTATCAGATTACAGACACTGTTACATCACCTGAGATTGCTTTTACCGGAGACACCATGTCCGACTTTATTGCAGACCCTACTAATCTTGATGTCTTAAATGCAAGGATCCTTGTTATGGAGGTACATGTCTAGATTTTTTGTTTCTTCCCCGTCTTTTTCTTCACTCTCTAGTTGTTTGGATGCCTATAGACAAGGGATCATAGTCATTTGGATGTCTAGATTTTTTGTTTCTTCCCTGAGCAAGTAGATTTTACGGTAGTCTCTCAACGGTCTAGTAGACAAGGGTCACAAGGGAGATGACTTAGGTCAGTTAGAGAGACAAGTAGACCATGACAGTAGTCTTGCTTCGAACTCTTCCTGCCCCATGTCTCACCAAATGGCATGATGATTTAACAAAATCATCAACAAAGGCTGCCGTCTCCTTATTGCCTTTTTCGTACTTGGTGTTTTTTTTCCTCCAAACTCTCGTATCTTATCATTCTCTTTTGAATGTTTGTGGTTCTATTTGGTGTCTTCACCCTCTGAAATGTAGTGAAGGAAAAAAGTAGGGTGAGATTAGCATGGTCTTGTTTGAGGTTTCTATTACTCTCGGAATATTAATTCCTGGGGTCGTATCAAAGGTCCATGCCTTTGTCCTAAGTTGTAGATCTGAATTCAGTGCTTTTAATTGATCTTTTTGTGGACAAATGAGATGTTTGAACCATTTCATAAGGAATTACTGAAACCCATGATCAAGAACTGTATTTGCATAGATGTTCATTTTACAACAAATGCCCTCAATAGGATGCTTGAAAATGAAATTAAGGGAACAAGTTCAAATTTATAGTAAACTTGTCCTGGCTTGTAATTTCTCTCTCACACACACAGACTCCTATATGGACCTCTTGTGTGGTTGAATTCAAACTCAACTCAAATGTTCTTTTTAGTTTCTTAATGTATGGCAATGTCCATGTTCAACAATTTTTTTTTATTTTTTTTTACCCCTTTGTCCACTTTCTCCCCCTTTTTTCCCTCCTTTTTTCTCAAAAAAAATTATTTTCAGGAAGGCTGACTTATCTAATATCTCTGGATTCACAATGTTTAACCTTTTCTTTGTTGTCCCAAAATAGTGCACATTTCTTGACAACTCGGTGACTATTGAGCATGCACGAGATTATGGGCACACTCATTTGGCTGAGGTTAGTCCTTTGACCTTTCCAATTTCTATTGCCGCATTAATTATTAATGACCTTGGTCAAATGTTTATATTTGTTAATATTTAATTAGATAAAGTAATCTTGCAGATAATCAAGTACTCCAATTTGCTGAAGAACAAAGCCATTCTTCTAATTCACTTCTCAGCTAGGTACCAAGTGGATGTAAGTTTCTGCTAAATGAACAAGGCTATCTGTTTCTTTTCTATGCATCTCCTAGTTCAAAGCAACAAAATGCATACTTTCCCTTGCTTTATTATGATGAACCGGAGTCATAATGAATGTGACAAATCATGTTTCTTGATGTTTGGTTCTTTAATGCTTCTCTATGCTTGAGTTATGCGAAAGCAACCATGTACACATGGTTCTCTAATGCTTGACCATTGAGACGCTTTTACCTTGACTCTTGCCTCCCATCGATAAGGAATAATAAACAAACTATAGATGATTTAGCCTGAATGTGCATCAGTTCTGGACAACTCAGTATTTCTCAAGCTTCAACCGACAAAACATGTGTTTAGCATTTGCATCTTTTGCACTTGAGCATTCCCATGAGTCAAAACTAGGTTTGTTTCAGTCCTTTAGTTAATCCCCATTCTGACCATTGAACAGGAAATAAGAGAAGCCATATCCAAGCTCCCTGCACCATTCACTGGCCGTGTCTTTGCCCTAACAGAGGGTATCTGATGATTTATACGCACAGGATTCAGCCTAACAGTAGGTTGTATGGTTTGGGAAGGATGTTTGTATGGTGTCAGAAAGATGACGGAAAGGAGTTCTGTAAAAGCATCGTTTGTCACCGGAGTCGGATGGCGCAAAAAAGAAGTGATCAGGCATGCATTTATGAAGCCCTGTATTGATTGATGGTTTTGCTTAGGTGTATGGCTACGTTAACCGGGTGGGTGAAATTTATCTTTTCATTTATGTTTCATTGCCCTTGATGAACCTTAATTGAGATTTCAGGTGGATGTATTAGTGTTATATTTTTGGATATTATGCCATTATCACTAGTGGCGCAATATAACACAGGGCGGGTCTGTTTAGGTTCAAGTGATGATGAATATGGGTCGATTAAGGTTATTAATACACTACAAAACTGGACAAGGAAGAGACCATGGATGTTAAGCTTCAAAGCCTTACTATTCCTCTCCAGTCTAATTCCTGCCCTTCTCTTCAATGGGTTTTCCTTTAGCATTTACGACAAGTTGATCTCCTTCCAACAACGAATCTCTCTAGAATTTACATGAATTTGTTGGGCTAGAAACCACTTTCCAGCCACATCCGGAAGCGAATTCGGGTAATAAGAAAGTCGACAACAAGTGTTTAACAATCCAGTCTCATGTCGAGACAAATAAACATAGAGATCTCAAACACCAATCTAAATACAACCTGGATCTAGAATAGATTTTTCTCCAAAAACTTAGCTAAACACTTGTAATCAGATTAGATTTCTAGGAGGAGAAAATACCTATCAACAAACACCCGTTGTTGACTTGCCAAAGGTAGAAGACGGGTCACCAGATCAAGAGACGAAATTCCTCTTCTTTCTCCCTCCTCTCTCTTTTCTTTCTCTATCCTTTTTCCTAATCGCCCTGGCCTCATCCGAATCCCAGTACCGTCTCACCCTTGAGACGCGGAACTCTTGCTTGCCAGATGTCACCATCACCCTCTAGCTCCCCCTCCTCCGTAACTCTCTGGTACTCCGAGGTAGAACTCTCGGTGAATGCATGACCTCCTCTCTCTGACCCTCTGGTAGTTTCTTCTATCCATGCCGACTCGACGTGCTCAGATCTGTCATTAGTTATAGCACCCGATGAACTCCCCTCTGACACAGCTATCCTATCAGCACAATCCTCTAAAGCAAACTCTACACTTGTGCTATCCTCTTCTGACGTCTCAGAAATTCTGCTAAATCTTGTCAGACAAATCACAAGTGCTCAAGGTCTCCTTATCCGCAAAAGACATGAGAGACTTTCTCTTCTGATTCTGCAACCTCTTCCCACTTAAGCATCCTCTAAGCCCTTCGACCAAATCAAACGAAGCATCACCATGAACCTCTGTCACAACTTCTCCGATTTCTTCCATCTGAGTTCTATACAATGTACTGCTCAAATTACCTTTAGCGATCACCATTGACCATTTCCCGAGTTTTCACTTTCTGCCTCCAAAGAAGTTATCATAACCCTTTTTATCCAAGACTTGAAGAGAGATCAAATTCTTCTGTAGATATGGTATATATCGCACATCTGTCAATGTCATCTTGCAACTCGTGTTTGTTATCATACAAACATCTCCCATACTAGTTATATCAGACAAGCTTTCATTTCCCATCTTTGCTTTGCCAAAGCATCTTGCTCGGTACAAAGCAAATGCTTTCCTCCTTGACGTAGCATGGAAGGATGCAACTCCATCAGTAATCCACTCTACACAAGAATCAGGCTCACCATCATGATCCTCTAAGCATGTGAGAACAACTTGCTCATCGTCAATGTCCTACAGAGCTGACGTTGTACCTTTCTGATTTTCCTCTTCCTCCCTTTTCTTCTCCCACACATTTCAATTTCTTTTCATGTGCCCTTCCTTGTCACAATGATAGCAAACAAAACTCCCTCTAGTCCGAGATCTCCCTCTAGACCTGCTCCCTGAAATTGTCACGAGAGCATGTGACGAATCCGTGCTCATATCCTTCCTCCTAGTCTCCTCGTTGTAGAGACTATCCTTCACTGTAGATAAGGACACAACCCCACCCACGACAGAGTTGTTAATTGACACCACTAGAGTCTCCCAACTATTAGGTAAAGAGCTCAAGAGCAACAACGCTTGCAACTCATCATCAAGGACTAACTTAATGGTGTTCAACTGATTCACCAATTCTTGAAACTCACTCAGATGCTCTGCAATAAGCTTTCCATCTCTATACTTGAGATTCACTAGCTTTCTTATCACAAATGCTTTACTCTGGGCTGACTTTCTTTCATACATATCCTCCAATTTTTTCCACAATACCTGTGCATCTGTCTCATTACTTGTGTGGTGATAAACACTATTATCCACCCACATTCTGATGGTTCCAACCGCCTTCCTATGCAGTTTCTTCCAATCATTATTAGATGTCTTAGTTGGCTTTCTTAATCCTAACTCAATCGGATCAAACAGGTCTTTGCAATACAAAACATCCTCCATCTTCGTCTTCCAGATAGAGAAATTCGAAGCCATTAGCTTTATCATTGTACCTGCAAATTCATTGATCTTTTTTGTCATCTCTACTCTTATTACCCAAAAACAACACAACCAAAGATCAACCAAAGACTCTGATACCACTTGTTAGGCTAGAAACCACTTTTCAGCCACACTCGGAAGCGAATTCGAGTAAAAAGAAAGTCGACAACAATTCGCCAGCAAACCAACGACCAACCAATAATATCCAATCCGGAAACCAAACAACAAAGCAACAACAAACACAGATAAAATACAAATATCGACACGAGATTTACGTGGGAAAAACCTTCTCTAATCAAAGGATAAAAAACCCACCTTCCGCCCACCAGAACAACCAATCCACTAATCAATAAACCAGTACAAGTGTTTAAAAATCCAGTCTCAAGCCGAGACAAATAAACATGGAGATCTCAATCACCAATCTAAATACAACCTGGATCTAGAATGGATTCCTCTCCAAAAACCTAGCTAGCTAAACACTTGTAATCAGATTAGATTTCTAGGAGGAGAAAATACCTATCAACAGACACCCGTTGTTGACTTGCCAAAGGAAGAAGATGGATCACCAGATCAAGAGACGAAACACCCGCTCAAATCTCCTATCTTTCCTCTTCTTTCTTTCTTCCTCCTCTCTCTCTTCTTTCTCTCTCCTTTTTTCTTTGCAGCGGGCAACACTTACCCCTTCTTTTGAAGGCTTGACGCAACACTTGCATCACCTTTTAATCAATTGTTAAATATATAACCTAACAACTAACCAAACTTGGGTTGGATCTTCATGGGCGGCCACTTGGCCCAACAAAATCCTCATGTTTTCTTCAGCATAGGAGATCTCCAGGATGAGTGATCACTACCACCCGAACTATGGACCATGGCAACTGCTTGGCCAATATATCCAGTCGTGGCATCAACATCAATTTGTTTTTAGTTCTACAAGTATTCCTAGTGCCCTTCTTATTATCGCCGTCAAACATGCTTTCTTAGTGTTCTTACCAATGAAACCCACCACAATTTATAGAACGCAGACTTTAATACTAGTTATTGGATCGATGATCCTGTTAGCTTCAAAGTAAATAAAAACTACCACCTTCAAGCTTTCCACTTGAGGATTTCAAAGCATCTACTCATTTTATTAAATACTTGTTAGGATATCTTGAATCTAATTGGTTTAGGTCGATCTTTATTAATAGACCTAATTTAGATAGAATTGAATTTATCAATTTATACCTTATTGTTAGATTTATTCTAGTATAATTAGATTTATTTTAGGTTATATAGGCCATGTTTGCAGGTAGGAGCATTTCACAGCGTTAGATAAAGCGTTTTCATATCGCTATGAATATCCAAGTTTGGCAGGGAAGCAACATTTTCAAAATACTCCCCCTTCATATCCTCCGAAAGCTTTGCAAGCGTTTCATCCGCATCTCTCTGGAGCAAGCGTATGATGAAAGGGGAAAGCGTTTGAGATTGAAAAGGACGATTCATCATCGCCCGCCTGTTTACATCTCTGTCTTCGCTTCCTCCTTCCATGAGAAGCGCACGACGACAAACTCGGTGAGGTTTCTAATCGATTCGATTTCTCATTAAGATTTTGAAGTCATTGATCTATTTGTATGTTAGCAGGGGTTCTTCACATGTTCCAATTCGCCTTCTCCACCAAACTCTCGATTTCAATTTCAATTTGCAATACCCCTATTATCATCAATTTTGCATTTAGTTGTTTGGTTTTTTTATTTGGCCGATTTTAGGGTTCTGTAAAATGCCCCAATTTATCCTTCGTATAATTGCTCTTCTGGTGCCAGTCATCTGTGAATGGCTTGTGTGCTTGTTTTGGTAATTTGCAACATGGTAGTGACCGTGCTGATGGAAATAAAGAGATGAAGAAATTTTTTTGATATCTTTCACTCTCAATTTGAATTAGGCACAAAGCAAAATCACATGGCAGTTTGAACTTACTAGGATCCATAGTGATGATTGATGAGCATGGCAGTTCCTCCAAAATGACATGTTCCACAACTGTTCTTAGTTTTCTGCTAGTAGTTATTGAATGCATAAGACGCATGGGCAAACAATGAGTTGGGCACAAAGCAAGATCCATTAGGCAGATAAAATTATATTGGAGATTCAATTCACGAAAGTATATGGGAGAGGGAGCATTATCCTTCTCATTGGGAATTAGGGACCTCTCTTAACACTACTAAATGCCAGGAAATCAGGAATTGCTGTTTGTGAAAGATCTAATGTACATAGTATCGACGAGCCACATTCCTCGGTTGCAATAGGTCGAAACTTACCCTAGCCTAAAAACATGCCTCCGGGAGCTCCAAATGGGCTAGTATTCATTCGGTATGTTTAATATGGTATTTGAGGATGATTTGGAACAAAATATCCGGGTTTCGGAACATTTCATTTTTTGACCCTTTGGCCTTGCCTTGTATTTAAAGCGATTTCGGTTAATGAAGAAAGTGTCATCTCTAGTGATCCAAAAGGGCTAACACATTATGTGTAGCTTTGGTATGACAAATAAGGAGGGAAAATGTCAAAAAACACCTATTTAGAGACCACGACGCGCCACTTTCCTCGGGTGATTTGCATTGGGTCGAAACATACCCTAGCCTAAAAACATGTCTACGGGAGCTCCAAACGGGATAATATTCATTGTGTATGTTTAATATGGTATTTGAGGATAATTTGGCACAAAAAATCCGGGTTTCTGAACATTTCATTTTTTGACCATTTGGCCTTGCCTTGTATTTAGGGCGATTTCGGTTAATGAAGAAAGTGTCATCTCTAGTGATCCAAAAGGGCTAAAACTTTGTGTGTAGCCTTGGTATGACAAATAATGAGGGAAAATGTCAAAAAAAGGAATTTCGAGACCTCGACGCGCCACTTTCCTCGGGTGATTTGCAATAGATCGAAACTTACCCTATCCTAAAAACATGTCTCCGGGAGCTCCAAATGGGCTAGTATTCATTCTGTATGTTTAATATGGTATTTGAGGATGATTTGGCACCAAATATCCGGGTTTTGGAACATTTCATTTTTTGACCCTTTGGCCTTGCCTTCTATTTAGGACGATTTCGGTTAATGAAGAAAGTGTCACCTCTAGTGATCCAAAAAGGCTAAAACATTATGTGTAGCCTTGGTATGACAAATAAGGAGGGAAAATGTCAAAAAATAGGAATTTCGAGACCATGACGCGCCACTTTCCTCGGGTGATTTGCATTAGGTCAAAACTTTCCCTAACCTAAAAACATGTCTCCATGAGCTCTAAATGGGCTAGTATTCATTGTGTATGTTTAATATGGTATTTGAGGATGATTTGACACAAAAAATCCGGATTTCGGAACATTTTATTTTTTGACCATTTGGCCCTGTCTTGTCTTTAGGGAGATTTCTGTTAATGTAGAAAGTGTCATGTCTAGTGATCCAAAATGGCTAAAACTTTGTGTGTGGATTTTCTATGGCAAATAAGGAGGGAAAATGTAAAAAAAAAGGAATTTCGAGACCACGATGCGCCACTTTCCTCAGGTGATTTCCATTAGGTCGAAACTTACCCTAGCCTAAAAACATGTCTCTGGGAGCTCCAAATGAGCTAGTGTTCATTCTGTATGTTTAATATTGTATTTAAGGATGATTTGGCACAAAAAACCTGGGTTTCAGAACATTTCATTTTTTGACCATTTGACCTTGCCTTGTATTTAGGTCGATTTCGGTTAATGAAGAAAGTGTCATCACTAGTGATCCAAAAAGGCTGAAACTTTGTGTGTAGCTTTGGTATAACAAATAATGAGGGAAAATGTCAAAAAAACAGTAATTTTGAGACCACGACGCGCCACTTTCCTCGGGTGATTTGCATTAGGTCGAAACTTACCCTAGCCTAAAAACATGTCTCCGAGAGCTCCAAATGGGCTAGTATTCATTGTTTATGTTTAATATGGTATTTGAGGATTATTTGGAACAAAAAATCCGGGTTTCTAAACATTTCATTTTTTTGACCATTAATTTGGCCTAGCCTTATATTTAGGGCAATTTCGGTTAATGAAGAAAGTGTCACCTCTGGTGATAAAAAAAGGCTAAAACTTTTTGTGTAGCCTTGGTATGACAAATAAGGAGGGAAAATGTAAAAAAACATGAATTTCGAGACCACAACGCGCCAATTTCCTCGGGTGATTTGCATTAGGTCGAAACTTACCCTGGCCTAAAAACATGTTTTCGGGAGCTCCAAATGGGATAGTATTCTTTGTGTATGTTTAATATGGTATTTGAGGATCATTTAGAACAAAAAATCCGGGTTTTGGAATATGTCTTTTTTTGACCATTTGGCCTTGCCTTGTATTTAAGGCGATTTCGGTTAATGAAGAAAGTGTCATCTCTAGTGATCCAAGAGGGCTAAAACATTATGTGTAGCTTTGGAATGACAAAGAAGGAGGGAAAATGTCAAAAAAAAGGAATTTCCAGACCACGAGGCGCCACTTTGCTCGGGTGATTTGCATTAGGTCGAAACTTACCCTAGCCTAAAAACATGTCTCCGAGAGATTCAAATGGGCTAGCATTCATTGTGTATTTTTAATATGTTATTTTAGGATTTTTTGGTACAAAAAATCCGGGTTTCGGAATATTTCCTCGAGTGATTTGCATTAAGTCGAAACTTACCCAAGCCTAAAATCATGTCTCCGGGAGCTCCAAATGGGCTAGTATTCATTATGTATTTTTAATATGGTATTTGAGGATGATTTGGCACAAAAAATCCGGGTTTAGAAACATTTCATTATTTGACCATTTGGCCTTGCCTTGTATTTAGGGCGATTTCGGTCAATGAAGAAAGTGTCATCTCTAATGATCCAAAAGGGCTACAACTTTGTGTGCAGCTTTGGTAAGACAAATAAGTAGGGAAAATGTAAAAAAAAAAATGAATTTCGAGACCACGACGCACCACTTTCCTCGGGTGATTTGCATTCGGTCGAAACTTACCCTAGCCTAAAAACATGTCTTTGGGAGCTCTGAATTGGCTAGTATTCATTATATATGTTTAATATGGTCTTTGAAGATTATTTGGCTAAAAAATCCGGGTTTCAGAACATTTCATTTTTTGACCATTTGGCCTTGCCTTATATTTAGGGCGATTTCGGTTAATGAAGAAAGTGTCATCTGTAGTGATTCAAAAGGGCTGAAACTTTGTTTTTATCTTTAGTATAACTAAAAGGAGGGGAAATGTCAAAAAACAGGAATTTCGAGGCAACGACGCGCCACTTTCCTCGAGTGATTTGTATTAGGTCGAAGCTTACCCTAGCCTAAAAATATGTCTCTGGGAGCTCTGAATTGGATATAATTCATTATGTATGTTTAATATGGTATTTAAGGATGATTTGGCTAAAAAAATCCGGGTTTCAGAACATTTCATTTTTTGACCATTTGGCCTTGCCTTGTATTTAGGGCGATTTCAGTTAATGAAGAAAGTGTCATCTCTAGTGATCCAAAAGGGATGAAACTTTGTGTTTATCTTTAGTATAACAAATAAGGAGGGGAAATGTCAAAAAACATGAATTTTGAGGCCACGACGCCCCACTTACCTCAAGTGATTTTCATTAGATCGAATCTTACCCTAGGCTAAAAAAATGTCTCTGGGAGCTCTGAATTGGCTAGTATTCATTGTGTATGTTTAATATTGAATTTGAGGATGATTTGGCTAAAAAAATCCGGGTTTCAGAACATTTCATTTATTGACCATTTGGCATTGCCTTGTATTTAGGGCGATTTCGGTTAATGAAGAAAGGGTCTCCTATAGTGATCCAAAAGGGCTGAAACTTTGTGTTTAGCTTTAGTATAACAAATAAGGAGGGTAAATGTAAAAAAACTGGAATTTCAAGGCAACGACGCGCCACTTTCTACGGGTGATTAACATTAGGTCGAAGCTTACCCTAGCCTAAAAATATGTCTCTGGGAGCTCTGAATTGGCTAGTATTCATTGTGTATGTTTAATATGGTATTTGAGGATGATTTGGCTAAAAAAATCCGGGTTTCGAAACATTTCATTTTTTGACAATTTGGGCTTACCTTATATTTAGGGCGATTTCGGTTAATAAAGAAAGTGTCAATTCTAGTGATCCAAAACTGCTGAAACTTTGTGTTTAGATTTAGTATAACAAATAAGATGGGGAAATGTAAAAAAACAGGAATTTCGAGGCAACGACGCGCCACTTCCCTCGGGTGATTTGCATTAGGTTAAAGTTTACCCTAGCCTAAAAACATGTCTCCGGGAGCTCTGAATTGGCAATATTTCATTTTTTGACCATTTGGCCTTGCCTCGTATTTAGGGCGATTTCGGTTAATGAAGAAAGTGTCATCTCTAGTGATCGAAAATGGCTGAAACTTTGTGTTTAGCTTTAGTATAACAAATGAGGAGCCGAAATGTCAAAAAACAGGTATTTCGAGGCAATGACGCGCCAATTTCTTCAGGTGATTTACATTAGGTCGAAGCTTACCCTAGTCTAAAAACATGTATCTGAGAGCTCTGAATTTGCTAGTATTCATTGTGTATGTTTAATATGTTATTTGAGGATGATCTGGCTAAAAAAATCCGGGTTTCGGAACATCTTATTTTTTTACCATTTGGCATTGCCTTGTATTTAGGGCGATTTCGGTTAATGAAGAAAGTGTCATCGCTAGTGATCGAAAAGGGTTGAAACTTTGTGTTTAGCTTTGGTATAACAAATAAAGAGGGCAAATGTCAAAAAACAGGAATTTCGAGGCAACGACGCGCCACTTTCCTCGGGTGATTTGCACTAGGTTGAAGCTTACCCTAGCTTAAAAACATGTCTTCGGGATCTCTGAATTGGCTATTATTTATTGTGTATGTTTAATATTGTATTTTAGGATGATTTAGCTAAAAAAATCCGGGTTTCGGAACATTTCTTTTTTTGACCATTTGGCCTTGCCTTGTATTTTTAGGGAGATTTCGGTTAATGAAGAAAGTGTCATGGCTAGTGGTCTAAAAGGGCTGAAACTTTGTATTTAGCTTTGGTATAATAAATACGGAGGGGAAATGTCAAAAAACAATAATTTCAAGGCAATGGCTCGCCACTTTCCTCGAGTGATTCGCATTAGATCGAAGCTTACCCTAGCCTAAAAACATATCTCTGGGAGCTCTGAATTGGATAGTAATCATTGTATATGTTTAATATGGTATTTGAGGATGATTTGGGTAGAAAAATCCGGGTTTCGGAACATTTCATTTTTTTAACCATTTGCCCTTGCCTTGTATTTAGGGCAATTTCGGTTAATGAAGAAAGTGTCATCTCTAGTGATCCAAAAGGGCTGAAACTTTGTGTTTAGCTTTTGTATAACAAATAAGGAGGGAAAATGTCAAAAAAACAGGAATTTCGAGGCAACGACGCGCCATTTTTCTTGGGTGATTTGCATTTTGTCGAAGCTTACCCTAGCCTAAAAACATGTCTCCCATAGCTATGAATTTGCTAGTATTCAATGAATATGTTTAATATGGTATTTGAAGATGATGTGGCTAAAAAAATCCGGGTTTAGAAAAATTTCATTTTTTGACCATTTTGCCTTGCCTTGTATTTAGGGCAATTTCGGTTAATGAAGAAAGTGTCATCGCTAGTGATCCAAATGGGGTGAAACATTGTGTTTAGCTTTAGTATAACAAATAAGGAGGGTAAATGTAAAAAAATAGGAATTTTGAGGCAACGACGTGCCACTTTCCTCGGGTGATTTGCACTAGGTTGAAGTTTACCCTAGCTTAAAAACATGTCTCCGGGAGCTCTGAATTGGCTATTATTTATTGTGTATGTTTAATATCGTATTTTAGGATGACTTAGCTAAAAAATCCGGGTTTCAGAATATTTCATTTTTTGACCATTTGGCCTTGCCTTGTATTTAGGGCGATTTCGGTTGATGAAGAAAGTGTCATCTCTAGTGATCCAAAAGGGCTGAAACTTTGTGTTTAGCTTTGGTATAACTAATAAGGAGGGGAAATGTCAAAAAAAAAAAAGAATTTCGAGGCAATGACGTGCCACTTTCCTAGGGCTATTTGCATTAGGTCGAACCTTACCCTAGCCTAAAAACATGTCTGCGGGAGCTCTGAATTGGCTAGTACTCATTGTGTATGTTTAATATGGTATTTGATGATGATTTGGGTAAAAAAATCTGGGTTTCGGAACATTTCGTTTTTTGACCATTTGGCCTTGCCTTGTATATAGGGCGATTTCGGTTAACGAAGAAAGTTTCATCTCTATTGAACCAAAAGGGCTGAAACTTTGTGTTTTGCTTTAGTATAACAAATAATAAGGGGAAATGTCAAAAAACAGGAATTTCGAGGCAACCACGTGCCACTTTCCTCAGGGGATTTGCAGATGGTATCAATGCCGACTTCGGGCTCGGAGGTGCACCGACAGTATGATCGGGTACCCTCCTCACGGAGGGCAGTCCCTTGGGCCTGACGGGGTCGTTAGTGTTTTAAGTGGGGGAGATTGTAACACCCCGTCCCACATCGGATATCATAAGGATGTTGGGAGTGATTTATTAGTGATTCAAGCCCTACCCATGTCACAAGAGCTCTTCCTTTTCAGGCTCCAAGTGAGGACAACGGACCTGAGAGGGCTAGGTGCCATGGGCTGGCGGCTCTTAAGACCCTGGGTCTTATAGGCCCTAACTGTCTTTTCCCCTGAAACGTGACTCCGGGCGGTCCAAATGGCCAGGGTTTGTCAAGGAAGTGTTATATGGTATTTTAGGTTGATTGGACCATAAAAATCTGGGTTTCAAAACAATTCATTTTTTTACCGTTTGGTCTTGCCTTGTATTTCGGGCGATTTCGGAACTTTATTGGTAGCTTTGGGTTCACAAATAAGGTGGGAAAGTGAAAAAAAATAAGAATTTTGGAGACATGGCGCACCACCTACGTCGGGATTCTTGCCATAGGCCCTAAGGGTCTTTTCCCCCGAAACGTGAATCCAGACGCTGCAAATGGGCCACGGTTCATCAAGAAAGTGTTATATGGTATTTGAGGTTGATTCGGCCAAAAATAAATACGGGTTTCGAAACAATTCATTTTTTTTTACTATTTGGCCTTGCCTTGTATTTCGGGCTATTTCGACCTAATGAAGGAAGTGTTATCTATAGATCTCTAAGAGGGATGAAACTTTTTGAGTAGCTTTGTTTTAAAAAATAAGGTGGGAAAATCCAAAAAAAAACAAGGATTTTGGGGCCACGGTGCCCCACCTACGTCAGGATTCTTGCATTACCCTAATGATCTTTTCCCCCGAAACATGAATCCCGATGCTCCAAATGGGTTAGGGTTCATCATGGAAGTGTTATATGGTATTTTAGATTGATTTGGCCAAAAATCCGGGTTTTAAAATAGTTCATTTTGTTACCGTTTGGCCTTGCCTTGTATTTCGATCGATTTCGTCCTAATAAAGGAAGTGGCATCTCTAGATCTCCAAAAGGGATGAAACTTTGTGGGTAGCTTTAGTTTCACAAATAAAGTGGGAAAATAAAAAAAAAAACAAGAATTTTGGGGCCATTGCGCCCCACCTACGCCGGGATTCTTGCAATAGGCCCTAACGGTGTTTTCCCCCGAAATATGACTCTGAACGCTCCAAATGGGCCAGGGTTCAGCAAGGAAGTGTTATATGGTATTTTAGGTTAATTCGGACAAAAAAAATTGGGGTTTCGAAACAGTTCATTAATGTTTGACCGTTTGGTCTTGCCTTGTATTTCGTGCGATTTCGTCCTAATGAAGGAAGTGTCCTTTCTAGATCTACAAAAGGGATGAAACTTTGTGAGTAGCTTTTGTTTAACAAATAAGGTGGAAAAGTCCAAAAAAACAAGGATTTTGGGGCCACAGCGCCCCACCTACGTCGGGGTTCTTGCAATAGGCCCTAATGGTATTTTCCCCCGAAACGTGACTTCGTAAGCTCCAAATGGGCAAGAGTTTGTCAAGGAAGTGTTATTTGGTATTTTAGGGTCGTTCGGCCAAAAAAATCCGAGTTTCGAAATAGTTTATTTTTTAACCATTTGGCTTTGCCTTGTATTTCGGGCGATTTCGGCCTCGTCATTTCTTTTGCTCTCATGACAAACTGCTCGCTTGCTTATTACGTTTGACCAAAGTCGCACGCACTCTCTATGAGATCGACATATACTTGCTGCTAATACTAGTTATTAGTTGAAGGTATAGAATTCAGATTTGAGGTGTAGAACACACGACATTCTACACGCACCAAACTTTGTCGCCGTTGTTGGGGAGTGCCGATTTTTTTATTAAGCGTATTTCGTAAGTTTGTTTTGGGTGCAACCATCTTGTATGGTTCATACCCTCTCTGCTTATCTTTCTCTAGTGCCTTGTGATACAAAAGTGGAATGAAGTTTTTCCAGATTACGAAGACAGAAATCAAGCAAAATTTCCAACAATGAAGAAGAACAAAAAAAACGCTGAGAGATCTCAAGGAGCCTGCACTTACATCACCGTTAGCCATCAAGCTTCCATATCTCCCAACGGGCTAAACATTTGAATTCAAGTCAGGATGGACATTTTTGTTGCGCAGTTTTTACGGAGAAGATCCAAATAAGCATCTAGCGAAATTCACTGCGGTATGCGATAGTGTAAGGCCGCCGAATGGAATCACAGACGACCAAATGATGCTCAAAATATTTTTGTTCACTCTTAAAGACGGTGCAATTGAATGGCTCTACTATTTGCCAATGGAAAGTATCAAATTCTGGGTAGAATTGAAGAAAGCCTTTCTGAACAAGTACATTCCAGCCACCCGACGCAGCAAAGTCAAGAAAGAGATATCCAGTACGTATCGAGCAATCTCCAGCAGAATCACTGTATGAGTACGTTGAACGCTTCAACAAGCTCAAAGCTAGCTGTCCGCCTCATGGAATCGCGGAGGATGATCTTGTCCTCTACCTCTATGAAGGATTGTTGGATACAGAGTGAGGAGTAAATAGGCCTATCGTCTATTTTTTTGGGCTTTCAATCCATTAATTGTATGTTTAGGGTTTCATGAGTCTCTATATATACTCATGAAACGCCGACCCTTTGTAACCCTAATCTGTTTTCCCTTCCTCTAATACAAAACTGGTTCTCTCTCGTGGACGTAAGTAACGCTTTGTTGTCGAACCACGTAAATCTTTGTGTATTTCTTCGCTATTATCCTTCTGGTTACAATACAACTTATATATAATAGACTTATTTAATTCATACTTACAAAAAAAAAGACTATTTTCATTTTTTCAAATCTTAACGATCTTTTAGGCTACAATTTTTCACCATTTAGATCAATATATCTAATTCCATAAGATTCTGAAACACTCGTATCCACATATCCTTTGAATGCATGTACACCTGCTTTATATCTATCTAGCTTTTGGGGTTGCATATCATGCAATCGCCTTTTCGGACAATTCCTTTCTTCTTCCATTTGGTTTCTTCGATCTACTTAATTGATTCCCCTTGGCCTTCATTTAAATATAAAGCTTTGAAATTAATGCATATGCTTTCTAGCTAGCTTGTAACAAAGACCAGATCGACCCATTATAGTGTTTGTATTCTCAAGAGAAAAAAAATTTAATATTCCATTCTTTTGCTTATTTTTTATAATAATAACAATATATAAAATTTTAATATTTTTTAATATAAAATCATACTTATTAAAAAATAATAAAAATATTAAATTTTATATAATTTTTATTAATTTTAAAAAACATGTATTAATAGAGAACGACATGTATGTTTTTCAAAGTGGATGAAGTATTAGTGAAGATATTTCCCTATAAGATCGATTTTTTTAAAAAAATATTCACTAAAAATAGTTATTTATCAAAATATTTATAAGTTCAAAATATTTATAGAAATATTATTTTTTCAAGTTAATTAAAGAAATGGGGTTTTAAACCGTATTTTTTTTTTGTATAAATCACAAATTTGAACCTGACACCGAGAAAAAGTTACATATTTCTATAAAATGCAATTTCAAATCACCTCTTATTTCTATTTTAGGGTTTTATTTCATTTTTTATTTCTAAAAAAATATCGTTCTATATGTAGCAGAGCTGGTGATTCCTTATCCTCCACTCGCCATCCCGTTGAAGTACTATTTAATTAGCTTTATTTTCAAATTCAATTGAATATAAAAAAGTCATTCTAACATATATATGCTCTATATGCTTACGTTAAAAAATTGAATTTGAACAGGTTCTCTAAGTCTAAATGAATTTTAGAATTAGGTTAACATTCAAAACAAAATTTTATATTTTAGTTTAATTGGTTGATAAAAATATAAATCAATATTGTTTCATAGACGTACTTTTCAAAAATATTACGGAGTAATAGATAAATATTTAATTAACATGTGTTATTTTATTTATATATAAATTCATTTTTGGTGAAAAGATTATTTATTTCAAAATTAAGTATTTAATATTCCATTCTTCTTGAAATTTATTTTATTTTAGAACTTTATTCTTGTATCAAAATAGATGTCATTTTAGGTTTTCTAGATAGGAGATAGTAATGATTTGTGTCAAAATAGATGTCATTTTAGGTTTTGTAGATAGGAAATAGTGGAATGATGATCGATGTTGATTGAAGGATGAGTGTTTTATTAAAACTTGTGCAAAATCCTAAAACGACTTAAATTTTGAGATGGAGGAAGTAGTTTTTATTTTACTTATATCTATATTATTTTTTGGTAGAATGACTTATTTATATCTAGATTAATTTTTATTTTATATATGCCCCATGTACTTTGATTGTTATTAGTTTAATCCTCACATAGTAGTTCAAATTTATTATTTTTGTCATATTTTTAATAATTTTTATAAAATATTGATGTAATTTTAAAATATTGTGCTTACATATTCTCGTGTATGGGACGAAACATATGCTAGTTCAAAATATAAAGGGAGGATTTGTACAAAGTATGACTAATTATGGATTATCTAAAATTTTTGATAAACAAAATTTTGTTTTAAATCTTACCCTAATTCAAGTTTAAAATTCATTTAAACTTAGAAAACCTTTTTAAATTTAATTTTTTAACCTAAGCTAGCCAGATAGATCGACATATGTTAGAATGACATTTTTATATTCAATCTAATCTATTATATATATATAAAATAAAGGAGAAGTCGACTGAGACACATGACAACTTCTCCTTAATCATAGTTGTATGAACCAATCACAATTTTTTAAAATAATCAATATATGCACAAGATAAAATTTTATTTTAACTCTATTTAATTAATATATCTATATATGCATAAGATAAAATTTGACCCAATTTCATTAGATATGGATATTAGTTTTATAAACCAACCACAAAATTTTGAAATAATCAATATATGCATAAGATAAAATTTTATTCTAACTCTATTTAATCAATATATCTATATATGCATAAGATAAAATTTGACCCAATTTGATTAGATATCGATATATTTTTAGAAGATATTAATCAATTTTAAATATTATTATATAAGATAAGATTTTATCTATTTTTGCTATATATCAACATATTTTTAGAAGATAATAACTTTATCAATATGAACATATAGAAGATAAAAGGTTTTGGATAAATTGAAATAATAAATAGCCGTGTAAAGGTTATCAACTCGTGGAATTCAATTTTCGTTAATATATTTCCCCCAATTTTTTTATATATGGATATAATTTTGGATAGATTTTTAGATTTTGACCTATATATAATATTAGATTGTTAATGTTGTTTCACAAACGTTGACGCCTTCTCAATTCTTTTTGGTGTTTTTATTGCAGGTTATTACAACTTTGTTTACGATTTCCTTGGTAAGCTTTTCGAAATAATATGTTGATTGATTACAAGGTATGTTATTTTGTTGTTTCCACTAATATATATTAGTTTTTCATATATTGTTTCATATGTTGTCAATAGAGTATAAATTCATTCAGATTTGAGGAATTAGTTTTTCATATATTGTTTCCACTAATATATACTAGCAAGGAGTAACAAGTAAGGACTAAGGAGAAATTAATTTTTATACTAATAAAGTATAAATTCATTCAGATTTGAGAAATCGAAGTATGGAAAAAAATTAATTAATTGAATAATCGTGTTTTATTATCAAATTTATTGAAAATAAAGCTAAATAATTATAATTAAAATGGATAAGGACTGGAGGAACAGAAGTCGCTAGCGCTGCTACATGGAAGTAGGCATGTCCACGGGTCGGACCCGTTCGACCCGGCGGGTTAGGGGTCGGGAAATCACGATCCGAACCTGTGGGATAGGCAGGTCAGCGGGTCACCTGATCTAGCAGGTTACGGATCGACCCGTTTTTTTTTTAAAATCGATTTTTTAAAAAATTTACCCAAAAATAGCCTTTTTCAAAAAAAAAAGGAAAAAATTTGTGCACCCGATGGGTTGACTCGCCAGATCATTTTCACAAAACCCTCAACCCTAACCCGAACTCGTGACCTGCCATGACCCTTGACCCGTCTGACCCGGATCCGCCGGATCCATGACCCGCCAAACCCACCGGGTCACGGGTTGACCCATGACCCGTGGACAGGCCTACATGGAAGTCACGTTTTGCATTTTTTTAAAGAAATTAAAAATGAAATAAAACTTTTTAGAAATAAAACGCGATTAGAAATTAAAAATGTAAATTTTCCCAGCGACAGATTCAAATTTCATTCCGTGTCAAACCCCACATAAATATTAATCGAGTTCTATCAGAACCCGAAAATGGGTTCAAGCACTTCATTTATGTTAACATCACATAATCCATTAATGGGATTGGCTTGGAAAAAAAGCTGGAATATACTATAGTGGTCACTCGTTTGCGACTTTTTTCGTTGTACATTGAACTAATTATAAGATACTCCGTGAATTAAATAACATCACATAATAATAATAATAATAATAATAATAATAATAATAATAATAATAATAATAATGAAAATAATAATAATAATAATAATAATAATAATAATAATAATAAGCACTTCATTTATGTTTCCTGTTGGGTCCAATTGTTTGTTCTCCCGGTTTGTGTTCTAAATACGATTGTTGTGCGAGGTCGTCCTAAAAGTATGTCCGATAGAAGGAAGAAAGATCAGGTTGCCTCTATGGTTGTGGCCTTGGCCTTGTGGAGAGAGCCGGGAGGGATGCAATCCCTGGTTCAGGATATACTCACTCTCTCTGCTTTTTACAGTTCTGGCTCGTTAAATAGAAGAAAAGACATGTCCCAATTTGAGTTGAATGTGGTTCAGTGCAAGCGCAAACTGGGAAATGGCCATTATGCTACTGCTATGAGGGTCCTCACGTCCTCTGGGGTTGCTCCTTTCAACGATGACACAGTTGCTGAGCTTCTTGCTAAGCATCCTATTTCTCCCCCGCCGGTTGTTCCATGTGATCCTTACTCGGTACCTGCTTTGTCAGTTAGTAAAGAGTTAGTCCTCAATAGGATCAGAAGCTTGCCCAAAGGTACTTCTTGCGGGAAGGATGGGCTTAGAGCGCAACATTTCATTGAGTTTTTGAGTGGAGCCTGTGACGGCATTGCCGGTGAGCTTCTTGTAGCTATCACGAAGGTTGTTAACCTTTTTATGTCGTGCTTGCCCTCGGGTACTTGCAGAATTTGTTGCGAGTGCTTCTCTGATGCCATTGTTGAAACCGGGTGGGGGTATTCGCCTAATTGCATTAGGTTCTATTTGAAGGAGGTTGGTTTCCAAATCGACTACTTCTATTATTGTCAAGGAGCTTAGCAGTTATTTAGGCACCCACCAGTTCAGTGTGGGTGTGTCTGGGGGTAGTGAAGCTATCCTTCACTCGGTTAACAGGCTTCTATCAATTAAAGGTATGGATAATGGCATGTCCTTACTTCTTGTGGACTTTTCTAATGCTTTTAATCTTGTCGCTAGAAGCGATTTAATTCGAGAAGTGCGCACCCATTGTCCTTCTATTGCTCCTCAGGTTGAATTCTGCTATGCCCAACCCGCTCGGCTGTATTGGCATGATATTCCTTTGCGCTCTTGTCAAGGTGTACAACAGGGCGATCCTCTAGATCCGCTATTGTTTGCTCTAGTTTTGCATCCGCTAGTAACAAAAATTAATACCGTATGTGATCTTGATATCAATGCTTGGTATTTGGATGATGGTACCTTAGCAGGTGACACTAGTGAGGTTGCTCAAGCTCTTGAGATTTTGGTTTGGGAGGGTCCAAAGTTGGGGCTATTCATTAATATTCAGAATGTCCGAAGTTGGGGCTATTCATTAATATTCAGAAAACTGAATTGTTCTGGCCGACTAAAGATCTGAGGAGCTTTGAAGTTGGTTTGTTCCCGTCTGACATTTCTAGACCCAAATTGGGTGTGAAATTGTTAGGTGGACCGGCCAACAACAATGGTACATTCTGCAACAGCTTGGTTATGAAGAGGGTTGACAAGTCGATTGAGGTCTTAAAGGCTGTGAGGAAGTTAAAGGACCCCCAGGGTGAACTGCTCCTTCTAAGGAATTGTATCGGGGTCTTGAGATTGATGTTTGCTCTTCATACTTGCGCCCCCCTCGTGCCCTCCCCGGTGCTATTGGTTGTTTTGATGATGAGCTTCGGGCCTCCCTTGAGCATGCTATTACTGTAGGGGGGCCAGGGTTTGGTTTATGGCAGTGGTGTCAGGCCACTCTTCCATTAAAACTTGGTGGTTTTGGGGTGCTCAGGGCACATGCATGATGTTAATTATTTTGCTTTCATCGCATCTCGTATCCAAACGGCTGAACTCCAATCATCCATTTTGAGTAATTTAACGTCATCGCCATCTAGTCGTCCTGACATTGGCCCTGACAGTGTTCTCACCCAGTCCATCTCGAGGTATGTCACCTGTGTTGGTTTGGATATTGATGACTTGTTTGTATCCCCCTGCCCCTAGAAAATTCATGTCAATATTAGTGGATCGATACTTCAAGTTCATTAAAGATAACTTAATGTCCACACTCAATCCGACTCCAAGGCAGTTACACATCCTGCAAGCGGTGAGGGGAGAAAGAGCACATGATTTTTTGCTGACTATCCCCATTGAGGGCCTTGGTCAAACTATGCCATCTCGGCAGTTTCGTTCGGTCCTCCAATATCGCCTCTCGATCCCTATGTTTAGTGGATATCCGACTTGTCCTAGTTGTGAGCTTAATAGAATGGACCCATTTGGAGATCATGCTTTACATTGTAGTCGAGGCATTAGGACTAAGCACCGACACAACATGGTCCGAGATGTTTTGACGGACATCTGTTATAAAGCAGGCATCGCAGCTCAGAAGGAGGCACATACAGGTATAAGCAGCGATGATGGTGTTGAGCTGAGGCCAGGTGATTTGTTGGTTTATGGGTGGGACAAAGGTAGAGACACTTGTGTTGATGTGGTTGGGGCTTCTCCGTTCACGACTAGAGCCAATGACTTCTTTGTACCCGGTAAAGCAGTATCTCAAGCTACAAAAAGGAAGGAGAAGAAGTACGCAAATATTTATGGTGTTAAGGGGTATTGCTTCATGGCATTTGGATTCTCTACATTTGGAGAATTGGGAGAAGATGTTATTGGTTTTTCGAAAAGAGTTCAATTGGTTTCGAAAAGCCATGGTACGAGGTTCGTTAATGGCGATTTTATATTTCATATGGTTGGTTTTACTATTCAAAAAGGTGTTGGAGCTCAATTTGTTACGAGCTAGGCTTCCAACCAACTTTATGTAAACCTTTATTATTATTATTATTATTATTATTATTATTATTATTATTATTATTATTATTATTATTATTATTATTATTATTATCAATATATAATGCTAAAATAGAGGCGTGGAAATCCTATGTGGCGGGCTCTGGTGCGTTTCGCTTACGTGTCATTCTCTGGTGCAATATGGCCCGATTTTTTTGACACATCAATTAATGAGTATCCAATAAATTAAAGCCACGTCATACAACAACCTAATCTAATTTACCTACGTGTCATCGTATGTATCCATCTCAATTGATAACTACAAATAATTTTTGATATAAATATTAAATCACATAGTTTAAGTGGTTACAAAACCTATCTTTTTACCTTGAGTTATTATATAATTAAATATTTTACATTAGATTATTTTATCTTTATTCATTAAGATTGGTTAAGTTAGTTCATATATGTAATGATAAGGTTTCATCATTTTCACATTAATTTTTTTTCCAATTAATTTCATTACAAAATACTCCGTAAGGTTTTCAAAAAAAATTATTAATTTGATAAGATTTGATAAAGTTTAGTAAATTCTTTTGTTCATATATACACCTAATACAGTAGTACGATTTGATTTTGATAAAGTTTAGATATTTTTACATATATAATAGTAAGATTTGATAAATTTTAAATTCTTTTGTTCATATATAATATTCCATAGTACGGTTTTCATATTGTAATACCCATTAAATGTATATATGATTTTTTACATAGATTAAAATAATATTCAAAGTAACCATGACTAATTTCATAAGATTTGATAAAGTTTAAATTCTTTTGTTTATATAAAATAGTACGGTTTCTGATCGAATTCGCTTACGTGTTGTATTTTGATTCAATTTGATTCCGCTTATTTTATCCTCGTCAATTAATGAAATCTTATCTTTTAACCACATCATTTAATATGATCCATCATCATTAATATTTAAAACTAATTTAAATAATAAAATGTTATCGTATCTTAGTTGATTATATGTTGGTAATATTTTATAGTTATAGTTGAATAAATAAATAAAAAATCATGGAACCTTCTTTTTCTTTTTAAATAATTTGTTTATTTAGATCACCCTAATAATTTAGGTTACTGCCAACCAAAAACTCAATGCGTGTTATATCTTATGTAAATCTCTGTTTTTTTCACATTACATAGTTACAACACTTGACTTTATATCAACATAATGGTTTATATAATTTTTTCCCAATTAATTGATACCCATAATTCAATACTACGTGTATATACACACACACACACTAACATAGAGACCTCAATTCTTATATGTAAGGTATAGATCGAATTTACTTATGTGTTATTTAAGGACACTGTCTATTTTATCTATATGTCATCTTATATGTCCACCTTAATTGATTAATACAATTAATTTTTCATCATTTGGATAGATTATTTTCATTGATTAAGTCTTATACATTTTTATAATTAGTTGCAACACAATTTTGTTTATTTTTAGCTTTAAATTTGTTAATGATGTTATTTATTTAATTAATATGTTTTAATGGATTGTATATTGATTTTCTAGAAAGGTTTCAATCAAAATATTTTTTTATCTTTATAATTTAATTTTAAAAAAAATCAAAAATAATATATATATAATAAAATAATATTTATTAAAATGCCGCGTAACACGCGGGCAATAAGACTAGTTATTATTATAAAATGATGCAAGTATACTTTATTAATAGATAAACCGATTGATACAGCATACAACAAGCATCAAAGATATATATATGATCGTACATTCTGAATCTACTTCAATTTGCTTTAGTAAATGAACAAGATTGAGCTGAGTTTTTTTTTTCAAGTATTATTCAGCTCTACTCGCTCATAATATAATAACTTAAAAGAAAATTTTATAGATTTCCCAAAATTCTCATTATTTGAGATTAAATCGAGCTGAGCCAAACCGAGTTTTGAATCGAGTTTAAAAATGTGCTCATACTCAGCTCATTTAGTAAATGATGCTCGAGCCGAGCATTTATTCAGCAAAACCCGAGCCGAGCCAAGCTCGAGCTACTCGGCTCATATGACAACCCTAATATTAACTTGATGTTTATTATATTGTGTTTCGTATCCTCATTTAATTATTTTTTATTCAGATATTTCATTTATTTATTTATATTTCTATTTTTCACACAAAAAATGATGGCATTTTATCATAAATAGATTATATTTTATCATAAAATAACATAATTTATTATCATATTATATATAATTCTTTATGACGATTTATTCCAAAAGGATATCGTTTATGTATAATGGTGCCCCCCTTCAAAGATTTTCTGGTCCGCCGCTGTATATATGGAATATGGATAGATCAATCACAAGTTGATCGATCTTTTTTTTTGTTAAGAAGCTAGCCGGCACAGAATCAGAATTATAATTTTAAATAGGCTGAATTTGCATATAATTTTAATAGTTTTTACTATAATTATTGAGTTGAAAATAAAGTTAATTACCTATCATTATAGAAAGAAACGTATAACTAAAAAAATGGTAAAACTAAAGACCAAAAAAAAAAAGAAAGGAACAATGAAGAGCAATTGTTTGGAGCTGATATAGAGATTCAAACCCAGGCTTCTATCACTCTGCTTTGCACTCTTATACTTAATACAACTATATTATATATATTACTGTTAAAATGGGGTGGATTGTAACATACACCAGCTCACCCCTACTTCCGTCTATGGAAGGTAGTTAGCTAGCTAAGTGGAGATATCAGTACAAACTTTCAGAGGTAAAATAAATATAATATAATATTACATGAGAGAGCAAGCGTTAGGATTGTCGTCGCTGAAGAACCAAGTGTACTTCTCCTCATTAGAGTTAGGGCCCGGTGGAGGGAGTGCCTGTGGAGCGTTCTTGACATACCCAGCGGGGGCTTTCTTGTCGTATGCCTGCGGCGCGTATGGATAGTAAACGACGTTGTAGGGTACGTAGGGCCAGAACTCGGCCCTCTTCCCTGTGTTCTTCACCCTGTTTAACACCCTGTTCGGGTCCACATGTCCCGTCACCGTTACCTTGCTTTGTTTTCTGTTCACCTCCACTGTCTTCGCCCCTCTCATCCTGGTCACCGCATTCTTCACTTTCCTCTCGCATCCCTCGCAGTCCATCTTCACCTTTATTTCTACTGTCTACCAGCCAGATCCACCAAGAGAGATTGATCGATTAATATATATATATATATGATCAACCACATAACATATACATAACATATATAATTAAAAGATCTAGCTAGAATTGAATTGAATATCTACTTGGAAGGGCCTGCGTTTTCTGAGCTTGGGAGGGTGAATATCGCAGTACTTGAGTATATGATCTAGGAATCCCATATTCAGATCGATATGATTAACTCCCTGCCGATGATTGCCTTTGATCGAGATCGAGATCAGAGAAAAGAGGAAAGGGAGGCTTGGAAGGCTTCCTACTTGAGATCGAGCGGGGTATGTACTATGCGGCCGTGAAGCGTAGTTTTAACTTTCGGTAACCAACTTAATATATAGGCATGTACGCACTAGGTAGTTATCTATAAACATATATTAAAATTGATGTATAGCATTCTATGTGATGCATTTTGGTTGATTTTATAAAATAATAATAATAAAATAATAAATTATCATAGTTTATAAAAAGTTATATAAGTCATAATCTACGTGGTAGTATATTTTAGTTAATTAACAAAAATATAAATAACTAATGTTTTATAGTCATACTTACCAAAAATATTAATAGATAAAACAATTATTTATATCAAAATTAATTATTCAACTCAAATATCTACGTACGTGCATAGATATTTGAGTAAAACAACGTAATAAATAATTGTTATTTTATTTAACTTTTGGTTGAAAGAATTATTTATATCAAAATTAATTATTTAATAATTATTATTTTATTTATATCAATATTATTTTTTGAAGTCAAGATAAATTATTAAAATATTATATAGTATGTAGTTACAAGAGGGAATTATACTAACTAGCACATGACCCGAAATGGTTTGCAAATATAACATCCGACCCACTTAATTGCAAAGTGTAGCAGTCCAATTAAAATAATTGGCTCTCTCACCCGGTAAAGAGAAGGGAAAACCGGTTATTTAAAGAGATGCGACAGTTATAGGTAGTTTGAAAAAACCGAAGTCCTATCAAACTGTGACACTTTGGGGGCGCCTTTATAAAGGGAAGGAGGAGGGACATATCAACAGGAAAGAGAAACAAAGTGTAAAGGAAAGAGAAAGAAAGGGCAAGAGAGAGGTCAGCGAAAACGACTTGGGAGAAAACGAAGGCAGTGGGAGAGACAGACAGAGAAGGAAGAAGAAGAAGAAGGAACAGTTCAGAAGACGCCCCCAAGGAGACGCTAGGTTAACAACAGATTCAAGTAAGTAACTGCTACCTTTCATGCTTTATGGAATTGTGCAATGGACAAGGGGGAAATGGATTTGTGGTGGGCATTGGGAGAAATGGGGGGATGTTCAGTTGGGCAATGTACACCAAGGGAGAGGGGAGAGGTTGATAATGGCTAATTTCAGATGAATAGGTGGAAATCGGGGATGGTAACTGACTGAGAATGAAATAGGGTTGGGCGAAAATGGTGAAATGAAAGGGTTGAATGAAAAACCAGCAGGTAGCAACTGCAATTTCCCTTCTGTCATGTAGGAATAGAGAAGCGTCAAGAAAAAATTAGGTCTGTGGAAGGGCTAGAAATTGGGTTTGGGGAAATATAACAAAAGGGTGAGTTATAATATGCCTAGGGTAAAACCCAAAAGGGGAACTGAATATTGATATCAATAGGTAGAAATTACATATCAATATGTTGAGAATCGGTTGAAATGTGAAATGTATAGGGTGGAAAGTTCGTGTGCACATTGTTACATTTGTTGCTGTCAATTACGAATGGAAATTGGTGAGTTACATATGTGGTTATTTAGCGCAGTAAATGCTGATATGAATAGGCTAAAATTGGATGTGTCTAGGTTGAACATTGTTTTCAATTTTGACATGAAAACAGAAGAAAATGTGGTTGCTGTCATGTACCAGTTTATAGGTGACATGTTTAAAGGTGTTTCTGTCATGTAGAAATAATTACATTTGTTGCTGTCAAGTAGGAATGCAAAACTAGTGAGTTGCATGTGGTTATTCCGTGCATTACAAATTATGAAATGAATACATTAACAGTAGAGGTGTCTTGGTTAAACTTGGTATGCAATGTTGATCTGAAAACACCAGAAATTATGGTTGCTGTCATGTAACAGTGTACAAGTGATATGTTGTTATGTGTTTCTGTCATGTAGAAATGCTTACATGTGTTGCTGTCAAGTAAGAATGCAAAACTAGTGAATTGCATGTGGTTAGTCCGTGCATTCAATATTGATATGAATAGGTTACCAATGGATTTGTCTTGGTTTAACTTGGTATTCAATGTAGATATGAAAACACAAGAATTTGTGGTTGCTGTCATGTAGCAGTTTAGAGGTGACATGTTGAAATGTGTTCATGTCATGTAGAAATGGGTAGATTTGTTGCTGTCATGTAGCAGTTTAGAGGTGATATGGTGAAATGTGTTACTGTCATGTAGAATTGACTAGATTTGTTGCTGTCAATGAAGTTGAAGCATTGGGTGCATTTTTTCTGATATTGAAAGGTTCACATTTGATGTCATGTATGAATGTCAAGATAACAAGTAAAATACAGTACCTATCATGTAGCATGAAAAGAGTGACATGTAATTTGGAATGTTGCTATTGTTGTTCTTCTGCACCTTTGTGACGTATGGTCTCCCACACTGCATGATATATACTCAAGCAAAATGGTATGTATCAGTGTAGCGAGGGAGCGTCTCACGCAAACTTCTGGAGCGGTACGATGTGATGATGTTAAAGCAATGGAAGTTGATATTGTTGTTCAACGTCGCTCACAGGTTGATGTTGTGCAGGATGTTTATGCGGTATAAGAAGATAGACATTTCAAAGGGAGATGGAACCAGTTCTCGAAGCCACAAGTTCTACGGAACGTTGACGAGTGCTTGACCGCTGACGAATATAACCGCCTTCTGGATAGCCCGTTGGGTGGAGTAGTGAGGATGGGCTCACGACTCCACTTCTCGGCGCAGCTCGTACACTACGTCCTTCAACGGCAGCTGAAGACGAAAAAGAAACACGAGACCTGGTATAACATCGAGGGTCATGTTGTGAGGTTCTCCATTGCGGAGTTTGCGCTTATGTCCGGCCTCAATCGCGACTACGCTGAGTGGCATGAAGAAGACGAGGAAGACGAATCCGGAATGAAGGTTTTCTTTGGCGTGGCCAAGCTAAAAATGTCGGAGTTTGAGGTTAGGTTCGAGGTGGCGATGAAAACGGAGCGCTCATCGGCGAGAAGGTTGAAGTTTGTCCTCATTATGTTGGTGGAGGGCGTGCTATTCGGGAAGGAAGCCCGAAACTATATTCATATGTGGTTGTCAATCTTGTGTTGGACGTCGGACGGTTCATGGCTTACTCGTGGGGTCAGTTTTGCTATGAGCGAACCCACTAGTTTCTTCACGGTGCAATAGAGAGGAAGCTGGCAAAGGGGATAAACCCAAATGCACCGCGACCTGGATACGTTTTGTTCGGGTTCCCCCTCATTTTCCAGATACGTAAACTTACTGGCCATCGATGAATATATTACTGCCCATCCATTGTGGTTATTCTGCCAATCCTTCAATTTTGCACTGGCTGTCCTTTGAAATTTCTAATGGCATCCGTTCATGTAGGCGTGGGTGTACGAAGCATTAGCTCCAGTGGCTGCCCAATGCGCTAGCGTGATCGAGCCGGGTGCGTATCCGAGGTGCCTGAGGTACGGGCTGAAAGTTGACAACCTCGACTACAAAGCCATACAATACCGCCTAAAGGAAGCGAATGAAGTCCTCCACAACTTCGACGACGTTGATGCCGCGTGCCCCATCCTACTCCCCAATGCGCGTTAGGAGGCCAAACGTGTTGCACGCCATGCTACCTACAGGCATGATGAGCCGGACAAGTTCTTTGACGACATCGTCCGAGCCTACCAAGCAGCTGAAACTGAACGACGAAAGGAAAGAGGGGGATCACCGACAGAGCCAGAAGCTTCAGTGGAGGGTACGCAGCATGAGGCTCGCATTTCTGCGATGGAGTCCAGGATTATGGCTAAATTGGAAGAAATGGGAAGAAACCTAATCGCAGAGATTGGAACGAAGATGACGAAGCTTGAGGAATCCATTGAAAACTTGAAGAGGTCAATGAAGAGGGGCACGATCAGTAGTGAACAGGAAGCATATTCGTTGGGAGGGAATGGAGGCCCACATGTCGATCCAGTTGATGAAGAGGACGTGCAATCAAAGAATAAGGACAACGACAAGGACAAGGAGGTAAGAGTTCTTCCCGCTTATATTAGCTGGTGTTTTCAATTGTTCGATTTTGTTCCACCCTTACTTGGGTCACCAACTCATGGGATATGCACAGGTTGAGTCAGATGGGAGAGACAATGTTGAGGACACCAGGATCCAGGCAGAGGATGAGGTAAGTCTACGTATTTTCCATGATTTTGGATTCTTCAAAGTTATGTGGTTGGTTTAAATCATTTTGTAGTTGTCATGTTATTAACAATGTCTGTCATGTATGAAAAACTACCCGTCATGTGAATATCTTTTGATCAGCATGTTGGGGAGACTGTTAAGGGCAAGGCAGATGCCAAAGAACCTGAGGACACTGATAAGGTAAAGGACGGGGAGTTGGAAGCAGTTAAGATAAACAATGGATATGTAATACCCGAACCTCTACCTGACATGTGTTAATCTGAAGGTGACATGTAACAACTGGGTGGGTAGCCTCTAACAGTGTTGGTATGTTTTGGTGTACTAGGTGCAGGACAAGGCAGATGCCCCACAACCTGGAGAGACTGTCATGGGCAAGGATGGGGAGATGGGTGCACCGCCGACTACAATTGGAGAGGTAATAATCTGACTTCTAACTGTCATGTTAATTTAATGGGGTGACATGTAAGAACTAGGTTGTTGGCTTCCATAACGCAAGTTTGTTTTTGTATACTTGGTACAGGACCAAAGCGACCTAGGTGAAGGCTCTCAGGTTGAGGTGCCACTTGAACGTAGGTGGACGAGGGCACGTCGGTCACCCACGACACTTGTGGGCTATGAAATCACTCGCCCGACGAAGAGGCCACGTATGACCAAGGGGAAGAAGGTAGTGTAGGGAATTAATGCGGTCGACCTTGGGCTGCTTACGAGGGCGGACCTCGATGCTTTCTCGGAGTGGATGAATGATGGGACCGATGACCACTTGCGTTCCCTTGAAGGGACCCTCCTGCGGAAGGAGTTCTTCGTCGAGCTCCAGATGCCGAGGGTGTGGGTGACCTCAGAGGTAATCTTCCCCCCTCTACCCCATTCAGGATATAGTGGAAAGTGGCCTCGTCTGTAATATGGTAAGTGCTTTTACAGCATATTGATCAGGCGATGTGTGTTCTTCGGAAGGACATGAAGGCAAGGGCTGACAAGTGTGCAAGGGTGGCCCTTCTAGACAACTACTGGGGGTTTCACATCTAGAGATTATGGGCAGACTGCAAGGGCAAGATTGACGGGGTAGAGCTCGGCGAGGAGATGCCCCAATACTTTGAAGGCGAGCTTCCATAGTGGTTCGGCAAGTCATGGATGGATGTCGACCGTCTGTTTCTCCCATGGAACCTGAAGAACAAGCACTGGGTGGCCGTCGAGATCAACCTCGTTGACTGGACAGTGAACGTGTACGATCCTGACGTGCACGTCGTACACGAGCGCCAGATGGCTAATCTTTTGAAGCTCGTCACTCACCTCCTCCTCGCATTGATGAATGGACATGCCGAACTTTGTGGGAAGCTTGCAGGTAAAGTCCCGAAGCCATTCCCGTACAAGCGGATCAAGGGGCTGCCACAAAACACACTATCATAAGTACTTTACTCGCACTTTGTTTGAAATTACCAGTAGTTGCTTGTTGCTTTGTCGTCACAGGAGGTGTTTTGTTCATGCAGGGGAGACTGTGGGCCATATGCAATCCGGTTTATGCAGCTCCTTGCTGACGGTGAGGCTGACTTTGCTGGCCTGGATGATGACTTTATCGAAGCCTATCGACAGCTCCTTTATGTGGCCATATACCGCAGAAGTATTGCACCCTCAAACGATCCGAAGTAGTTAGTATATGGTTGGTTGAACATTGTTGGTAGACTATTGGGTTGTTATAGTTGTGGATGGTTGAAGTTGTGTCCGTTTCTGAACATTTGGTTTGTCTTAAGGGTAATTGTCGTAGGACATATGTATGTATGTATGACCATGTGTAGGTTATTTTGCATTACAAAACTATGTTTTGCAGTATGAAACTAATCTTATTCGCATGTTATCTAGTAACACAAAAAGGTGATTATTACATACTTATCTTATTCGCATTATGCAACTTATCTTATTCGCTATGTACTAACACATGCGAATAAAGACAAACAAAAAAGGTGTATACCACATACGTACACATACTGATGACAAGAAGCAAAAGGTGATACCCACATGCGTAATTACAGAAGTCCGTCTATATGAGTTCCCTAGTGCCGACGCTACGCTAACCCAAAACATACGTTTCCAAAAGACGCAAAAGCCACATGCCATAGTGTCATGTCAAAAGTAACTACTGACATGTAACACCTATCATATGACAAGTGAATAGATATTAACTGGCCAGTCACGTGGTTGTAGTTACCCTTAAGTCCTGCGTCGCTTCGTGTACTTCCGCTCCCATTGGGAGGGGTACCGTGATGTCTTCGGCCTCCCAGGATGGGCCTTTATGAGGGGGGGACGCAACACATCTCTTTGATGGCCTGGGGGACTCTCCATGTTTCCCGAGAAGGGAGAGGGTAGATAACATCCTGGTAGCACGCACGCCATGCGTCGACCTTGTAAAAGTCATTCACAAAAGAGTACACATCGACCCGCCGATGGTTGGCTGCTGCAAGTGCGTGGGCACACGGATACTGGTCAACGTTGAAGCGTCTGCAACTGCACAACCGCCCAGTAAGATTGATGAGCCAAATTGAAGAACCCTTGCGGACCTCGAACTCATGGGCGCTCAACGGCCTTACAGCCATGGTGAGGGACTGTGCGTAGTTCGCCTTCATGGCGTGAGCGACCCAGTCACTTACAACCTTGTCAGGGGATGAGCTAGCCTCTCTGCGAGTTGTGAACCACTTAACAACAGTTTCGATGATTTCATCGATGAGGGCAGTCAAAGGCAAGTCCCTAGGGTGCTTGAAAACGGAGTTGAGGCACTCGGAATTTTTAGTGGTTGTGATATTGTACCTAATCAAGGTGTCATGTTAAATAAAGGAGGTGTCATGTTAATTAAAGCCTTTGTCATGTTAATTATAGTAAATGTCATGTTATTTTAATAAGATGGCATGTAAATAAGTACAAGTGGTGGTGATGTTTAACCTAATGACGATATCATGTTAATTAAAACAGGATTAATCATACTTAAGCCAAGTGTCATGTCATTTATATATGCTGGTAGGTCTTTAAGTACACGTGTTAATGTTTAACCTAATCAAGGTGTCATGTTAACTAAAGCATGTGTCATGTTAATTCACCCAAGTGTCATGTTAATTATATAAGCTGACATGTTAACTATAGCAGGTGTCACGTAGTATATTAAAAGTGGCATGTAAAATAAGGGGCGGTGATGTGGAACCTGTTCGTTGGGAAGAAGGCTCTAGCCCAGTTGTTGAACCCTGCCTCCTTCAGGTATTATCCCGCAGCGGGAGCCTGTGCCGAGAAGTCCGTGAAAAGCGCATGGAACTCGTCATAGGTATACGCCTTCGTCATGATAAAGTAGAGGTCCTGCAACGTGCCAATCTTGTATCGGAATCGCACATTCTGCCATAGGTGCCATGTGCAAATGTCGTGCTTCGCGAAGACATATGTATCCCGTATCCCCTTGAGAATGCTTATGTGGCGGTCAGACACCCAGACAAGGTCAGGCGTGTCTTCAACGACCCGCAACATTTGCCTGAAAAAGAACCTCCACGAACCGTCGTTTTCCCCGTCGACTGTGGAAAACGCGACTGGGTATATGGAGTGATTAGCATCTTGTGCAGTTGCGAACAACAGGCAACCACAAAACTTCCCCTTCAAGAACCCCCCATCGACAGGTATGACCTGCTCAGATATAAGATGTTGTCACAGAAGAGGTGTCATGTCATATATAAGAGGCGCCATGTCACATAGAAGATGCGTCATGTATACGCTCCTATAAATACCATATCAAACATGCACGATGAATACTAGACTATTTGGAGCCCCCGAAGTCAGGTTTTAGGGGTCCGACACGTTAGGCCGTGTTGCAAATCACACGTGGTGAGTGGATCGTATTAGCCCTCAAATTCTCGTTTTTTAGCATTTCCTAGCCTTATTGGACATACTGAAGCTACCCACAAAGTTTCAGTCCTTTTGGAGCACTAGAGATAACACTTCCTACATTAACCCCAAATCGCCCAAAATACAAGTCGGGGCCAAATGGTCAAAAAATGAAATGTTCCGAAACCCTTATTTTTTCAGTCCAATCAACCTCAAATACCATATGAAACATGCACGACGAATACTAGACCATTTGAATTCCCCAGAGTCAGGTTTTAGGGGTCCGACATGTTAGGTCGTGTTGCAAATCACACGCGGTGATTGGATCGTATTGGCCCCCAAATTCCCGTATTTAGCATTTCCCGGCCTTATTGGACATACTGAAACTATCCACGCAGTTTCAACCCTTTTGGAGCACTAGAGATGACACTTCCTTCATTAACCCGAAATCGCCCAAAGTATAAGTCGGGGCCAAATGGTCAAAAAATGAAATGTTCCGAAACCCTTATTTTTTCAGCCCAATCAAACTCAAATACCATATGAAACATGCAAGATAAATGCTAGACCATTTGGAGCCCTCGGAGTCAGGTTTTAGGGGTCCGACATGTTAGGCCATGTTGCAAATCACACGCGGTGAGTGGATCGTATTGGTTCTTAAATTCCCATTTTGTAGCATTTCCTGGCCTAATTGGATATACTGAAGCTACCCATAAAGTTTCAGTCCTTTTGGAGCAATAGAGATGACACTTCATTCATTAACCCGAAATCGCCCATAATACAAGTCGCCAAGTCGGGGCCAAATGGTCAAAAAAATGAAATGTTCCGAAAACCTTATTTTTCAGCCCAATCATCCTCAAATACCATATTAAACATGCATGACGAATACTAGACCATTTGGAGCCCCCGGGGTCTGGTTTTAGTGGTCCGACACGTTAGGCCGAGTCGCAAATCACACGCGGTGATTGGATCGTATTGGCCCCTAAATACCCATTTTTAGAATTTCCCGGCCTTATTGGACATACTGAAGCGACTCACAAAGTTTCAGCTCTTTTGGAGCACTAGAGATGACATTTCCTTCATTAACCCGAAATCGCCAAAAATACAAGTCGGGGCCAAATGGTCAAAAAATGAAATATTCCGAAACCCTTATTTTTTCAGCCCAATCAACCTCAAATACCATATGAAACATGCACAACGAATACTAGACCATTTGGAGCCCCCGGAGTCAGGTTTTAGGGGTCCGACACGTTAGGTCGTGTTGCAAATTACACGCGGTGAGTGGATCGTATTGGCCCTCAAATTCCCGTTTTTTAGTATTTTCCGGCCTTATTGGACATACTGAAGCTATCCACAAAGTTTCAGCCCTTTTGGAGCAATAGGGATGACACTTCCTTCATTAACCAAAAATCGCCCAAAGTACAAGTCGGGGCCAAATGGTCAAAAAATGAAATGTTCCGAAACGTGGATTTTTTCATCCCATATGAAACATGCACGACGAATACTAGACCATTTGGAGCCCCCGAAATCAGGTTTTAGGGGTCCGACACGTTAGGCCGTGTTGCAATTCACATGCGGTGAGTTGATCGTATTGGCCCCCAAATTCTCGTTTTTTGGCATTTCTCGGCCTTATTTGACATACTGAAGCTACTCACAAGGTTTCAGCTCTTTTGGAGCACTAGAGATGACACTTCCTTCATTAACCCGAAATCGCCTAAAATACAAGTCGGGGCCAAATGGTCAAAAAATGAAATGTTTCGAAACCCTTATTTTTCAGCCCAATCAACCTCAAATACACTATGAAACATGAACAATGAATACTAGACCATTTGGAGCCCCTTGAGTCAGGTTTTAGGGGTCCGACACGTTAGGCCGGGTTGCAAATCAAACGCGGTGAGAGGATCGTATTGGCCTCCAAATTCCCGTTTTTCAGCATTTCCCGGCCTTATTGGACATACCGAAGCTACACATAATGTTTCAGCACATTTGGAGCACTAGAGATGACACTTCCTTCATTAACCCGAAATCGCCCAAAATGCAAGTCGGGGCCAAATGGTCAAAAACTGAAATGTTCCGAAACCTGGATTTTTTCAGCCCAATCAACCTCAAATAACATATGAAATATGCACGACGAATACTAGACCATTTGGAACCCCCGGAGACAGATTTTAGGGGTCCGACACGTTAGGCCGTGATGCAAATCACGCGCGGTGAGTTGAACGTATTGGCCTCCAAATTCCCTTTTTTAGCATTTCCCAGCCTTATTGGATATACTGAAGCTACCTACAAAGTTTCAGCCCTTTTGGAGCAATAGAGATGACACTTCTTTCATTAACCCGAAATCGCCCAAAATACAAGTCGGGCCCAAATGGTCAAAAAATAAAATATTCCGAAACCCTTATTTTTTTCACCCAATCAACCTCAAATACAATATGAAACATACACTACGAAGTCTAGACCATTTGGAGCCCCCGGAGTCAGGTTTTAGGGGTCCGACACGTTAGGTTGTGTTGCAAATCACACGCGGTGAGTGGATCGTATTGGCCCCAAATTCCTGTTTTTTAGCATTTCCCCGCCTTATTGGATATAATGAAGCTACCCATAAAGTTTCAGCCTTTTTTGGAGCACTAGAGATGACACTTCCTTCATTAAACCGAAATCGCCCAAAATACAAGTCGGGGCCAAATGGTGAAAAAATTAAATGTTACGAAACCCTTATTTTTTCAGCCCAATCAATCTCAAATACCATATGAAACATGCACGACGAATACTAGACCATTTGGAGCCCCCGGAGTCAGGTTTTAGGTGTCCGAGACGTTAGGCCGTATTTCAAATCACACGCAGTGAGTGGATCGTATTGGCCTCCAAATTCCTGCTTTTTAGCATTTTCCGCCTTTATTGGACATACCGAAGCTACCCACAAAGTTTCAGCTCATTTAGAGTACTAGAGATGACACTTCCTTCATTAACCCGAAATCGCCCAAAATACAAGTCGGGGCCAAATGCTCAAAAAATGAAATGTTTCGAAATCCGGATTTTTTAAGCCCAATCAACCTCAAATACCATATGAAACATGCATGACGAATACTAGACCATTTGGAGCCCCCTGAGTCAGGTTTTAGGGGTCCGACATTTTAGGTCGGGTTGCAAATCACACGCGGTGAGTGGATCGTATTGGCCTCCAAATTCCCGCTTTTTAGCATTTTCCGGCATTATTGGACATACCGAAGCTACTCACAAAGTTTCTGCCCATTTGGAGCACTAGAGATGACACTTCCTTCATTAACCCGAAATCGCCCAAAATGCAAGTCAAGGTCAAATGGTCAAAAAATGAAGTGTTCCAATACCCGGATTTTTTTAGCCCAATAAACCTCAAATACCATATGAAACATGCACGACGAATACTAGACCATTTGGAGCCCCCGGAGTCAGGTTTTAGGGGTCCGACACGTTAGGCCGTGTTGAAAATCACACGCGGTGAGTGGATCGTATTGGCCTCCAAATTCCTGTTTTTTAGCATTCTCTGGCTTTATTGGACATACCGAAGCTACCCACAAAGTTTCAGCCCTTTTGGAGCACTAGAGATGACACTTCCTTCATTAACCCGAAATCGCACAAAATGCAAGTCGGGGCCTAATGGTCCAAAAATGAAAAGTTCCGAAACCCAGATTTTTTTAGCCCAATCAACCTCATATACCATATGAAACATGCATGACGAATACTAGACCATTTGGAGCCCCCTGAGTCAGGTTTTGGGGGTCCGACAAGTTAGGCCGGGTTGCAAATCACACGCGGTGAGTGGATTGTATTTGCCTCCAAATTCCGTTTTTTAGCATTTCCCGGCCTTATTGGATATACCGAAGCTACCCACAAAGTTTCATTCCTTTTGGAGCACTAGAGATGAAACTTCCTTCATTAACCCGAAATCGCCCAAAATGCAAGTCGGGGCCAAATGGTCAAAAAATGAAAAGTTCCGAAACAAGGATTTTTTCAGCCCAATCAACCTTAAATAACATATGAAACATGAACAATGAATACTAGAGCATTTGGAGCCCCTGGAGTCAGGTTTTAGGGGTCCGGCACGTTAGGCCGTGTTGCAAATCACACGCGGTGAGTGGATCGTATTGGCCTCCAAATTCCCGTTTTTTAGCATTTCTCGGCCTTATTGGACATAACTAAGCTACCCACAAAGGTTAAGCCCTTTTGGAGCACTAGAGATGACACTTCCTTCAATAACCCGAAATCGCCAAAATGCAAGTCGGGGCCAAATGGTCAAAAAATGAAATGTTCCGAAACCCGGATTTTTTCATCCCAATCAACCTCAAATATAATATAAAACATGCACGACGAATACTAGACTATTTGGAGCCCCCAGAGTCAGGTTTTAGGGGTCCGACATGTTAGGCCGGGTTGCAAATCACACGCGGTGAGTGGATCGTATTGGCCTCCAAATTCCCGCTTTTTCGCATTTCCTGGCCTTATTGGACATACCGAAGCTACCCACAAAGTTTCAGCCCATTTGGAGCACTAGAGATGACACTTCCTTCATTATCCCGAAATCGCCCAAAATGCAAGTCGGGGCCAAATGGTCAAAAACTGAAATGTTCCGAAACCTGGATTTTTTCAGCCCAATCAACCTCAAATAACATATGAAATATGCACGACGAATACTAGACCATTTGGAACCCCCGGAGACAGATTTTTGGAGTCCGACACGTTAGGCCGTGTTGCAAATCACACGCGGTGAGTGGATCGTATTGGCCTCCAAATTCCCCCTTTTTAGCATTTCTCGGCCTTACTGGACATAAATAAGCTAACCACAAAGTTTCAGCCCTTTTGGAGCTATAGAGATGACACTTCCTTCATTAACCCGAAATCGCCCAAAATGCAAGTCGGGGCGAAATGGTCAAAAAATAAAATGTTCCGAAACCCGGATTTTTTCAGCCCAATCAACCTCAAATTCCATATTAAACATGCACCACGAATACTAGACCATTTGGAGCCCCCGAAGTCAGGTTTTAGGGGTTCGACATGTTAGGCTGTGTTGCAAATCACACGCGGTGAGTGGATCGTATTGGTCTCCAAATCCCGATTTTTTTTAGCATTTTCCGGCCTTATTGGACATACCGAAGCTACCCACAAAGTGGCAGCACATTTGGAGCACTAGAGATGTCACTTCCTTCATTAACCCGACATCGCCCAAAATGCAAGTTGGGGCCAAATGGTCAAAAACCGAAATGTTTCGAAACCCGGATTTTTTCAGCCCAATCAACCTAAAATACCATATGAAACATGCACGACGAATACTAGACCATTTAGAGCCCCCGGAATCAGGTTTTAGGGTTCCGACACGTTAGGCCGTGTTGCAAACCACACACAGTGAGTGGTTTCTATTGGCCCCCAAATATCCGTTTTTTTAGCATTTCCCAGCCTTATTGGACATAACTAAGCTACCCAAAAAGTTTCAGCCGTTTTGGAGAACTAGAGATGACACTTCCTTCATTAACCCGAAATCGCCCGAAGAACAAGTCGGGGCCAAATGGTCAAAAAATTAAATGTTCCGAAACCCGGATTTTTTCAGCCCAATAAACCTCAAATACCATATGAAATATGCACGACGAATACTAGACCATTTGGAGCCCCCGGAGTCAGGTTTTAGGGGTCCGACACGTTAGGCCGTGTTGCAAATCACCCGCGGTGAGTGGATTGTATTGGCCTTCGAATTCCCTTTTTTAGCATTCCCCGACCTTATTGGACATACCGAAGCTACCTACAATGTTTCAGACCTTTTGGAGAACTAGAGATGACAATTCCTTCATTAACCCGAAATTGCCCAAAATGCAAGTCGGGGCCAAATGGTCAAAAAATGAAATATTTCGAAACCCGGATTTTTTCAGCCCAATTAACCTTAAATACCATATGAAACATGCACGATGAATACTAGACCATTTGGAGCCCCCAGGATCAAGTTTTAGGGGTCCGACACGTTAGGCCGTGTTGCAAATCACGCGCGGTGAGTTGATCGTATTGGCCTCCAAATTTCCCTTTTTTACCATTATCCGGCCTTATTGGACATACCGAAGCTACCAACAAAGTATAAGCCCTTTTAGAGCACTAGAGATGACACTTCCTTCATTAACCAAAAATCGCCCAAAATGCAAGTCGGGACGAAATGGTCAAAAAATGAAAAGTTCCGAAACCCGGATTTTTTAAGCCTAATCAATCTCAAATACCATATGAAACATGCACGACGAATACTAGACCATTTGGAGCCCCCGGAGTCAGGTTTTAGGGGTCCGACACGTTAGGCCGTGTTGCAAATCACACGCGGTGAGTGGATTGTATTGGCCTCCGAATTCCCCTTTTTAGCATTTTCCGGCCTTGTTGGACATACCGAAGCTACCCACAAAATTTCAGCACATTTGGAGCACTAGAGATGACACTTCCTTCATTAACCCGAATCGCCCAAAATTCAAGTCGGGGCCAAATGGTCAAAAAATGAAATATTCCGAAACCCGGATTTTTTCCACCCAATCAACCTAAAATACCATATGAAACAATCACGACGAATACTAGACCATTTGGAGCCCCCGGAGTCAGGTTTTAGGGGTCCGACACGTTAGGCCGGGTTGCAAATCACACTCGGTGAGTGGATTGTATTGGCCTCTAAATCCCCGTTTTTAGCATTTTAGGGCCTTATTGGACATACCGAAGCTACCCAAAAAGTTTTAGCCCATTTGGAGCACTAGAGATGACACTTCCTTCATTAACCCGAAATAGCCCAAAATGCAAGTCGTGGCCAAATGGTCAAAAAATAAAATGTTCCGAAACTCGGATTTTTTCAGCCCAATCACCTCAAATACCATATGAAACATGCACGACGAATACTAGACCATTTGGAGCCCCCAGGGTCAAGTTTTAGGGGTCCGACACGCTAGGCCGTGTTGCAAATCACGTGCGGTGAGTGGATCGTATTGTCCTCCAAATTCCCCCTTTTTAGCATTTATCGGCCTTACTGGACATAAATAAGCTAACCACAAAGTTTCAGCCCTTTTGGAGCTATAGAGATGACACTTCCTTCATTAACCCGAAATCACCCAAAATGCAAGTCGGGGCGAAATGGTCAAAAAATAAAATGTTCCGAAACCCGGATTTTTTCAGCCCAATCAACCTCAAATTCCATATTAAACATGCACCACGAATACTAGACCATTTGGAGCCCCCGAAGTCAGGTTTTAGGGGTCCGACAAGCTAGGCCGTGTTGAAAATCACGCGCGGTGAGTGGATCGTATTGGCCTCCAAATTCCTGTTTTTTACCATTATCCGGCCTTATTGGACATACCGAAGCTACCCACAAAGTTTCAGCCTTTTAGAGCACTAGAGATGACACTTCCTTTATTAACCAAAAATCGCCCAAAATGCAAGTCAGGGCCAAATGGTCAAAAATGAAAAGTTCCGAAACACGGATTTTTTCAGCCCAAACAAACTCAAATACCATATGAAACATGGACGAGGAATACTAGGCCATTTGGAGCCCCCGGAGTCAGGTTTTGGGGGTCCGACACGTTAGGCCTAGTTGCAAATCACACGCGGTGAGTGGATCGTATTGGCCTCCAAATTCCCCTTTTTTAGCATTTTCGGGCCTTACTGGACATAAATAAGCTACCCACAAAGTTTCAGCCCTTTTGGAGCAATAGAGATGACACTTCCTTCATTAACCCGAAATCGCCCAAAATGCAAGTCGGGGCGAAATGGTCAAAAAATAAAATGTTCCGAAACCCAGATTTTTTCAGCCCAATCAACCTCAAATTCCATATGAAACATGCACCACGAATACTAGACCATTTGGAGCCCCCGGAGTCAGGTTTTAGGGGTCCGACACGTTAGGTTGTGTCGCAAATCACACGCGGTGTGTGGATCATATTGGCCTCCAAATTCCCATTTTTTAGCATTTTCCGGCCTGTTGGACATAATGAAGCTACCCACAAAGTGTCAGCACATTTGGAGCACTAGAGATGACATTTCCTTCATTAACCCGAAATCGCCCAAAATGCAAGTCGGGGCCAAATGGTCAAAAACTGAAATGTTTCGAAACCCGAATTTTTTTGCTCAATCAACCTAAAATACCATATGAAACATGCACGACGAATACTAGACCATTTGAAGCCCCCAGAGTCAGGTTTTAGGGGTCCGACACATTCGGCCGGGTTGCAAATCACACGCGGTGAGTGGATTGTATTGGCAAACAAATTCCCGTTTTTAAGCATTTCCCGGCCTTATTTGACATACCGAAGCTACCCACAAAATGTCAGCACATTTGGAGCACTAGAGATGACACTTCCTTCATTAACCCGAAATCGCCCAAAAGGCAAGTCGGGGCCGAATGGTAAAAAACTGAAATGTTCTGAAACCCGGATTTTTACAGCCCAATCAACCTCAAATACCATATGAAACATGCACGACGAATACTAGACCATTTGAAGCCCCCGGAGTCAGGTTTTAGGGGTCCGACACATTCGGCCGGGTTGCAAATCACACGCGGTGAGTGGATTGTATTGGCCACCAAATTCCCGTTTTTAAGCATTTCCCGGCCTTATTGGACATACCGAAGCTACCCACAAAGTTTCAGCCCTTTTGGAGCAATAGAGATGACACTTCCTTCATTAACCCGAAATCGCCCAAAATGCAAGTTGAGGCCAAATGGTTAAAAAATGAAATGTTCCGAAACCCGGATGTTTTCAGCCCAATCAACCTCAAATACTATATGAAACATGCACGACGAATATTAGAATATTTGGAGCCCCCGGATTCAGGTTTTAGGGGTCCGACACGTTAGGCCGTGTTGCAAATCACACGCGGTGAGTGGATTGTATTGGCCTCCGAATTCCCGTTTTTAGCATTTCCCGGCCTTATTGGACATAACTAAGCTACTCACAAAGTTTCAGCCCTTTTGGAGCATTAGAGATGACACTCACTTCATTAACCCGAAATCGCCCAAAATGCAAGTCGGGGCCAAATGGTCAAAAAATGAAATATTTCGAAACCCGGATTTTTTCAGCCCAATTAACCTTAAATACCATATGAAACATGCACGACAAATACTAGACCATTGGTGTCCCCGGAGTCAGGTTTTAGGGGTCCGACACGTTAGGCCGTGTTGCAAATCACACGCGGTGAGTGGATCGTATTGGCCTCCAAATTCCAGTTTTTTAGCATTTCCTGGCCTTATTGGACATAACTAAGCTACCCACAATGTTTCAGCCTTTTTAGAGCACAAGAGATGACACTCCCTTTATTAACCAGAAATCTCCCAAAATGCAAGTCGGGGCCAAATGGTCAAAAAATAAAATGTTCAGAAACCTGGATTTTTTCAGCCCAATCAACCTCAAATACCATATGAAACATGCACGACAAATACTAGACCATTTGGAGCCCCCGAGGTCAAGTTTTAGGGGTCCGACACGTTAGGCCGGGTTGCAAATCACACACGGTGAGTGGATCATATTTTTATCCAAATTCCCGTTTTTTAGCATTTCCCGGCCTTATTGGACGTACCGAAGCTACCCACAAAGTTTCAGCCCTTTTGGAGCAATAGAGATGACACTTCCTTCATTAACCCGAAATCGCCCAAAATGCAAGTCGGGGCCAAATGGTCAAAAAATAAAATGTTCCGAAAATCGAATTTTTACACCCAATCAATCTCAAATACCATATGAAACATGCACGACGAATACTAGACCATTTGGAGCCCCCGGAGTCAGGTTTTAAGGGTCCGACACATTGGTCTGGGTTGCAAATCACACGCGGTGAGTGGATCATATTGGCCTCCAAAATCCCCTTTTTTAGCATTTCCCGGACTTATTGGACATAACTAAGCTACCCACAAAGTTTCAGCCCTTTTAGAGCAATAGAGATGACACTTCCTTCATTAACCCGAAATCGCCCAATATGCAAGTCGGGGCCAAATGGTCAAAAAATGAAATGTTCCAAAACCCGGATTTTTTAAGCCCAATCAACCTCAAATACCATATGACACATGCACGACGAATACTAGACCATTTGGAGCCCCCGGGGTCAGGTTTTAGGGGTCCGACACGTTAGGCCGCGTTGCAAATCACACGCGGTGAGTGGATTGTATTGGCCTCCAAATTCCAGTTTTTTAGCATTTTCCGGCCTTATTGGACATAACAAAGCTACCCAAAAAGTTTCAGCAATTTTGGAGCACTAGAGATGACACTTCCTTCATTAACCCGAAATCGCCCAAAATGCAAGTCGGGGCCAAATGGTAAAAAAATGAAATGTTTCAAAACCCGGATTTTTTCAGCCCAATCAACCTTAAATACCATATGAAACATGCACGATGAATACTAGACCATTGGAGTCCCCGGAGTAAGGTATAGGGGTCCGACACGTTAGGCCGTGTTGCAAATCACACGCGGTGAGTGGATCGTATTAGCCTCCAAATTCCCGTTTTTTAGCATTTCCCGGCCTTATTGGACATAACTAAGCTACCCACAAAGTTTCATTACATTTGGAGCACTAAGATGACATTTCCTTCAATAACCCGAAATCGCCCAAAATGTAAGTCGGGGCCAAATGGTCAAAAAATGAAATGTTCCGAAACCCGGATTTTTCAGCCTAATAAACCTCAAATACCATATGAAACATGCACGACGAATACTAGACTATTTGGAGTCCCCGGAGTCAGGTTTTAGGGGTCCGACACGTTAGGCCGGGTTGCAAATCACACACGGTGAGTGGATCGTATTGGCCTCCAAATTCACGGTTTTTAGCATTACCTGGCCTTATTGGACATACTGAAGCTACCCACAAAGTTTTAGCCCATTTGGAGCACTAGAGATGACACTTCCTTCATTAACCCGAAATCGCACAAAATGCAATTCGGAGCCAAATGGTCAAAAAATAAAAAGTTCCGAAACCGGGATTTTTTTAGCCCAAACAACCTCAAATACCATATGAAATATGCGCTAGGAATACTAGACTATTTGGAGCCTCCGGAGTCAGGTTTTAGGGGTCCGACACGTTAGGCCGGGTTGCAAATCACACGCGGTGAGTGGATCGTATTGGCCTCGAAATTCCCTTTTTTTAGCATTCACCGACCTTATTGGACATACCGAAGCTACGCACAAAGTTTCAGCCCTTTTGGAGCACTAGAGATGACACTTCCTTCATTAACCCGAAATCACCCTCAATGCAAGTCGGGGCCAAATGGTCAAAAAATAAAATGTTCCGAAACCTGGATTTTTCATCCCAATCAACCTCAAATACCATATTAAACATGCACGACAAATACTAGACTATTTGGAGCCCCCGGGGTCAGGTTTTAGGGCTCCGACACGTTAGGTCGGGTTGCAAATCACACGCGGTGAGAGGATTGTATTGGCCTCTAAATTCCCGTTTTTTAGCATTTTCCGGCCTTATTGGACATACCAAAGCTACCCACAAAGTTTCAGCCCTTTTGGAGCACTAGAGATGACTCTTCCTTCATTAACCCGAAATCGCCCAAAATGCAAGTCGAGGCCAAATGGTCAAAAAATGAAATGTTCCGAAACCCGAATGTTTTCAGCCCAATCAACCGCAAATACCATATGAAACATGCACGACGAATATTAGACCATTTGGAGCCCCCGGAGTCAGGTTTTAGGGGTCCGACACGTTAGGCCGTGTTGCAAATCACACGCGGTGAGTGGATCGTATTGGCCTCCAAATTCCCATTTTTAGCATTTCCCGGCCTTATTGAACATAACTAAGCTACTCACAAAGTTTCAGCCCTTTTGGAGCACTAGACATGACACTCCCTTCATTAACCCGAAATCGCCCAAAATGCAAGTCGGGGCCAAATGGTCAAAAAATGAATTGTTTCGAAACCCGGATTTTTTCAGCCTAATCAACCTCAAATACCATATGAAACATGCACGACGAATACTAGACCATTGGAGTCCCCGGAGTCAGGTTTTAGTGGTCCGACATTTTAGGATGGGTTGCAAATCACACGCGGTGAGTGGATCGTATTTGGCTTCCAAATTCCCGGTTTTTATCATTTCCCGGCTATATTGGACCTACCGAAGATACCCACAAAGTTTTAGCCCATTTGGAGCACTAGAGATGACACTTCCTTCATTAACCCGAAATCGCCCAAAATGCAAGTCGGGGCCAAATGGTAAAAAAATAAAATGTTCCGAAACTCGGATTTTTTCAGCCCAATCAACCTCAAATACCATATGAAACATGCATGACGAATACTAGACCATTTGGAGCCCCCAGGGTCAAATTTTAGGGGTCCGACACGTTAGGCCGTGTTGAAAATCACGCGCGGTGAGTGGATGGTATTAGCCTCCAAATTCCTATTTTTTACCATTATCCGGCCTTATTGGACATACCGAAGCTACCCACAAAGTTTTAGCCCTTTTGGAGCACTAGAGATGACACTTCCTTCATTAACCCGAAATCGCACAAAATACAAGTCGGGGCCAAATGGTCAAAAAATGAAGAGTTCCGAAACCCGGATTTTTTCATCCCAAACAACCTCAAATACCATATGAAATATGCGGGAGGAATACTAGACCATTTGGAGCCTCTGGAATCAGGTTTTAGGGGTCCGACACGTTAGGCCGGTTGCAAATCACACGCGGTGAGTGGATCGTATTAGCCTCCAAATTCCCGTTTATTTAGCATTCCCCGAAGTTATTGGACATACCGAAGCTACCCATAAAGTTTCATCCCTTTTGGAGCACTAGAGATGACACTTCCTTCATTAACCCGAAATCGCCCACAATGCAAGTCGGGGCCAAATGGTCAAAAAATGAAATGTTCCGAAACCCGGATTTTTTCAGCCCAATCAACCTCAAATACCATATGAAACATGCACGACGAATACTAGACCATTTGGAACCCCAGGGTCAAGTTTTAGAGGTCCGACACGTTAGGCCGGGTTGCAAATCACCCGCGGTGAGTGGATCGTATTGGCCTCCAAATTCCCGTTTTTTAGCATTTCCTGGCCTTATTGGACATAACTAAGCTACCCACAAAGTTTCTGCCCTTTTAGAGGACAAGAGATGACACTCCCTTTATTAACCCGAAATCGCCCCAAATGCAAGTCAGGGCGAAATGGTCAAAAAATAAAATGTTCCAAAACCCAGATTTTTTTAGCTCAATCAACCTCAAATAACATATGAAACATGCACGACAAATACTAGACCATTTGGAGCCCCCGAGGTCAGGTTTTAGGGGTCCGACACGTTAGGCCGAGTTGCAAATCACACGCGGTGAGTGGATCGTATTTTTGTACAAATTCCCGTTTTTTAGTATTTCCCAGCCTTATTGGAAATACCGAAGCTACCCACAAAGTTTTAGCCCTTTTGGAGCACTAAAGATGACACTTCCTTCATTAACCCGAAATCGCCCAAAATGCAAGTCAGGGCCAAATGGTAAAAAAATAAAATGTTCCGAAAATCGAATTTTTTCAGCCCAATCAATCTAAAATACCATATGAAACATGAACGACGAATACTAGACCATTTGGATCCCCCGGAGTCAGGTTTTAAGGGTCGGACACGTTGGGCCGGGTTGCAAATCACACGCGGTGAGTGGATCGTATTGTCCTCCAAATTCCCGTTTTTTAGCATTTCCCGCCCTTATTGGACATAACGAAGCTACCCATAAATTTTAAGCCCTTTTGGAGCACTAGAGATGACACTTCCTTCATTAACCCGAAATCGCCCAAAATACAAGTCGGGGCCAAATGGTCAAAAAATAAAATGTTCCGACACCCGGATTTTTTCAGCCCAATCAACCTCAAATACCATATGAAACATGCACGACGAATATTAGACCATTTGGAGCCCCCGGAGTCAAGTTTTAGGGGTCCGACACGTTAGGCCCAGTTACAAATCACACGCGGTGAGTGGATCATATTGACCTCCAAATTCCCCTTTTTTAGCATTTTCCGGACATATTGGACATAACTAAGCTACCCCCAAAGTTTTAGCCCTTTTAGGGCAATAGAGATGACACTTCTTTCATTAACCCGAAATCGCCCAAAATGCAAGTCGGGGCCAAATGGTCAAAAAATGAAATGTTCCAAAAGCCGGATTTTTTCAGCCCAATCAACCTCAAATACCATATGAAACATGCACGATGAATACTAGACCATTTGGAGCCCCCGGGGTCAAGTTTTAGGAGTCCGACACGTTAGGCCGAGTTGTAAATCACACGCGGTGAGTGGATCATATTGGCCTCGAAATTCCCGCTTTTTAGCATTTCCCGGCCTTAATGGACATACCGAAGCTACCCACCATGTTTCAGCACATTTAAAGCAATAGAGATGGCACTTCCTTCATTAACAAGAAATCGCCCAAAATGCAAGTCGGGGCCAAATGGTCAAAAAATAAAATGTTCCGAAACCCGGATTTATAGCTCAATCAACCTCAAATACCATATTAAATATGCACGACGGATACTAGACCATTTGGAGCCCCCCTAGACAGGTTTTGGGGGTCCGACACGTTAGGTCGGGTTGCAAATCGCACGCGGTGAGTGGATCGTATTGGCCTCCGAATTCCCGTTGTTTAGCATTTCCCGGTCTTATTGGACATAACTAAGCTACCCAAAAAGTTTCAGTACATTTGGAGCACTAGAGATGACACTTACTTCAATAACCCGAAATCGCCCAAAATGCAAGACGGGGCCAAATAGTCAAAAAATGAAATATTCCGAAACCCGGATTTTTTCAGTCCAATCAACCTCAAATACCATATGAAACATGCACGACGAATACTAGACCATTTGTAGCCCCCGGAGTCAGGTTTTAGGGATCCGACACGTTAGGCCGAGTTGTAAAACACACGCGGTGAGTGGATCGTATTGACCTCCAAATTCCCACTTTTTAGCATTTCCCGGCCTTAATAGACATAACTAAGCTACCCACAAATTTTCAGCCCTTTTAGAGCACTAGAGATGACACTTCCTTCATTAACCCGAAATCGCCCAAAATACAAGTCGGGGCCAAATGGTCAAAAAATAAAATGTTCCGACACCCGGATTTTTTCAGCCCAATCAACCTCAAATACCATATGAAACATGCACGACGAATATTAGACCATTTGGAGCCCCCGGAGTCATGTTTTAGGGGTCCGACACGTTAGGCCCAGTTACAAATCACACGCGGTGAGTGGATCATATTGACCTCCAAATTCCCCTTTTTTAGCATTTTCCGGACATATTGGACATAACTAAGCTACCCCCAAAGTTTTAGCCCTTTTAGGGCAATAGAGATGACACTTCTTTCATTAACCCGAAATCGCCCAAAATGCAAGTCGGGGCCAAATGGTCAAAAAATGAAATGTTCCAAAAGCCGGATTTTTTCAGCCCAATCAACCTCAAATACCATATGAAACATGCACGATGAATACTAGACCATTTGGAGCCCCCGGGGTCAAGTTTTAGGAGTCCGACACGTTAGGCCGAGTTGTAAATCACACGCGGTGAGTGGATCATATTGGCCTCGAAATTCCCGCTTTTTAGCATTTCCCGGCCTTAATGGACATACCGAAGCTACCCACCATGTTTCAGCACATTTAAAGCACTAGAGATGGCACTTCCTTCATTAACAAGAAATCGCCCAAAATGCAAGTCGGGGCCAAATGGTCAAAAAATAAAATCCGAAACCCGGATTTATAGCTCAATCAACCTCAAATACCATATTAAATATGCACGACGGATACTAGACCATTTGGAGCCCCCCTAGACAGGTTTTGGGGGTCCGACACGTTAGGTCGGGTTGCAAATCGCACGCGGTGAGTGGATCGTATTGGCCTCCGAATTCCCGTTGTTTAGCATTTCCCGGTCTTATTGGACATAACTAAGCTACCCAAAAGGTTTCAGTACATTTGGAGCACTAGAGATGACACTTACTTCAATAACCCGAAATCGCCCAAAATGCAAGACGGGGCCAAATAGTCAAAAAATGAAATATTCCGAAACACGGATTTTTTCAGTCCAATCAACCTCAAATACCATATGAAACATGCACGACGAATACTAGACCATTTGTAGCCCCCGGAGTCAGGTTTTAGGGATCCGAAACGTTAGGCCGAGTTGTAAAACACACGCGGTGAGTGGATCGTATTGACCTCCAAATTCCCACTTTTTAGCATTTCCCGGCCTTAATAGACATAACTAAGCTACCCACAAATTTTCAGCCCTTTTAGAGCACTAGAGATGACACTTCCTTCATTAACCCGAAATCGCCCAAAATTCAAGTCGGGGCCAAATGGTCAAAAAATGAAAAGTTCTGAAACCCGGATTTTTTCAGCCCAATCAACCTCAAATACGATATGAAACATGCACGATGAATACTAGACCATTTGGAGCCCCCGGAGTCAGTGTTTGGGGGTCCGACTCTTTAGGCCGGGTTGCAAATCACACGCGGTGAGTGGATTGTATTGGTCTCCAAATTCCCGTTTTTTAGCATTTCCTGGCCTTATTATACACAATTAAGCTACCCACAAAGTTTCAGCCCTTTTGGAGCAATAGAGATGACACATCCTTCATTAACCCGAAATCGCCCAAAATGCAAGTCGGGGCCAAATGGTCAAAAAATGAAATATTCCGAAACCCGGATTTTTTCAGCCCAATAAACGTCAAATACCATATGAAAAATGCACGATGAATAATAGACCATTTGGAATCCCCGGAGTCAGGTTTTAGGGGTCCGACACGTTAGGCCGGGTTGCAAATCACACGCGGTGAGTGGATTGTATTGGCCTCCAAATTCCCGTTTTTTTAGCATTCCCCGGCTTTATTGGACATACTGAAGCTACCCACAAAGTTTCAGCCCTTTTGGAGCATTAGATGACACTTACTTGATTAACCCGAAATCGCCCAAAATGCAAGTCGGGGCCAAATAGTCAAAAAATGAAATGTTCCGAAACCCGGATTTTTTCAGCCCAATCAACCTCAAATAACATATGAAACATGCACGACGAGTACTAGACCATTTGGAGCCCCCGGGTTCAGGTTTTAGGGGTCCGACACAATAGGCCGGGTTGCAAATCACACACGGTGAGTAGATCGTATTGGCCTCCGAATTCCCATTTTTTAGCATTTCCTGGCCTTATTGGACATAGCGAAGCTAAACACAAAGTTTCAGCCCTTTTAGAGCACTAGAGATGACACTTCCTTCATTAACCCGAAATCGCACAAAATGCAAGTAGGGGCCAAATGGTCAAAAAATGAAATGTTCCGAAACCCGGATTTTTTCAGCCCAATCAATCTCAAATACCATATGAAATATGCACGATGAATACTAGACTATTTGGAGCCCCCGGAGTCAGGTTTTATGGGTCCGACACGTTAGGCCGGGTTGCAAATCACATGCGGTGAGTGGATCGTATTAGCCTCCAAATTCCCAATTTTTAGCATTTTCCGCCCTTATTGGACATACCGAAGCTACCCACAAAGTGTCAGCCCTTTTGGAGCAATAGAGATGACACTTCCTTCATTAACCCGAAATCGGCCAAAATTTAAGTCGGGGCCAAATGGTCAAAAAATAAATTGTTTCAAAACCCGGATTTTTTCAGCCTAATCAACCTCAAATACCATATGAAACATGCACGACGAATACTAGACCATTTGGAGGATCTGGGGTCAGGTTTTAGGGGTCCGACACGTTAGGCCGTGTTGCAAATCACACGCGGTGAGTGGATCGTATTGTCCTCCAAATTCCCGTTTTTTAGCATTTCCCGACCTTATTGGACATACCAAAGCTACCCACAAAGTTTCATCCCTTTTGGAGCACTAGAGATGACACTTTCTTCATTAACCCGAAATCGCCCAAAATACAAGTCGGGGCCAAATGGTCAAAAAATGAAATAATTCGAAACCCGGATTTTTTCACCCCAATCAACTTCAAATACAATATGAAACATGCAAGAAGTATACTGGACCATTTGGAGCCCCCGAGGTCAGGTTTTAGGGGTCCGACACGTTAGGCCGCGTTGCAAATCACACGTGGTGAGTGGATCGTATTGTCCTCCAAATTCCCGTTTTTTAGCATTTCCCGGCCTTATTGGACATACCAAAGCTACCCACAAAGTTTCATCCCTTTTGGAGCACTAGAGATGACACTTCCTTCATTAACCCGAAATCGCCCAAAATACAATTCGGGGCCAAATGGTCAAAAAATGAAATAATTCGAAACCCGGATTTTTTCAGCCCAATCAACCTCAAATACCATATGAAACATGCACGACGAATACTAGACCATTTGGAGCCCCCGAGTTCAGGTTTTAAGGGTCCGACACGTTAGGCCGCGTTGCAAATCACACCCGGTGAGTGAATCGTATTGTCCTCCAAATTCCCGTTTTTTAGCATTTCCCGGCCTTATTGGACATACCAATGTTACCCACAACGTTTCATCCCTTTTGGAGCACTAGAGATGACACTTCCTTCATTAACCCGAAATCACCCAAAATACAAGTCGAGGCCAAATGGTCAAAAAAAGAAATAATTCGAAACCCGTATTTTTTCACCCCAATCAACCTCAAATACCATATGAAACATGCACGAAGAATACTAGACCATTTGGAGCCCCCGGGGTCGGGTTTTAGGGGTCCGACACCTTAGGCCGCGTTGCAAATCACACGTGGTGAGTGGATCGTATTGTCCTCCAAATTCCCGTTTTTTAGCATTTCCCGGCCTTATTGGACATACCAAAGCTACCCACAAAGTTTCATCCCTTTTGGAGCACTAGAGATGACACTTCCTTCATTAACCCGAAATCGCCCAAAATACAAGTCGGGGCTAAATGGTCAAAAATGAAATAATTCGAAACCCGGATTTTTTCAGCCCAATCAACCTCAAATACCATATGAAACATGCACGATAAATACTAGACCATTTGGATCCCCCGGGGTAAGGTTTTAGGGGTCAGACACGTTAGGCCGCGTTGCAAATCACACGCGGTGAGTGAATTATATTGTCCTCCAAATTCCCGTTTTTTAGCATTTCCCGACCTTATTGGACATACCAAAGCTACCCACAAAGTTTCATCCATTTTTGAGCACTAGAGATGACACTTCCTTCATTAACCCGAAATCGCCCAAATTACAAGTCGGGGCCAAATGGTCAAAAAATGAAATAATTCGAAGCCCGGATTTTTACAGCCCAATCAACCTCAAATACCATATGAAACATGCACGACGAATACTAGTCCATTTGGAGCCCCCGAGGTCAGGATTTTGGGGTCCGACACGTTAGGCCGCGTTGCAAATCACACGCGGTGAGTGGATCGTATTGTCCTCCAAATTCCCATTTTTTAGCATTTCCCGGCCTTATTAAACATACCAAAGCTACCAACAAAGTTTCATCCCTTTTGGAGCACTAGAGATGACACTTCCTTCATTAACCCGAAATCGCCTAAAATACAAGTCGGGGCAAAATGGTCAAAAAATGAAATAATTCGAAACCCGGATTTATTCATCCCAATCAACCTCAAATACCATATGAAACATGCACGACGAATACTGGACCATTTGGAGCCCCCGGGGTCAGGTTTTAGGGGTTCGACACGTTAGGCCGCGTTGCAAATCACACGCGGTGAGTGGATCGTATTGTCCTCCAAATTCCCATTTTTTAGCATTTCCCGGCCTTATTGGACATACCAAAGGTACCCACAACATTTCATCCCTTTTGGAGCACTAGAGATGACACTTCCTTCATTAACCCGAAATCGCCCAAAATACAACTCGTGGCCAAATGGTCAAAAAATGAAATAATTCGAAACCCGGATTTTTTCAGCCCAGTCAACCTCAAATACCATATGAAATATGCACGACGAATACTAGACCATTTGGAACCCCAGGGTCAGGTTTTAGGGGTCCGACACGTTAGGCCGCGTTGCAAATCACACGCGGTGAGTGGATCGTATTGTCCTCCAAATTCCCGTTTTTTAGCATCTCCCGACCATATTGGACATACCAAAGCTACCCACAAAGTTTCATCCCTTTTGGAGCACTAAAGATGACACTTCCTTCATTAACCCGAAATCGCCCAAAATACAAGTCGGGGCCAAATGGTCAAAAAATGAAATAATTCGAAACCCGGATTTTTTCAGCCCAATCAACCTCAAATACCATATGAAACATGCACGACGAATACTAGACCATTTGGAGGTCCCGGGGTCAGGTTGTAGGGGTCCGACACGATAGGCCGTGTTGAAAATCACACGCGGTGAGTGGATCGTATTGTCCTCCAAATTCCCATTTTTTAGCATTTCCCGGCCTAATTGGACATTCCAAAGCTACCCACAAAGTTTCATCCCTTTTGGAGCACTAGAGATGACACATTCTTCATTAACCCGAAATCGCCCAAAATACAAGTCGGGGCCAAATGGTCAAAAAATGAAATAATTCGAAACCCGGATTTTTTCACCCCAATCAACTTCAAATACCATATGAAACATGCACGAAGTATACTAGACCATTTGGAGCCCCCGGGGTCAGGTTTTAGGGGTCCGACACGTTAGGCCGCGTTGCAAATCACACGTGGTGAGTGGATCGTATTGTCCTCCAAATTCCCGTTTTTTAGCGTTTCCCGGCCTTATTGGACATACCAAAGCTACCCACAAAGATTCATCCCTTTTGGAGCACTAGAGATGACACTTCCTTCATTAACCCGAAATCGCCCAAAATACAAGTCGGGGCCAAATGGTCAAAAAATGAAATAATTCGAAACCCGGATTTTTTCAGCCCAATAAACCTCAAATAACGTATGAAACATGCACGACGAATACTAGACCATTTGGAGCCCCCGGGGTCAGGTTTTAGGGGTCCTACACGATAGGCCGTGTTGCAAATCCCACGCGGTGAGTGGATCGTATTGTCCTCAAAATTCCCGTTTTTTAGCGTTTCCCGGCCTTATTGGACATTCCAAACCTACCCACAAAGTTTCATCCCTTTTGGAGCACTAGAGATGACACTTTCTTCATTAACCCGAAATCGCCCAAAATACAAGTCGGGGCCAAATGGTCAAAAAATGAAATAATTCGAAACCCGGATTTTTTCACCCCAATCAACTTCAAATACCATATGAAACATGCACGAAGTATAATCGACCATTTGGAGCCCCCGGGGTCAGGTTTTAGGGGTCCGACACGTTAGGCCGCGTTGCAAATCACACGTGGTGAGTGGATCGTATTGTCCTCCAAATTCCCATTTTTTAGCATATCCCGGCCTTATTGGACATACCAAAGCTACCCACAAAGATTCATCCCTTTTGGAGCACTAGAGATGACACTTCCTTCATTAACCCGAAATCGCCCGAAATACAAGTCGGGGCCAAATGGTCAAAAAATGAAATAATTCGAAACCCGGATTTTTTCAGCCTAATCAACCTCAAATACCATATGAAACATGCACGACGAATACTAGACCATTTGGAGCCCCCGAGGTCAGGTTTTAGGGGTCCTACACGATAGGCCGTGTTGCAAATCACACGCGGTGAGTGGATCGTATTGTCCTCCAAATTCCCGTTTTTTAGCGTTTCCCGGCCTTATTGGACATTCCAAACCTACCCACAAAGTTTCATCCCTTTTGGAGCACTAGAGATGACACTTCCTTCATTAACCCGTAATCGCCCAAAATACAAGTCGTGGCCAAATGACCAAAAAATGAAATAATTCGAAACCCGGATTTTTTCACCCCAATCAACTTCAAATACCATATGAAACATGCACGAAGTATACTAGACCATTTGGAGCCCCCGGGGTCCGGTTTTAGGGGTCCGACACGTTAGGCCGCGTTGCAAATCACACGTGGTGAGTGGATCGTATTGTCCTTCAAATTCCCCCTTTTTAGCATTTCCCGGCCTTATTGGACATACCAAAGCTACCCACAAAGTTTCATCCCTTTTGGAGCACTAGAGATGACACTTCCTTCACTAACCCGAAATCGCCCGAAATACAAGTCGGGGCCAAATGGTCAAAAAACGAAATAATTCGAAACCCGGATTTTTTCAGCCTAATCAACCTCAAATACCATATGAAACATGCACGACGAATACTAGACCATTTGGAGCTCCCGGGGTCAGGTTGTAGGGGTCCGACACGATAGGCCGTGTTGCAAATCACACGCGGTGAGTGGATTGTATTGTCCTCCAAATTCCCGTTTTTTAGCATTTCCCGGCCTTATTGGACATTCCAAAGCTACCCACAAAGTTTCATCCTTTTTGGGGCACTAGAGATGACACATTCTTCATTAACCCGAAATCGCCCAAAATACAAGTCGGGGCCAAATGGTCAAAATATGAAATAATTCGAAACCAGGAATTTTTCACCCCAATCAACTTCAAATACCATATGAAACATGCACGAAGTATACTAGACCATTTGGAGCCCCCGGGGTCAGGTTTTAGGGGTCCGACACGTTAGGCCGCGTTGCAAATCACACGTGGTGAGTGGATCGATTTGTCCTCCAAAGTCCCAGTTTTTAGCATTTCCCGGCCTTATTGGACATACCAAAGCTACCCACAAAGATTCATCCCTTTTGGAGCACTAGAGATGACAGTTCCTTCATTAACCCGAAATCGCCCAAAATACAAGTCGGGGCCAAATGGTCAAAAAATGAAATAATTCGAAATACGGATTTTTTCAGCCCAATCAACCTCAAATACCATATGAAACATGCACGATGAATACTAGACCATTTGGAGCCCCCGCGGTCAGGTTTTAGGGGTCCGACACGATAGGTCGCGTTGCAAATCACACCCGGTGAGTGAATCGTATTGTTCTCCAAATTCCCGTTTTTTAGCATTTTCCGGCCTTATTGGACATACCAAAGCTACCCACAACGTTTCATCCCTTTTGGAGCACTAGAGATGGCACTTCCTTCATTAACCCAAAATCACCCAAAATACAAGTCGAGGCCAAATGGTCAAAAAATGAAATAATTCGAAACCCGGATTTTTTCACACCAATCAACCTCAAATACCATATGAAACATGCACGAAGAATACTAGACCATTTGGAGCCCCCGGGGTCGGGTTTTAGGGGTCCGACACCTTAGGCCGCGTTGCAAATCACACGTTGTGAGTGGATCGTATTGTCCTCCAAATTCCCGTTTTTTAGCATTTCCCGGCCTTATTGGACATACCAAAGCTACCCACAAAGTTTCATCCCTTTTGAAGCACTAGAGATGACACTTCCTTCATTAACCCGAAATCGCCCAAAATACAAGTCGGAGCCAAATGGTCAAAAAATGAAATAATTCGAAACCCGGATTTTTTCAGCCCAATCAACCTCAAATACCATATGAAACATGCACGATGAATACTAGACCATTAGGATCCCCCGAGGTCAGGTTTTAGGGGTCCGACCCATTAGGCCGCGTTGCAAATCACACGCGGTGAGTGAATTGTATTGTCCTCCAAATTCCCGTTTTTTAGCATTTCCCGGCCTTATTGGACATACCAAAGTTACCCACAAAGTTTCATCCCTTTTGGAGCACTAGAGATGACACTTCCTTCATTAACCCGAAATCGCCCAAATTACAAGTCGGGGCCAAATGGTCAAAAAATGAAATAATTCGAAACCCGGATTTATTAAGCCCAATCAACCAAAAATACCATATGAAACATTCACGACGAATACTGGACAATTTGGAGCCCCAGGGGTCAGGTTTTAGGGGTTCGACACGTTAGGCCGCATTGCAAATCACACGCGGTGAGTGGATCGTATTGTCCTCCAAATTCCCGTTTTTTAGCATTTCCCGGCCTTATTTGACATGCCAAAGCTACCCACAAAGTTTCATCCCTTTTGGAGCACTAGAGATGACACTTCCTTCATTAAACCGAAATCGCCCAAAATACATGTCGGGGCCAAATGGTCAAAAAATTAAATAATTCAAAACCCGGATTTTTTCAGTCCAATCAACCTCAAATACCATATGAGACATACACGACGAATACTAGACAATTTGGAGCCCCCGGGGTCAAGTTTTAGGGGTCCGACACGGTAGGTCGTGTTGCAAATCACACGCGGTGAGTGAATCGTATTGTCCTCCAAATTCCCGTTTTTTAGCGTTTCCCGGCCTTATTGGACATTCCAAAACTACCCACAAAGTTTCATCCCTTTTGGGGCACTAGAGATGACACTTCCTTCATTAACCCGAAATCGCCCAAAATACAAGTCGGGGCTAAATGATCAAAAAATGAAATAATTCGAAACCCGGATTTTTTCAGCCCAATCAACCTCAAATACCATATGAAACATGCACGACGAATACTAGACCATTTGGAGGTCCCGGGGTCAGGGTGTAGGGGTCCGACACGATAGGCCGTGTTGCAAATCACACGCGGTGAGTGGATCGTATTGTCTTCCAAATTCCCGTTTTTTAGCATTTCCCGACCTTATTGGACATTCCAAAGCTACCCACAAAGTTTCATCCCTTTTGGAGCACTAGAGATGACACATTCTTCATTAACCCGAAATCGCCCAAAATACAAGTCGGGGCCAAATGGTCAAAAAATGAAATAATTCGAAACCCGGATTTTTTAACCCCAATCAACTTCAAATACCATATGAAACATGCACGAAGTATACTAGACCATTTGGAGCCCCGGGGTCAGGTTTTAGGGGTCTGACACGTTAGGCCGCATTGCAAATCACACGTGGTGAGTGGATCGTATTGTCCTCCAAATTCCCGTTTTTTAGCATTTCCCTGCCTTATTGGACATACCAAAGCTACCCACAAAGTTTCATCCCTTTTGGAGCACTAGAGATGACACTTCCTTCATTAACCCGAAATCGCCCAAAATACAAGTCGGGGCCAAATGGTCAAAAAATGAAATAATTCGAAACCCGGATTTTTTCAGCCCAATCAACCTCAAATACCATATGAAACATGCACGACGAATACTAGACCATTTGGAGCCCCCGAGGTCAGGTTTTAGGGGTCCTACACGATAGGCCGTGTTGCAAATCACACGCGGTGAGTAGATCGTATTGTCCTCCAAATTCCCGTTTTTTAGCGTTTCCCGGCCTTATTGGACATTCCAAACCTACCCACAAAGTTTCATCCCTTTTGGAGCACTAGAGATGACACTTTCTTCATTAACCCGAAATCGCCCAAAATACAAGTCGGGGCCAAATGGTCAAAAAATGAAATAATTCGAAACCCGGATTTTTTCACCCCAATCAACTTCAAATACCATATGAAACATGCACGAAGTATACTAGACCATTTGGAGCCCCCGGGGTCAGGTTTTAGGGGTCCGACACGTTAGGCCGCGTTGCAAATCACACGTGGTGAGTGGATCGTATTGTCCTCCAAATTCCCGTTTTTTAGCATTTCCCGGCCTTATTGGACATACCAAAGCTACCCACAAAGATTCATCCCTTTTGGAGCACTAGAGATGACACTTCCTTCATTAACCCGAAATCGCCCGAAATACAAGTCGGGGCCAAATGGTCAAAAAATGAAATAATTCGAAACCCGGATTTATTCATCCCAATCAACCTCAAATACCATATGAAACATGCACGACGAATACTGGACCATTTGGAGCCCCCGGGGTCAGGTTTTAGGGGTTCGACACGTTAGGCCGCGTTGCAAATCACACGCGGTGAGTGGATCGTATTGTCCTCCAAATTCCCATTTTTTAGCATTTCCCGGCCTTATTGGACATACCAAAGGTACCCACAACATTTCATCCCTTTTGGAGCACTAGAGATGACACTTCCTTCATTAACCCGAAATCGCCCAAAATACAACTCGTGGCCAAATGGTCAAAAAATGAAATAATTCGAAACCCGGATTTTTTCAGCCTAATCAACCTCAAATACCATATGAAACATGCACGACGAATACTAGACCATTTGGAGCCCCCGAGGTCAGGTTTTAGGGGTTCTACACGATAGGCCGTGTAGCAAATCACACGCGGTGAGTGGATCGTATTGTCCTCCAAATTCCCGTTTTTTAGCGTTTCCCGGCCTTATTGGACATTCCAAACCTACTCACAAAGTTTCATCCCTTTTGGAGCACTAGAGATGACACTTCCTTCATTAACCCGTAATCGCCCAAAATACAAGTCGTGGCCAAATGGCCAAAAAATGAAATAATTCGAAACCCGGATTTTTTCACCCCAATCAACGTCAAATACCATATGAAACATGCACGAAGTATACTAGACCATTTGGAGCCCCCGGGGTCCGGTTTTAGGGGTCCGACACGTTAGGCCGCGTTGCAAATCACACGTGGTGAGTGGATCGTATTGTCCTCCAAATTCCCCCTTTTTAGCATTTCCCGGCCTTATTGGACATACCAAAGCTACCCACAAAGTTTCATCCCTTTTGGAACACTAGAGATGACACTTCCTTCATTAACCCGAAATCGCCCGAAATACAAGTCGGGGCCAAATGGTCAAAAAATGAAATAATTCGAAACCCGGATTTTTTCATCCCATTCAACCTCAAATACCATATGAAACATGCACGACGAATACTAGACCATTTGGAGCTCCCGGGGTCAGGTTGTAGGGGTCCGACACGATAGGCCGTGTTGCAAATCACACGCGGTGAGTGGATCGTATTGTCCTCCAAATTCCCAGTTTTTAGCATTTCCCGGCCTTATTGGACATACCAAAGCTACCCACAAAGATTCATCCCTTTTGGAGCACTAGAGATGACACTTCCTTCATTAACCCGAAATCGCCCAAAATACAAGTCGGGGCCAAATGGTCAAAAAATGAAATAATTCGAAACCCGGATTTTTTCAGCCCAATCAACCTCAAATACCATATGAAACATGCACGATGAATACTAGACCATTAGGATCCCCCGGGGTCAGGTTTTAGGGGTCCGACCCGTTAGGCCGCGTTGCAAATCACACGCGGTGAGTGAATTGTATTGTCCTCCAAATTCCCGTTTTTTAGCATTTCCCGGCCTTATTGGACATACCAAAGTTACCCACAAAGTTTCATCCCTTTTGGAGCACTAGAGATGACACTTCCTTCATTAACCCGAAATCGCCCAAATTACAAGTCGGGGCTAAATGGTCAAAAAATGAAATAATTCGAAACCCGGATTTATTCAGCCCAATCAACCAAAAATACCATATGAAACATGCACGACGAATACTGGACCATTTGGAGCCCCCGGGGTCAGGTTTTAGGGGTTCGACACGTTAGGCCGCATTGCAAATCACACGCGATGAGGGGATCGTATTGTCCTCCAAATTCCCGTTTTTTAGCATTTCCCGGCCTTATTTGACATGCCAAAGCTACCCACAAAGTTTCATCCCTTTTGGAGCACTAGAGATGACACTTCCTTTATTAAACCGAAATCGCCCAAAATACATGTCGGGGCCAAATGGTCAAAAAATTAAATAATTCAAAACCCGGATTTTTTCAGCCCAATCAACCTCAAATACCATATGAGACATACACGACGAATACTAGACAATTTGGAGCCCCCGGGGTCAAGTTTTAGGGTTCCGACACGGTAGGCCGTGTTGCAAATCACACGCGGTGAGTGAATCGTATTGTCCTCCAAATTCCCTTTTTTAGCGTTTCCCGGCCTTATTGGACATTCCAAAACTACCCACAAAGTTTCATCCCTTTTGGGGCACTAGAGAAGACACTTCCTTCATTAACCCGAAATCGCCCAAAATACAAGTCGGGGCTAAATGATCAAAAAATGAAATAATTCGAAATCCGGATTTTTTCAGTCCAATCAACCTCAAATACCATATGAAACACGAAAGATTAATACTAGACCATTTTGATCCCCCGAGGTCAGGTTTTAGGGGTCCGACACGTTAAGCCGCGTTGCAAATCACACGCGGTGAGTGGATCGTATTGTCCTCCAAATTCCCATTTTTTAGCATTTCCCGGCCTTATAGGACATTCCAAAGCTACCCACAACGTTTCATCCCTTTTGGAGCACTAGAGATGACATATCCTTCATTACCCCGAAATCGCCCAAAATACAAGTCGGGGCCAAATGGTCAAAAAATGAAATAATTCGAAACCCGGATTTATTCAGCCCAATCAACCAAAAATACCATATGAAACATGCACGACGAATACTGGACCATTTGGAGCCCCCGGGATCAGGTTTTAGGGGTTCGACACGTTAGGCCGCGTTGCAAATCACACGCGGTGAGTAGATCGTATTGTCCTCCAAATTCCCGTTTTTTAGCATTTCCCGGCCTTATTTGACATGACAAAGCTACCCACAAAGTTTTATCCCTTTTGAAGCACTAGAGGTGACACTTCCTTCATTAAACCGAAATCGCCCAAAATACATGTCGGGGCCAAATGGTCAAAAAATTAAATAATTCAAAACCCGGATTTTTTCAGCCCAATCAACCTGAAATACCATATGAAACATGCATGACGAATACTAGACCATTTTGAGCCCCCGGGGTCAAGTTTTAGGGGTCCGACACGATAGGCCGTGTTGCAAATCACACGCGGTGAGTGAATCGTATTGTCCTCCAAATTCCCGTTTTTTAGCGTTTCCCGGCCTTATTGGACATTCCAAAACAACCCACAAAGTTTCATCCCTTTTGGGGCAGTAGAGATGACACTTTCTTCATTAACCCGAAATCGCCCAAAATACAAGTCGGGGCCAAATGGTCAAAAAATGAAATAATTCGAAACCCGGATTTTTTCACCCCAATCAACTTCAAATACCATATGAAACATGCACGAAGTATACTAGACCATTTGGAGCCCCCGGGGTCAGGTTTTAGGGGTCCGACACGTTAGGCCGCGTTGCAAATCACACGTGGTGAGTGGATCGTATTGTCCTCCAAATTCCCGTTTTTTAGCATTTCCCGGCCTTATTGGACATAACAAAGCTACCCACAAAGTTTTATCCCTTTTGAAGCACTAGAGATGACACTTCCTTCATTAACCCGAAATCGCCCAAAATACAATTCGGGGCCAAATGGTCAAAAAATGAAATAATTCGAAACCCGGATTTTTTCAGCCCAATCAACCTCAAATACCATATGAAACATGCACGACGAATACTAGACCATTTGGAGCCCCCGAGGTCAGGTTTTAGGGGTCTGACACGTTAGGCCGCGTTGCAAATCACACCCGGTGAGTGAATCGTATTGTCCTCCAAATTCCCGTTTTTTTGCATTTTCCCAGCCTTATTGGACATACCAAAGCTACCCACAACGTTTCATCCCTTTTGGAGCACTAGAGATGACACTTCCTTCATTAACCCGAAATCACCCAAAATACAAGTCGAGGCCAAATGGTCAAAAAATGAAATAATTCGAAACCCGGATTTTTTCACCCCAATTTACCTCAAATAGAATATGAAACATGCACGAAGAATACTAGACCATTTGGAGCCCCCGGGGTCGGGTTTTAGGGGTCCGACACCTTAGGCTGCGTTGCAAATCACACGCGGTGAGTGGATCGTATTGTCCTCCGAATTCCCGTTTTTTAACATTCCCCGGCCTTATTGGACATACCAAAGCTACCCACAAAGTTTCATCCCTTTTGAAGCACTAGAGATGACACTTCCTTCATTAACCCGAAATCGCCCAAAATTCAAGTCGAGGCCAAATGGTCAAAAAATGAAATAATTCGAAACCCGGATTTTTTAAGCCCAATAAACCTCAAATAAAATATGAAACATGCACGACGAATACTAGACCATTTGGAGCCCCCGAGGTCAGGTTTTAGGGGTCCGACACGTTAGGCCGCGTTGCAAATCACACGCGGTGAGTGGATCGTATTGTCCTCCAAATTCCCGTTTTTTAGCATTTCCCGGCCTTATTGGACATACCAAAGCTACCAACAAAGTTTCATCCCTTTTGGAGCACTAGAGATGACACTTCCTTCGTTAACCCGAAATCGCCCAAATTACAAGTCGGGGCCAAATGGTCAAAAAATAAAATAATTCGAAACCCGGATTTTTTCAGCCCAATCGACCTCAAATACCATATGAAACATGCACGACGAATACTAGACCATTTGGAGCCTCCGGGGTCAGGTTTTAGGGGTCCGACACGTTAGGCCGCGTTGTAAATCACACGCGGTGAGTGGATCGTATTGTCCTCCAAAATCCCGTTTTTTAGCATTTCCCGGCCTTATTGGACATACCAAAGCTACCCACAACGTTTCATCCCTTTTGGAGCACTAGAGATGACACTTCCTTCATTAACCCGAAATCACCCAAAATACAAGTCGAGGCAAAATGGTCAAAAAATGAAATAATTCGAAACCCGGATTTTTTCACCCCAATTTACCTCAAATACCATATGAAACATGCACGAAGAATAATAGACCATTTGGAGCCCCCGGGGTCGGGTTTTAGGGGTCCGACACCTTAGGCCGCGTTGCAAATCACACGTGGTGAGTGGATCGTATTGTCCTCTAAATTCCCGTTTTTTAGCATTTCCCGGCCTTATTGGAGATACCAAAGCTACTCACAAAGTTTCATCCTTTTTGGAGCACTAGAGATGACACTTCCTTCATTAACCCGAAATCGCCCAAAATACAAGTCGGGGCCAAATGGTCAAAAAATGAAATAATTCGAAACCCGGATTTTTTCAGCCCAATCAACCTCAAATACCATATGAAATATGTACGATGAATAATAGACCATTTGGAGCCCTCGGGGTCAGGTTTTAGGGGTCCGACACGTTAGGCCGCCTTGCAAATCACACGCGGTGAGTGAATTGTATTGTCCTCCAAATTCCCGTTTTTTAGCATTTCCCGGCCTTATTGGACAATCCAAAGCTACCCACAAAGTTTCATCCCTTTTGGAGCATTAGAGATGACACTTCCTTCATTAACTCGAAATCGCCCAAATTACAAGTCGGGGCCAAATGGTCAAAAAATGAAATAATTCGAAACCCGGATTTTTTCACCCCAATCAACTTCAAATACCATATGAAACATGCACGAAGTATACTAGACTCTTTGGAGCCCCCGGGGTCAGGTTTTAGGGGTCCGACACGTTAGGTCGCGTTGCAAATCACACGCGGTGAGTGGATCGTATTGTCCTCCAAATTCCCTGTTTTTTAGCATTTCCCGGCCTTATTTGACATACTAAATCTACCCACAACGTTTCATCCCTTTTGGAGCACTAGAGATGACACTTCCTTCATTAACCCGAAATCGCCCAAAATACAAGTCGTGACCAAATGGTCAAAAAATGAAATAATTCGAAACCCGGATTTTTTCACCCCAATCAACTTCAAATACCATATGAAACATGCACGAAGTATACTAGACCATTTGGAGCCCCCGGGGTCAGGTTTTAGGGGTCCGACACGTTAGGTCGCGTTGCAAATCACACGTGGTGAGTGGATCGTATTGTCCTCCAAATTCCCGTTTTCTAGCATTTCCTGGCCTTATTTGAAATGCCAAAGCTACCCACAAAGTGTCATCCTTTTTGGAGCACTAGAGATGACACTTCCTTCATTAAACCGAAATCGCACAAAATACATGTCGGGGCCAAATGGTCAAAAAATTAAATAATTCAAAACCCGGATTTTTTCAGCCCAATCAACCTGAAATACCATATGAAACATGCACGACGAATACTAGACCATTTGGAGCCCCCGGGGTCATGTTTTAGGGGTCCGACACGATAGGCCGTGTTGCAAATCACACGCGGTGAGTGGATCGTATTGTCCTCCAAATTCCCGTTTTTTAGCGTTTCCTAGCCTTATTGGACATTCCAAAACTACCCACAAAGTTTCATCCCTTTTGGAGCACTAGAGATGACACTTTCTTCATTAACCCGAAATCGCCCAAAATACAAGTCGGGGCCAAATGGTCAAAAAATGAAATAATTCGAAACCCGGATTTTTTCACCCCAATCAACTTCAAATACCTTATGAAACATGCACGAAGTATACTAGACTATTTGGAGCCCCCGGGGTCAGGTTTTAGGGGTCCGACACGTTAGGCCGCGTTGCAAATCACACGTGGTGAGTGGATCTTATTGTCCTCCAAATTCCTGTTTTTTAGCATTCCCCGGCCTTATTGGACATACCAAAGCTACCCACAAAGTTTCATCCCTTTTGGAGCACTAGAGATGACACTTCCTTCATTAACCCGAAATCGCCCAAAATTCAAGTCGGGGCCAAATGGTCTAAAAATGAAATAATTCGAAACCCGGATTTTTTCAGCCCAAACAACCTCAAATACCATATGAAACATGCACGATGAATACTAGACCATTTGGATCCTCTGGGGTCAGGTTTTAGGGGTCCGACACGTTAGGCCGCGTTGCAAATCACACGCGGTGAATGAATCGTATTGTCCTCCAAATTCCCGTTTTTTAGCATTTCCCGGCCTTATTGGACATAACAAAGCTACCCACAAAGTTTCATCCCTTTTGGAGAACTATAGATGACACTTCCTTCATTAACCCGAAATCGCCCAAAATACAAGTCGGGGCCAAATGGTCAAAAAATAAAATAATTCGAAACCCGGATTTATTCAGCCCAATCAACCTCAAATTCCATATGAAACATGCACGACGAATACTGGACCATTTGGAGCCCCCGGGGTCAGGTTTTAGGGTTTGACACGTTAGGCCGCGTTGCAAATCACACGCGGTGAGTGAATCGTATTTTCCTCCAAATTCCCATTTTTTAGCATTTCCCGGCCTTATTGGACATACCAAAGCTACCTACAACGTTTCATCCCTTTTGGAGCACTAGAGATGACACTTCCGTCATTAACCCGAAATCGCCCAAAATACAAGTCGTGGCCAAATGGTCAAAAAATGAAATAATTCGAAACCCGGATTTTTTCAGCCCAGCAACCAAAAATACCATATGAAACATGCACGGCGAATACTGGACCATTTGGAGCCCCCGGGGTCAGGTTTTAGGGGTCCGACACGTTAGGCCGCCTTGCAAATCACACGCGGTGAGTGGATCGTATTGTCCTCCAAATTCCCGTTTTTTAGCATTTCCCGGCCTTATTGGACATACCAAAGCTACCCACAACGTTTCATCCCTTTTGGAGCACTAGAGATGACACTTCCTTCATTAACCCGAAATCGCCCAAATTACAAGTCGGGGCCAAATGGTCAAAAAATGAAATAATTTGAAACCCGGATTTTTTCACCCCAATCAACTTCAAATACCATATGAAACATGCACGAATTATACTAGACCATTTGGAGCCCCCGGGGTCAGGTTTTAGGGGTCCGACACGTTAGGTCGCGTTGCAAATCACACGCGGTGAGTGGATCGTATTTTCCTCCAAATTCCCATTTTTTAGCATTTCTCGGCCTTATTGGACATACCAAAGCTACCCACAAAGTTTCATCCCTTTCGGAGCACTAGAGATGACACTTCCTTCATTAACACGAAATCGCCAAAAATACAAGTCGGGGCCAAATGGTCAAAAAATGAAATAATTCGAAACCCGGATTTTTTTAGCCCAATCAACCTCAAATACCATATGAAACATGCACGACGAATACTAGACCATTTGGAGCCCTCGGGGTCAGGTTTTAGGGGTCCGACACGTTAGGCCGCGTTGCAAATCACACCCGGTGAGTGAATCCTATTGTCCTCCAAATTCCCATTTTTTAGCATTTCCCGGCCTTATTGGACATACCAAAGCTACCCACAAAGTTTCATCCCTTTTGGAGCACTAGAGATGACACTTCCTTCATTAACCCGAAATCGCCCAAAATACAAGTCGGGGTCAAATAGTCAAAAAATGAAATAATTCGAAACCCGGATTTTTGCAGCCCAAACAACCTCAAATACCATATGAAACATGCACGACGAATACTAGACCATTTGGAGCTTCGGGATCAGGTTTTAGGGGTCCGACACGTTAGGTCGCGTTGCAAATCACACCCGGTGAGTGAATCCTATTGTCCTCCAAATTCCCATTTTTTAGCATTTACCGGCCTTATTGGACATACCAAAGCTACCCACAAAGTTTCATCCCTTTTGGAGCACTAGAGATGACACTTCCTTCATTAACCCGAAATCGCCCAAAATACAAGTCGGGGCCAAATATTAAAAAAATGAAATAATTCGAAACCCGGATTTTTGCTGCCCAAACAACCTCAAATACCATATGAAACATGCACGACGAATACTAGACCATTTGGAGCCCTCGGGGTCTGGTTTTAGGGGTCCGACACGTTAGGCCGCGTTGCAAATCACACCCGGTGAGTGAATCCTATTTTCCTCCAAATTCCCATTTTTTAGCATTTCCCGGCCTTATTGGACATACCAAAGCTACCCACAAAGTTTCATCCCTTTTGGAGCACTAGAGATGACACTTCCTTCATTAACCCGAAATCGCCCAAAATACAAGTCGGGGTCAAATAGTCAAAAAATGAAATAATTCGAAACCCGGATTTTTGCAGCCCAATCAACCTCAAATACCATATGAAACATGCACGACGAATACTAGACCATTTGGAGCTTCGGGATCAGGTTTTAGGGGTCCGACACGTTAGGTCGCGTTGCAAATCACACCCGGTGAGTGAATCCTATTGTCCTCTAAATTCCCATTTTTTAGCATTTCCCGACCTTATTGGACATACCAAAGCTACCCACAAAGTTTCATCCCTTTTGGAGCACTAGAGATGACACTTCCTTCATTAACCCGAAATCGCCCAAAATACAAGTCGGGGCCAAATAGTAAAAAAATGAAATAATTCGAAACCCGGATTTTTGCTGCCCAATCAACCTCAAATACCATATGAAACATGCACGACGAATACTATACCATTTGGAGCCCCTGGGGTCAGGTTTTAGGGGTCCGACACGTTAGGCCGCGTTGCAAATCACACGCGGTGAGTGGATCGTATTTTCCTCCAAATTCCCGTTTTTTAGCATATCCCGACCTTATTGGACATACCGAAGCTACCCACAAAGTTTCATCCCTTTTGGAGCACTAGAGATGACACTTTCTTCATTAATCCGAAATCGCAAAAATACAAGTCGGGGCCAAATGGTCAAAAAATGAAATAATTCAAAACCCGGATTTTTTCATCCCAATCAGCCTCAAATACCATATGAAACATGCACGACGAATACTAGACAATTTGGAGTCCCCGAGGTCAGGTTTTAGGGATCCGACACGTTAGGCCGCGTTTCAAATCACACGCGGTGAGTGGATCGTATTGTACTCTAAATTCCCTTTTTTAGCATTTCCCGGCCTTATTGGACATTCCAAAGCTACCCACAAAGTTTCATCCCTTTCGGAGCACTAGAGATGACACTTCCTTCATTAACCCGAAATCGCCCAAAATACAAGTCGGGGCCAAGTGGTCAAAAAATGAAATAATTCAAAACCCAGATATTTTAAGCCCAATCAACCTCAAATAACATACAAGGCCGGGAAATGCTAAAAAATGGGAATTTGGAGGACAATAGGATACACTCACCGGGTGTGATTTGCAACGCGGCCTAACGTGTCGGACCCCTAAAACCTGAACCCGAGGGCTCCAAATGGTCTAGTATTCGTCGTGCATGTTTCATATGGTATTTGAGGTTGATTGGGCTAAAAAATTCGGGTTTCGAATTATTTAATTTTTTGACCATTTGGCCCCGACTTGTATTTTGGGCGATTTCGGGTTAATGAAGGAAGTGTCATCTCTAGTGCTCCGAAAGGGATGAAACTTTGTGGGTAGCTTTGGTATGTCCAATAAGGCCGGGAAACGCTAAAAAACGGAATTTGGAGGACAATACGATCTACTCACCGTGTGTGAATTGCAACGCGGCCTAACATGTCGGACCCCTAAAACCTGACCCCGGGGGCTCCAAATGGTCTAGTATTCGTCGTGCATATTTCATATGGTATTGGAGGTTGATTGGGCTGAAAAAATCCGGGTTTCGAATTATTTCATTTTTTGACCATTTGGCCCCGACTTGTATTTTTGGCGATTTCGTGTTAATGAAGGAAGTGTCATATCTAGTGCTCCAAAAGGGATGAAACTTTGTGGGTAGCTTTGGTATGTCCAATAAGGTCAGAAAATGCTAAAAAACATGAATTTGGAGGACAATACGATCCACTCACCGTGTGTGATTTGCAACGGGGCCTAACGTGTCGGACCCCTAAAACCTGACCCCGGGGGCTCCAAATTGTCTAGTATTCGTCGTGCATGTTTAATATGGTATTTGAGGTTGATTGGGCTGAAAAAATCTGGGTTTCAAATTATTTCATTTTTTGACCATTTGGCCCCGACTTGTATTTTGGGCGATTTCGTGTTAATGAAGGAAGTGTCATCTCTAGTGCTCCAAAAGGGATGAAACTTTATGGGTAGCTTTCGTATGTCCAATAATGCCGGGAAATGCTAAAAAATGGGAATTTGGAGGACAATACGATCCACTCACCGCGTGTGATTTGCAACGTGGCCTAACGTGTCGGACCCCCAAAACCTGATCCCGGGGGCTCCAAATGGTCTAGTATTCGTCGTGCATGTTTCATACGGTATTTGAGGTTGATTAGGCTGAAAAAATCCGGGTTTCGAATTATTTCATTTTTTGACCATTTGGCCACGACTTGTATTAGGGGCGATTTCGGGTTAATGAAATAAGTGTCATCTCTAGTGCTCCAAAAGAGATGAAACATGTAGGTAGCTTTGGTATGTCCAATAAGGTCGGGAAATGATAAAAAACGGGAATTTGGAGGACAATACGATCCACTCACCGCGTGTGATTTGCAACGCGGCCTAACGTGTCGGACCCCTAAAAACTGACCCCGGGGACTCCAAATGGTCTAGTATTCGTCGTGCATGTTTCATACGGTATTTGAGGTTGATTAGGCAGAAAAAATCCGGGTTTCGAATTATTTCATTTTTTGACCATTTGGCCACGACTTGTATTTTGGGCGATTTCGGGTTAATGTAGAAAGTGTCATCTCTAGTGCTCCAAAAGGGATGAAACTTTGTGGGTAGCTTCGGTATGTCCAATAAGTCCGGGAAATGATAAAAAACGGGAATTTGGAGGACAATACGATCCACTCACCGCGTGTGATTTGCAACGCGGCCTAACGTGTCGGACACCTAAAACCTGACCCCGGGGGCTCCAAATGGTCTAGTATTCGTCGTGCATGTTTCATATGGTATTTGAGGTTGATTGGGGTGAAAAAATCCGGGTTTCGAATTATTTCATTTTTTTACCATTTGGCCCCGACTTGTATTTTTGGCGATTTCGGGTTAATGAAGAAAGTGTCATCTCTATTGCTCCAAAAGGGATGAAACTTTGTGGGTAGCTTTGGTATGTCCAATAAGGCCGGAAAATGCTAAAAAACGGGAATTTGGAAGATAATACGATCCACTCACCGCGTTTGATTTGCAAGGCGGCCTAACGTGTCGGACCCCTAAAACCTGACCCCGGGGGATCCAAATGGTCTAGTATTCGTCGTGCATGTTTCATATGGTATTTGAGGTTAATTGGGCTGAAAAAATCCGGGTTTCGAATTATTTCATTTTTTGACCATTTGGCCTCGACTTGTATTTTGGGCGATTTCGGGTTAATGAAGGAAGTGTCATCTCTAGAGCTCCAAAAGGGATGAAACTTTGTGGGTAGCTTTGGTATGTCCAATAAGGCCGGGTAATGCTAAAAACCGGGAATTTGGAGGACAATACGATCCACTCACCGCGTGTGATTTGCAACGCGCCTAACGTGTCGGACCCCTAAAACCTGACCCCGGAGGCTCCAAATGGTCTAGTATTCGTCGTGCATGTTTCATATGGTATTTGAGATTGATTGGGCTGAATAAATCCGGGTTTCGAATTATTTCATTTTTTGACCATTTGGCCCCGACTTGTATTTTGGGCGATTTCGATTAATGAAGGAAGTGTCATCTCTAGTGCTCCAAAAGGGATGAAACTTTGTGGGTAGCTTTCGTATGTCCAATAAGTCCGGGAAATGCTAAAATACGAGAATTTGGAGGACAATAGGATACACTCACCGCGTGTGATTTTCAACGCGGCCTAACGTGTCGGACCCCTAAAACCTGACCCCGGGGGCTCCAAATGGTCTAGTATTCGTCGTGCATGTTTCATATGGTATTGGAGGTTGATTGGGCTGAAAAAATCCGGGTTTCGAATTATTTCATTTTTTGACCATTTGGCCCCGACTTGTATTATTGGCGATTTCGGGTTAATGAAGAAAGTGTCATCTCTAGTACTCCAAAAGGGATGAAACTTTGTGGGTAGCTTTGGTATGTCCAATAAGGCCGGTAAATGCTAAAAAACGGGAATTTGGAGGACAATACGATCCACTCACCGCGTGTGATTTGCAACGCGGCCTAACGTGTCGGACCCCTAAAACCTGACCCCGGGGGCTCCAAATGGTCTAGTATTCGTCGTGCATGTTTCATATGGTATTTGAGGTTGTTTGGGCTGAAAAAATCCGGGTTTCGAATTATTTCATTTTTTGACCATTTGGCCCCGACTTGTATTTTGGGCGATTTCGAGTTAATGAAGGAAGTGTCATCTCTAGTGCTCCAAAAGGGATGAAACTTTGTGGGTAGCTTTGGTATGTCCAATAAGGCCGGGAAATGCTAAAAAACGGGAATTTGGAGGACAATACGATCCACTCACCGCGTGTGATTTGCAACGCGGCCTAACGTGTCGGACCCCTAAAACCTGACCCCGGAGGCTCCAAATGGTCTAGTATTCGTCGTGTATGTTTCATATGGTATTTGAGATTGATTGGGCTGAATAAATCCGGGTTTCGAATTATTTCATTTTTTCACCATTTGGCCCCGACTTGTATTTTGGGCGATTTCGATTAATGAAGGAAGTGTCATCTCTAGTGCTCTAAAAGGGATGAAACTTTGTGGGTAGCTTTCGTATGTCCAATAAGTCCGGGAAATGCTAAAAAACGAGAATTTGGAGGACAATAGGATACACTCACCGCGTGTGATTTGCAACGCGGCCTAACGTGACGGACCCCTAAAACCTGACCCCGGGGCCTCCAAATGGTCTAGTATTCGTCGTGCATGTTTCATATGGTATTTGAGGTTGATTGGGCTGAAAAAATCCGGGTTTCCAATTATTTCATTTTTTGACCATTTGGCCCCGACTTGTATTTTGGGCGATTTCGTGTTAATGAAGGAAGTGTCATCTCTAGTGCTCCAAAAGGGATGAAACTTTATGGGTGGCTTTGGTATTTCCAATAATGCCGGGAAATGCTAAAACACGGGAATTTGGAGGACAATACGATCCACTCACCGCGTGTGATTTGCAACGCGGCCTAACGTGTCGGACCCCTAAAACCTGACCCCGGAGGCTCCAAATGGTCTAGTATTCGTCGTGCATGTTTCATACGGTATTTGAGGTTGATTAGGCTGAAAAAATCCGGGTTTCGAATTATTTCATTTTTTGACCATTTGACCACGACTTGTATTTTGGGCGATTTCGGGTTAATGAAGAAAGTGTCATCTCTAGTGCTCCAAAAGGGATGAAACTTTGTCGGTAGCTTTGGTATGTCCAATAAGGCCGGGAAATGCTAAAAAACGGGAATTTGGAGGACAATAGGATACACTCACCGGGTGTGATTTGCAACGCGGCCTAACGTGTCGGACCCCTAAAACCTGACCCCCAGGGCTCCAAATGGTCTAGTATTCGTCGTGCATGTTTCATATGGTATTTGAGGTTGATTGGGCTGAAAAAATCCGGGTTTCGAATTATTTCATTTTTTGACTATTTGGCTCCGACTTGTATTTTGGGCGATTCTGATTAATGAAGGAAGTGTCATCTCTAGTGCTCCAAAAGGGATGAAACTTTGTGGGTAGCTTTAGTATGTCCAATAAGGCCGGGAAATGCTAATAAACGGGAATTTTGAGGATAATAGGATACACTCACCGGGTGTGATTTGCAACGCGGCCTAACGTGTCGGACCCCTAAAACCTGACCCCGAGGGCTCCAAATGGTCTAGTATTTGTCGTTCCTGTTTCATATGGTATTTGAGGTTGTTTGGGCTGCAAAAATCCGGGTTTCAAATTATTTCATTTTTTGACTATTTGGCCCCGACTTGTATTTTGGGCGATTTCGGGTTAATGAAGGAAGTGTCATCTCTAGTGCTCCAAAAGGGATGAAACTTTGTGGGTAGTTTTGGTATGTCCAATAAGGCCGGGAAATGCTAAAAAACGGAATTTGGAGGACAATACGATCTACTCACCATGTGTGAATAGCAACGCGGCCTAACGTGTCGGACCCCTAAAACCTGACCCCGGGGGCTCCAAATGGTCTAGTATTCGTCGTGCATGTTTCATATGGTATTGGAGGTTGATTGGGCTGAAAAAATCCGGGTTTCGAATTATTTCATTTTTTGACCATTTGGCCCCGACTTGTATTTTTGGCGATTTCGGGTTAATGAAGAAAGTGTCATCTCTAGTTCTCCAAAAGGGATGAAACTTTGTGGGTAGCTTTGGTATGTCCAATAAGGCCGGGAAATGCTAAAAAACGGGAATTTGGAGGACAATACGATCCACTCACCGCGTGTGATTTGCAACGCGGCCTAACGTGTCAGACCCCTAAAACCTGTCCCCGGGGGCTCCAAATGGTCTAGTATTCGTCGTGCATGTTTTATATGGTATTTGAGGTTTATTGGGCTGAAAAATTCCGGGTTTCGAATTATTTCATTTTTTGACCATTTGGCCCCGACTTGTATTTTGGGCGATTTCGAGTTAATGAAGGAAGTGTCATCTCTAGTTCTCCAAAATGGATGAAACTTTGTGGGTAGCTTTGGTATGTCCAATAAGGCCGGGAAAAGCTAAAAAACGGGAATTTGGAGGACAATACGATCCACTCACCGCGTGTGATTTGCAACGCGGCCTAACGTGTCGGACCCCTAAAACCTGACCCCGGGGGCTCCAAATGGTCTAGTATTCGTCGTGCATGTTTCATATGGTTTTTGAGATTGATTGGGCTGAATAAATCCGGGTTTCGAATTATTTCATTTTTTGACCATTTGGCCCCGACTTGTATTTTGGGCGATTTCGGTTAATGAAGGAAGTGTCATCTCTAGTGCTCCAAAAGGGATGAAACTTTGTGGGTAGCTTTGGTATGTCCAATAAGGCCAGGAAATGCTAAAAAATGGGAATTTTGAGGACAATAGGATACACTCACCGGGTGTGATTTGCAACGCGGCCTAACGTGTCGGACCGCTAAAACCTGACCCCGAGGGCTCCAAATGGTCTAGTATTCGTCGTGCATGTTTCATATGGTATTTGAGGTTGATTGGGCTGAAAAAATCCGGGTTTCGAATTATTTCATTTTTTGACTATTTGGCCCCGACTTGTATTTTGGGCGATTCTGATTAATGAAGGAAGTGTCATCTCTAGTGCTCCAAAAGGGATGAAACTTTGTGGGTAGCTTTGGTATGTCCAATAAGTCCGGGAAATGCTAAAAAACGGGAATTTGGAGGATAATAGGATACACTCACCGGGTGTGATTTGCAACTCGGCCTAACGTGTCGGACCCCTAAAACCTGACCCCGAGGGCTCCAAATGGTCTAGTATTCGTCGTGCATGTTTCATATGGTATTTGAGGTTGATTGGGATGAAAAAATCCGGGTTTCGAATTATTTCATTTTTTGACTATTTGGCCCCGACTTGTATTTTGGGCGATTTTGGGTTAATGAAGGAAGTGTTATCTCTAGTGCTCCAAAAGGGATGAAACTTTGTGGGTAACTTTGGTATGTCCAATAAGGCCGGGAAATGCTAAAAAACTGGAATTTGAAGGAAAATACGATCCACTCACCGCGTGTGATTTGCAACGCGGCCTAACATGTCGTACCCCTAAAACCTGACCCCGGGGGCTCCAAATGGTATAGTATTCGTCGTGCATGTTTCATATGGTATTTGAGGTTGTTTGGGCTTCAAAAATCCGGGTTTTGAATTATTTCATTTTTTGACTATTTGGCCCCGACTTGTATTTTGGGCGATTTCGGGTTAATGAAGGAAGTGTCATCTCTAATGCTCCAAAAGGGATGAAACTTTGTGCGTAGCTTTGGTATGTCCAATAAGGACGGGAAATGCTAAAAAATGGGAATTTGGAGGACAATAGGATTCACTCACCGGGTGTGATTTGCAACGCGGCCTAACGTGTCGGACCCCTAAAACCTGACCCCGAGGGCTCCAAATGGTCTAGTATTCGTCGTGCATGTTTCATATGGTATTTGAGGTTGTTTGGGCTGCAAAAATCCGGGTTTCGAATTATTTCATTTTTTGACTATTTGGCCCCGACTTGTATTTTGGGCGATTTCGGGTTAATGAAGGAAGTGTCATCTCTAGTGCTGCAAAAGGGATGAAACTTTGTGGGTAGCTTTGTTATGTCCAATAAGGCCGGGAAATGCTAAAAAACGAGAATTTGGAGGACAATAGGATACACTCACCGCGTGTGATTTGCAACGCGACCTAATGTGTCGGACACCTAAAACCTGACCCCGGGGGCTCCAAATGGTCTAGTATTCGTCGTGCATGTTTCATATGGTATTTGAGGTTGATTGGGATTAAAAAATCCGGGTTCCAATTATTTCATTTTTTGACCATTTGGCCCCGACTTGTATTTTGGGCGATTTCGGGTTAATGAAGGAAGTGTCATCTCTAGTGCTCCAAAAGGGATGAAACTTTGTGGGTAGCTTTGGTATGTCCAATAAGGCCGGGAAATGCTAAAAAACGGGAATTTGGAGGACAATACGATCCACTCACCGCGTGTGATTTGCAACGCGGCCTAACGTGTCGGACCCCTAAAACCTGACCCCGGGGGCTCCAAATGGTCTAGTATTGGTCGTGCATGTTTCATATGGTATTTGAGGTTGATTGGGCTGAAAAAATCCGGGTTTCGAATTATTTCATTTTTTGACCATTTGGCCTCGACTTGTATTTTGGGCGATTTCGGGTTAATGAAGGAAGTGTCATCTCTAGTGCTCCAAAAGGGATGAAACTTTGTGGGTAGTTTTGGTATGTCCAATAAGGCCGGGAAATGCTAAAAAAGGAGAATTTGGAGGACAATACGATCCTCTCACCGCGTGTGATTTGCAACGCGGCCTAACGTGTCGGACCCCAAAAACCTGACCCCGGGGGCTCCAAATGCTCTAGTATTCGTCGTGCATGTTTCTTATGGTATTTGAGGTTGATTGGGGTGAAAAAATCCGGGTTTCGAAGTATTTCATTTTTGACTATTTGGCCCCGACTTGTATTTTGGGCGATTCGGATTAATGAAGGAAGTGTCATCTCTATTGCTCCAAAAGGGATGAAACTTTGTGGGTAGCTTTGGTATGTCCAATAAGGCCGGGAAATGCTAAAAAAAGAGAATTTGGAGGATTATAGGATACACTCACCGGGTGTGATTTGCAACGCGGCCTAACGTGTCGCACCCCCAAAACCTGACCCCGAGGGCTCCAAATGGTCTAGTATTCGTCGTGCATGTTTCATATGGGATTTGAGGTTGATTGGGCTTAAAAAATCCGGGTTTCGAAATATTTCATTTTTTGACTATATGGCCCCGACTTGTATTTTGGGCGATTTCGGGTTAATGAAGGAAGTGTCATCTCTAGTGCTCCAAAAGGGATGAAACTTTGTGGGTAGATTTGGTATTTCCAATAAGGCCGGGAAATTCTAAAAAATGGGAATTTGGAGGACAATAGGATTCACTCACCGGGTGTGATTTGCAATGCGGCCTGACG
>OY998270.1:55615631-55623131 GCA_963922045.1 Persicaria maculosa
AAACAACCCTACACGTTATGATTTTATGGATATAAAATACAATAACACACAAGATATCCACCAACTAGCAATGGTTACAACTATGCATATTCATGAAGTTGAAGAAGATACATATGCATTTAACAACACAAAACTAATTAGAACCCGACAACCTTATTTTCATTGTTGCCTCTACATATGCATTTAACAACACAAAACTAATTAGAAACAGACATAGTCACTTGGTTGTTGGTGGATCATTGCACTACTTGCAACAACATAGCACTAGTAAACAACCTATGGTGTTTCCAAATTTAATTCATCAATTAAAGATAATTTTTTACAAATCTGAAACTTATTATAGTAAGAAGGTAGGATAGCTAACGTAGGATAGCTAACATACAAATTATCAACATTAGCAATTGAAAGGGATCATGCTTTAGCCCCTTCAACTCCTGTGACCCCAGGCACACCTAGGGCTCCGCTGTTTTGAGGGTTCAGGGATGAAAGGACTTGCACCATGATGATGTCACCTTCTCCAGTGCTGCTCTCAAAGAAGGTACCTACCTACGCTACGCATCATAAGCAAAAAGAAATACCTAAAGCTTATCGAGTTTTGATCCTCACATCATTCAACTTTTAGTCAAAATTCAGATAATGCAGACTATTTCACTGTAAATTTCTTCGGTGACGATTCTGTTTATAAAGTTATGATAATTGAGTAGAATAGAAGAGTTCTGACCTTATAAATTTGTAAAAAGGGTACTATAAAATTCAATCATGGCTTCTTTTGTTCATGGATTGACATCCCAGACAAGGTGGTAGCTGAGTTCATAGGCACATTCATACTGATCATTCTTGGAACAACGACAACGACAACAATTGTCAATCAGAAGACGCAAGGCTCTGAAACTCTTTTTGGCCTTGCTGCCTAGACTTGCCTTGCTGTCATGATTGCCATCCTCTCCACATGCCACATCTCTAGGGCTCATCTGAATCCATCTGTCAAAATTGCCTTTGCAGCAATGAAACACTTTCCATAAACTCATGTAAGAACTTCAAAGCAAATACACATGTTTCATATAAATTGTTCAACTGAAATTCCAATTAGAACTTCTCATAACAACCAAATTTCAGGCACCTCGGCATTGCACTATGACGCGGGACGAACGTCATTGGCACTTTCTCCCTTTTCCAAATAGTAATATAATCCAAACTCAAACACAAAACCAACAGATTTGTCAATCAATCACTTGATAAACCAAACAACTACTAGTATAGCAATTAAGTTCAGAGTCGAACCCACAAGGAGAAGCGCTTTCCTATTCAATAACTCTTAACAACAACTCGTATGAGCAACAATGAATTATAGCAAATAACCAAGATGTAAAAGTAAACAACATTATGATTGCAGAGTAGATTGATAATAAGATAGAAGAAATATTTCACTTGTAATTCTCTAACCAGGGTTGAGATTCATGGTCCTAGGATTGATCTATCAATTATATATTCATAAACACATGTCTACTTGACTAAAGTTGACAGATCCACAGGGACACAATCACCTTATTCAATATCACTAAAGAATAACATTAAGGACTCAAGTAACTAGACCAATTGGCATATTGATTCAATGTAATTAAGACAATCCGGAACAACCCTAAATCAACCCTAATCGACATATCCACAACATAGATCAATTGAAATCATCCACTACAAACACAAAGAAATAGCACTACTTCAATACTTTGTTTGCTATCAAGAATACAATGACGAATTCATAGCTAAGATGCAATTCCGAACATGGTGATCAATCATAGAAAGGAGCACAAATATAATCAATAACCACAAGATGATAAATATGAATATGAATAACTAAATCAAATCAAATCCTCACAATCTAAACAACCAAGTCACATGCGAAACTTTGATTTTAGCAACTCATGGGCCAAATCTATCTATCTCCAATGGTGTTCATAGTTTCACACAATAGCCACAAATACACAATCACCTAATTAAACCTAATATAGACTCATAAGGAGTCGGCAAAATCCTAGGAAAATAATAATATAATAATAGGAAATATGGTCTTCATATCCAAAATCGCAATCGCTGAAAACTGGCCCACGGCGGGCGTCGTGCAAAGGGCGGCGGGCATCGTCTTTACAATGACGGGAATTCCATATTTTTCCTCGATTGTCTTTAATGTCGGGCTTCCTTGCTCCTCTCTAGCTCCTTCCTCAACCTCCATATGCTCTAAAATATGTCTTTTAAGATCTTCCCAAGCCCCTTCAAGGTCGGAATGTAATTCTGCAGAATAAACACTAAAAAATGTGTAGATTCCGAACTTGAATACTTCACAAGCAATATATGAAACAAAAGACTCACACATATGCAAAACCACTATCTAAATGCAATAAGAATTCCCCATAATGCTTATATGAAATATGCATTATCAAATCCCTCCACACTTAACTCATGCTTGTCCTCAAGCAAAGATAAGACAAAAATATCATCTATGCATCCCACATGAGACTCTTTCTTAATTTTACTCATCAAAAGCAACATCATCAATAGTGCAAATATAATCAACGCATATAAACATCATAATATGTATATATGGGATCAAGTTGCTTGCATGCTAAAAAAATCCAACGTTACCAAGGATAATGTGTATCTCTCACTCTCGTGTGTTTAGGCTTTAAGCACACACTCACCTCAATTGGGTGCAATCCAATCCTTGATTGGGTGCAACCGAACAAGGAGACGCAGCGCATTGTTTGGAATTGGTGTGGGATTGCTAACACATAGATAGATGTGGAGGGCTGGCTAGCGTGGTTTGCAAGGGAACCTATGCGGGTGAAAGCTTCGGTTCCGTTTCAAGGCAAGCTGCTCGCCTTTTCTGCCACCGTATACTACACATGGCTAGCAAGAAATAGTATTATCTTCCGAAAGGAGCGGTTCAGCCCGGGTGAGTGTGCAACGAGAATCATTGAAGCCTGCAAGAGCCTAATTAGAGCTAAGTGTAAATGTAGGACATTAAATGAAATGAAATGGAAACAGTACATGCTTAGGTAGGTAGATGGTGTGGAACGAGATAGAGGGGGGTGAGAGTTAAGAGTTGAGGGGGTATACTTTTGTGAGACACTAGGCCGCTCGTGGCTTAAGGCTCATTATATTTTTACACTAGACCCGGGGTATGGTCTACGTCTTTTGTAACTTGGTTACACCTTTCCAAATATATTTACCACTTCAGACACACTCACCTCAATTCCGTTTACAAGCATCAACTCAAATATTGGCATTTATATCACAAACTCTCCATCGGATACGTCAATGCAAAAATAAGAACATCATGAGGACTTTTGCTCAATGGAAACCTTTATAGAAGATTCCATTCGGCCGGGTTGTAATGGGCCATGGTAAAGAAACATAAGGGCAATGAATTGTATTTGGTAATGTGGTGCTATAAATTCCGGGAAAATAAGATTCCAACAACTCCCAACATAACACAAATCAACTCAATAATACTCAAGCTCACAAATACACAACATCTCTCATAATCATCACCAAAACTCCAAAAATCCTCCATAATCATAACTCTCCCAAAAATATCAATAGAATCATACTCATCATCATCATATCACATCATCACATATCATGCAATCTCCAACACCTAACCAATCTAACTTTTAACCAACATAAATCCAATTCTTCTTCATTATGCAAAAATAAATAAACATGGCTCTTTTTTTTTTCTTCTAAGATTTTGATTCTTTTTTCTTTCTTGAGCCAAAATACATGTAAAAACAAATGCATAAAAATGAGGGAACTAATAGGCACAAAACATTACATCTTCTCAAAACTATAAACTATAACATCACACTTTACTATAAGCTATAATTCCCATTCACCAATTTGTGCATTTTAAAATTGACAATATAACTAATGAATGATATAATTCTCATTCAATAAAATTTTACATAAATTTGCGGAAGGTCTTCGAGCGCTACATCTCGTTGAGATTCTGAGTGGGGTCTGTGACGGCATTGCTAGTGAGCTTCTTGGAGCCATCACGAGCGTTGTTAATCTTTTTTTGTCAGGTTCTTGCCCTCGGGTACTTGCAGAATTTGTATCGAGGGCTCCTTTGACACCGTTGTTGAAACTGGGTGGGGGTGTTCGCCCTCTTGCAGAAGGTTCTATTTGGAGGAGATTGGTTTCCAAATCGGCTGCTTCTATCGTCACCAAGGAGCATAGCAATTATCTGGGCACACACCAGTTTGGCGTGAGCGTGTCGGGAGGTGGTGAAGCTATTCTCCACTCGGTTAACAGGCTTTTACTAGATAATGGTATGGATAGTGGCATGTCTTTGCTTCTTGTGGACTTCTCTAAAAAATTTATTCTCGTCAATAGAAGTCCTTTAATTTGGGAAGTGCGCACCCGTTGCCCCTCCATTGCTCCGTGGGTTGAATTCTGCTATGCCCAACCTGCTCGTCTCTATTGGCAGGATATTCCTTTACGCTCTTGTCAAGGTGTGCAGCAGGGTGATCCGCTAGGTCCGCTTTTGTTTGCTCTTATTCTGCATCCGCTTCTCACCAAAATTAATGTCTCCTGTGCTCTTAACTTCAATGCTTGGTACTTAGAGATGATGGTACCCCATTAGGTGACACTAGGGAGGTTGCTAAGGCTCTTGATATTGTGGTTAGTGAGGGTCCAAGGTTGGGGCTATTCATTAACATTCAGAAAACTGAATTATTCTGGCCGACTGAAGATCCGATGAGCTATGAAGTTGGTCTGTTCCCATCTGATATTTCTAGACCCAAATTGGGAGTGAAATTGTTAAGTTGATCAGTCAGCAACAATGCTACATTCACTACAAAATAAAAAAAGAATTTAGCATCGGCAATTTACCGTGGCCAAAAGCTGATCTGGGGTGGCAAAACCCATTTAGCCACGGACGTAACCACGGGAAACTAGGGGTGGCCAAGTCTGCAGTGGCAAAATGATAATAGCTACGGATGGTAGCCGTGGCGACCAACCTAGCCACGGCATAGCGACGGAATAACGACGCTTGTCCAAATGAACCACATTTCGCCACCCCAGGCCCAGAGAGTTTCCGTAGCTAGGTAAGTTTCATCCAACAATTTCCCACCAAAATTTGGCGCCATTTTTTCCCATTTTGCGACGGTCTTCTGCCGTGGCTACTAGAGTAGTACCCAATTTCCAGCCAAAAATTTCCCTCCCTATTTTGGCGCCATTTTTCACCAGTTTGCGATGGTAGAACGTCGTGGCTACGATATGAATTTGTAAAAAAATATACCGCCAGAATTATGACGCATTTTCACACCTTTCCATGGCAAGACCCCGATGCTATTTTCCTCGACTATTTCTCCATCTCGCCACGGTATATAGCCGTTGCCAAGTGTAATGGAAACCCAATTTTTTCCTGTTTTCATTCTCATAATCCAAACCTGTCCTAATGTGCCTAATCGAACCTGTCCTAATGTGTCTATCAAAGCAACTTCACAAAAATTGTAAAACCATAACAATTCTTCCAAATTACATATTCATATAAAGCAAAAGTGCATTCAACATTGTAATTACACTTAATTGTTTGAAAGGTCACACAAACGACTTATGCATTCGAAGTCTTTAGTCTAAAGTTCAAACTTCCCGACAAAATGAGAATGTACTTACATAAAGCCAAAAATTGGGCGCAATGTCCTGATCTTGGTGCTAGTTTGAATCCCCATTTCACCACTTCATTCAGCAAGCCTTGCAGGAGGGTCGTCACTGCATGCATCATCTTCTTCTTCCTCACATTCATCATCATCTTCAGCGGTGATCGGGGTCGTGGTCTTCAGTGGTTGATCGGGGGGGGGGGGGGGGGGAGGGGGATAAGAGAAGAGCTCCTTCTCCTATAGACTCTCTCTGATGGACACTATTTGTCTATAATAAAAAGCACGTAAAAAAAGATTTATCGAAAGAAATAGACTCGACTTTATCTAACAAAAAAAATGTAGAGCATTCACTTGATTTATCGAGAGAAATAAAGTTCCCCTATTCGGATCTTGAAAAAACAGCACATTCCAAACATTTAGTATAACATTCACTTGATTGTATAGGTTACTAGAACTAAGTGATAACATGACACAAATAGTTATATATCCTTTGTATTTTATCTTTTTTTTTTCCTTTCAATTTTTTAGTATAACAGTACATACCAAAAAGTAGCCTAATTAAAAAACCATGGCATATGATGAATCGATCAGTGACTAAGACAATTCAATATATGATGAAAATTGGATGAGAAGAAACACCTAAACGCTAAACACCATATGGTAATACCAAATAATTAATATAGCAAAAGTTAAACTAACCTGCGCTTGTGATTGTGAGCTTCCCCTATCATTGCACCCGAAAGTCGTCATCAAGTCAGCTTTGACGTCTACAAGTTTCCCTTCGACAATCTTTGTGAGGTTGTCAGCCACCTCTTTGAATTGGCGTAGCACGTCCTCATTGGAAATATATTTGTTTGATGATCCTGGATACACCATACGAGGAGGGGCACTTGCACCATATGTTCGACAGTATCCATGGCCATCCTCTCCAACAGCCCAATGAAATATCTTGTCTTTGACGTCAGTTAGGTCCCTTTGATCCTCTGGTTCCAAACTTAATAGTGTGTTATAGTCCTTCTGCGTTATGACAATGCAAAAAGAACAATTTCAAGAGTGTCCTCACACATAAGACACTTAAATAAATTTTGATATATACAAGGTCGAACAACTTTCCAATTGCTTCAATAACGACATGATCATCTTTGTTGCGAGATTTGATCCACACACTCATCTTATCAACCGGTTGGCCACTTTTATTCATCTAATTGAAAATGTGAAGGAAAAACTAATCAGATCAAATCCATTTTAAACAAACAGTAAGAATGTAAAGGAAAAACCGATGAGATAAAAATTTGACATGTAAAAGAAACACTGACAGTAACAATGCCATCCGAATCATCAGATCAAAATCAAAACCAAGATAGCACATTGCATAGAGATCCATGAGAATATAATAATACTAACAAAAACAGCTCAAAATTGATCAGAAACAGCTCAAATTTGACATATCTCAATGACAGAATATGATAACATATTCTATCACTCGAAAGTCAAATTTCGGCATTTGATGCTATATATTATAGAAAGCACTTAAAGCTTTTAATGCTTTTAATTATTTATACTCAAACAAGGTGGAACTATACATGTACCTCATGTCTAATTTCGGCAAAAGACTTTCGACCGGTGACATGTGATGGTCCATGCTTATCTCGATTCATAGAGTTCTGCTGGGCTTGTTCCTATATATATATATGAAGACATTGCACGAGAAGTCACTTAATATACAATAAATAAAATATAAGCACGTACAATATTATGTAATTAAGCAAAACCTCCGCCTCTTTGGTTCTCCAATATGCAATAAGAGCAATCCAATCAGGTGGTAAAACAGTCGGAGGAT
>OY998270.1:55633131-55640730 GCA_963922045.1 Persicaria maculosa
ACTACAAACACAAAGAAATAGCACTACTTCAATACTTTGTTTGCTATCAAGAATACAATGACGAATTCATAGCTAAGATGCAATTCCGAACATGGTGATCAATCATAGAAAGGAGCACAAATATAATCAATAACCACAAGATGATAAATATGAATATGAATAACTAAATCAAATCAAATCCTCACAATCTAAACAACCAAGTCACATGCGAAACTTTGATTTTAGCAACTCATGGGCCAAATCTATCTATCTCCAATGGTGTTCATAGTTTCACACAATAGCCACAAATACACAATCACCTAATTAAACCTAATATAGACTCATAAGGAGTCGGCAAAATCCTAGGAAAATAATAATATAATAATAGGAAATATGGTCTTCATATCCAAAATCGCAATCGCTGAAAACTGGCCCACGGCGGGCGTCGTGCAAAGGGCGGCGGGCATCGTCTTTACAATGACGGGAATTCCATATTTTTCCTCGATTGTCTTTAATGTCGGGCTTCCTTGCTCCTCTCTAGCTCCTTCCTCAACCTCCATATGCTCTAAAATATGTCTTTTAAGATCTTCCCAAGCCCCTTCAAGGTCGGAATGTAATTCTGCAGAATAAACACTAAAAAATGTGTAGATTCCGAACTTGAATACTTCACAAGCAATATATGAAACAAAAGACTCACACATATGCAAAACCACTATCTAAATGCAATAAGAATTCCCCATAATGCTTATATGAAATATGCATTATCAAATCCCTCCACACTTAACTCATGCTTGTCCTCAAGCAAAGATAAGACAAAAATATCATCTATGCATCCCACATGAGACTCTTTCTTAATTTTACTCATCAAAAGCAACATCATCAATAGTGCAAATATAATCAACGCATATAAACATCATAATATGTATATATGGGATCAAGTTGCTTGCATGCTAAAAAAATCCAACGTTACCAAGGATAATGTGTATCTCTCACTCTCGTGTGTTTAGGCTTTAAGCACACACTCACCTCAATTGGGTGCAATCCAATCCTTGATTGGGTGCAACCGAACAAGGAGACGCAGCGCATTGTTTGGAATTGGTGTGGGATTGCTAACACATAGATAGATGTGGAGGGCTGGCTAGCGTGGTTTGCAAGGGAACCTATGCGGGTGAAAGCTTCGGTTCCGTTTCAAGGCAAGCTGCTCGCCTTTTCTGCCACCGTATACTACACATGGCTAGCAAGAAATAGTATTATCTTCCGAAAGGAGCGGTTCAGCCCGGGTGAGTGTGCAACGAGAATCATTGAAGCCTGCAAGAGCCTAATTAGAGCTAAGTGTAAATGTAGGACATTAAATGAAATGAAATGGAAACAGTACATGCTTAGGTAGGTAGATGGTGTGGAACGAGATAGAGGGGGGTGAGAGTTAAGAGTTGAGGGGGTATACTTTTGTGAGACACTAGGCCGCTCGTGGCTTAAGGCTCATTATATTTTTACACTAGACCCGGGGTATGGTCTACGTCTTTTGTAACTTGGTTACACCTTTCCAAATATATTTACCACTTCAGACACACTCACCTCAATTCCGTTTACAAGCATCAACTCAAATATTGGCATTTATATCACAAACTCTCCATCGGATACGTCAATGCAAAAATAAGAACATCATGAGGACTTTTGCTCAATGGAAACCTTTATAGAAGATTCCATTCGGCCGGGTTGTAATGGGCCATGGTAAAGAAACATAAGGGCAATGAATTGTATTTGGTAATGTGGTGCTATAAATTCCGGGAAAATAAGATTCCAACAACTCCCAACATAACACAAATCAACTCAATAATACTCAAGCTCACAAATACACAACATCTCTCATAATCATCACCAAAACTCCAAAAATCCTCCATAATCATAACTCTCCCAAAAATATCAATAGAATCATACTCATCATCATCATATCACATCATCACATATCATGCAATCTCCAACACCTAACCAATCTAACTTTTAACCAACATAAATCCAATTCTTCTTCATTATGCAAAAATAAATAAACATGGCTCTTTTTTTTTTCTTCTAAGATTTTGATTCTTTTTTCTTTCTTGAGCCAAAATACATGTAAAAACAAATGCATAAAAATGAGGGAACTAATAGGCACAAAACATTACATCTTCTCAAAACTATAAACTATAACATCACACTTTACTATAAGCTATAATTCCCATTCACCAATTTGTGCATTTTAAAATTGACAATATAACTAATGAATGATATAATTCTCATTCAATAAAATTTTACATAAATTTGCGGAAGGTCTTCGAGCGCTACATCTCGTTGAGATTCTGAGTGGGGTCTGTGACGGCATTGCTAGTGAGCTTCTTGGAGCCATCACGAGCGTTGTTAATCTTTTTTTGTCAGGTTCTTGCCCTCGGGTACTTGCAGAATTTGTATCGAGGGCTCCTTTGACACCGTTGTTGAAACTGGGTGGGGGTGTTCGCCCTCTTGCAGAAGGTTCTATTTGGAGGAGATTGGTTTCCAAATCGGCTGCTTCTATCGTCACCAAGGAGCATAGCAATTATCTGGGCACACACCAGTTTGGCGTGAGCGTGTCGGGAGGTGGTGAAGCTATTCTCCACTCGGTTAACAGGCTTTTACTAGATAATGGTATGGATAGTGGCATGTCTTTGCTTCTTGTGGACTTCTCTAAAAAATTTATTCTCGTCAATAGAAGTCCTTTAATTTGGGAAGTGCGCACCCGTTGCCCCTCCATTGCTCCGTGGGTTGAATTCTGCTATGCCCAACCTGCTCGTCTCTATTGGCAGGATATTCCTTTACGCTCTTGTCAAGGTGTGCAGCAGGGTGATCCGCTAGGTCCGCTTTTGTTTGCTCTTATTCTGCATCCGCTTCTCACCAAAATTAATGTCTCCTGTGCTCTTAACTTCAATGCTTGGTACTTAGAGATGATGGTACCCCATTAGGTGACACTAGGGAGGTTGCTAAGGCTCTTGATATTGTGGTTAGTGAGGGTCCAAGGTTGGGGCTATTCATTAACATTCAGAAAACTGAATTATTCTGGCCGACTGAAGATCCGATGAGCTATGAAGTTGGTCTGTTCCCATCTGATATTTCTAGACCCAAATTGGGAGTGAAATTGTTAAGTTGATCAGTCAGCAACAATGCTACATTCACTACAAAATAAAAAAAGAATTTAGCATCGGCAATTTACCGTGGCCAAAAGCTGATCTGGGGTGGCAAAACCCATTTAGCCACGGACGTAACCACGGGAAACTAGGGGTGGCCAAGTCTGCAGTGGCAAAATGATAATAGCTACGGATGGTAGCCGTGGCGACCAACCTAGCCACGGCATAGCGACGGAATAACGACGCTTGTCCAAATGAACCACATTTCGCCACCCCAGGCCCAGAGAGTTTCCGTAGCTAGGTAAGTTTCATCCAACAATTTCCCACCAAAATTTGGCGCCATTTTTTCCCATTTTGCGACGGTCTTCTGCCGTGGCTACTAGAGTAGTACCCAATTTCCAGCCAAAAATTTCCCTCCCTATTTTGGCGCCATTTTTCACCAGTTTGCGATGGTAGAACGTCGTGGCTACGATATGAATTTGTAAAAAAATATACCGCCAGAATTATGACGCATTTTCACACCTTTCCATGGCAAGACCCCGATGCTATTTTCCTCGACTATTTCTCCATCTCGCCACGGTATATAGCCGTTGCCAAGTGTAATGGAAACCCAATTTTTTCCTGTTTTCATTCTCATAATCCAAACCTGTCCTAATGTGCCTAATCGAACCTGTCCTAATGTGTCTATCAAAGCAACTTCACAAAAATTGTAAAACCATAACAATTCTTCCAAATTACATATTCATATAAAGCAAAAGTGCATTCAACATTGTAATTACACTTAATTGTTTGAAAGGTCACACAAACGACTTATGCATTCGAAGTCTTTAGTCTAAAGTTCAAACTTCCCGACAAAATGAGAATGTACTTACATAAAGCCAAAAATTGGGCGCAATGTCCTGATCTTGGTGCTAGTTTGAATCCCCATTTCACCACTTCATTCAGCAAGCCTTGCAGGAGGGTCGTCACTGCATGCATCATCTTCTTCTTCCTCACATTCATCATCATCTTCAGCGGTGATCGGGGTCGTGGTCTTCAGTGGTTGATCGGGGGGGGGGGGGGGGGGAGGGGGATAAGAGAAGAGCTCCTTCTCCTATAGACTCTCTCTGATGGACACTATTTGTCTATAATAAAAAGCACGTAAAAAAAGATTTATCGAAAGAAATAGACTCGACTTTATCTAACAAAAAAAATGTAGAGCATTCACTTGATTTATCGAGAGAAATAAAGTTCCCCTATTCGGATCTTGAAAAAACAGCACATTCCAAACATTTAGTATAACATTCACTTGATTGTATAGGTTACTAGAACTAAGTGATAACATGACACAAATAGTTATATATCCTTTGTATTTTATCTTTTTTTTTTCCTTTCAATTTTTTAGTATAACAGTACATACCAAAAAGTAGCCTAATTAAAAAACCATGGCATATGATGAATCGATCAGTGACTAAGACAATTCAATATATGATGAAAATTGGATGAGAAGAAACACCTAAACGCTAAACACCATATGGTAATACCAAATAATTAATATAGCAAAAGTTAAACTAACCTGCGCTTGTGATTGTGAGCTTCCCCTATCATTGCACCCGAAAGTCGTCATCAAGTCAGCTTTGACGTCTACAAGTTTCCCTTCGACAATCTTTGTGAGGTTGTCAGCCACCTCTTTGAATTGGCGTAGCACGTCCTCATTGGAAATATATTTGTTTGATGATCCTGGATACACCATACGAGGAGGGGCACTTGCACCATATGTTCGACAGTATCCATGGCCATCCTCTCCAACAGCCCAATGAAATATCTTGTCTTTGACGTCAGTTAGGTCCCTTTGATCCTCTGGTTCCAAACTTAATAGTGTGTTATAGTCCTTCTGCGTTATGACAATGCAAAAAGAACAATTTCAAGAGTGTCCTCACACATAAGACACTTAAATAAATTTTGATATATACAAGGTCGAACAACTTTCCAATTGCTTCAATAACGACATGATCATCTTTGTTGCGAGATTTGATCCACACACTCATCTTATCAACCGGTTGGCCACTTTTATTCATCTAATTGAAAATGTGAAGGAAAAACTAATCAGATCAAATCCATTTTAAACAAACAGTAAGAATGTAAAGGAAAAACCGATGAGATAAAAATTTGACATGTAAAAGAAACACTGACAGTAACAATGCCATCCGAATCATCAGATCAAAATCAAAACCAAGATAGCACATTGCATAGAGATCCATGAGAATATAATAATACTAACAAAAACAGCTCAAAATTGATCAGAAACAGCTCAAATTTGACATATCTCAATGACAGAATATGATAACATATTCTATCACTCGAAAGTCAAATTTCGGCATTTGATGCTATATATTATAGAAAGCACTTAAAGCTTTTAATGCTTTTAATTATTTATACTCAAACAAGGTGGAACTATACATGTACCTCATGTCTAATTTCGGCAAAAGACTTTCGACCGGTGACATGTGATGGTCCATGCTTATCTCGATTCATAGAGTTCTGCTGGGCTTGTTCCTATATATATATATGAAGACATTGCACGAGAAGTCACTTAATATACAATAAATAAAATATAAGCACGTACAATATTATGTAATTAAGCAAAACCTCCGCCTCTTTGGTTCTCCAATATGCAATAAGAGCAATCCAATCAGGTGGTAAAACAGTCGGAGGATTCTTCTTCTCAAGATCTGGATCATCTATGAACTTCAAAAAAAAATGCCTTCTTGGTTTTTGACTTGTAGTCCTTCCACATGCTATTGCACGATCTTAGGCAAACCTCTTTATAACCGTTCGGAACATTCAACAAATTTCTCTACAAGTTGTAAACACCATTAAGTTAATTATAATGTGCCCTTGAATAATCTTAGAGTTGTTACATATTAGGTGAGACCACCATTAAGTTAAATATAAACGAGAGAATAGAGGAATTTATACATTACAACAACTTTAAAGAATATAAACGGGAATAGAATAATTTATACACAAGTTGTAAGGATGTGCAAATGTGAGGCTCACCTCAACTTTAGGGGATTCCTAACATCCTAAACTTGCAATAGAAAAAAACCCCATGCCATTTGGATCACTAGAACTCCAAAAATTAAAGTTTCAATTTTGTATAACTTGCCTCTAAAGGGCCTGTATCTGTTGGTGTTGGTGGCAAAACTGCTATAAGTGCACTATAGGGGGGGTGAGGTACTCGAAAAAATCGAAAATTCTGGAATGAGCTTGGGAGCCTATGGGAAGCTTTTGGGGCATCTTTCGACACACCACGGGCACTTTTTGCCCGAGCACCCCCCTCGATGCCTCACGAGAACGCTCGATGTCCGATGTCCGTTGTCGCTATGTCCCGAGCACCCTGGCACCCCGGTGCCTTGGTGATCGAGCACCTCGGCGCCCAGTGGCCTAGGTGATCGATGTCCGATGTCCGATGCCCCCACACAACCCCACCCGAGCACCCCGGAAGCCTGACGCCCGAGAACCTCGGCACCCGGCCCCTTGGCGCCCGAACACCTCGGCACCTTGGTGCCAAGGTGTCCGAGCACCTCGGCACCCCGGATCCCATGCGCCCGAGCACCTCGGCACCCGGAAGCCTGACGCCCGAGAACCTCGGCACCCGGCCCCTTGTCGCCCGAGCACCTCGGCACCCCGGAAGCCTGTTGCCTGATAACCTCGGCACCCGGTCCCTTGGCACCCGAGCACCTCGCACCCCGGAGCCTAGGCGCCCGGGCACCTCGGCACCTTGGTGCCTTGGTGCCCGAGCACCTGGGCTCCTTGGTGCCTTGGTGTCCGAGCACCTGGGGTCCCTGGTGCCTTGGTGTCCGAGCACCTCGGCTCCCTGGTGCCTTGGTGTCCGAGCGCCTGGGCTCCCTGGTGCCTTGGTGCCCGAGCACCTGGGCTCCCTGGTTCCTTGGTGTCCGAGCACATGGGCTCCCTGGTGCCTTTGTGTCCGGGCACCTGGGCTCCCTGGTGCCTTGGTGTCCGAGCACCTCGGCTCCCTGGTGCCTTGGTGTCCGAGCACCTCGGCTCCCTGGTGCCTTGGTGTCCGAGCACCTCGGCTCCCTGGTGCCTTGGTGTGCGATGCCCGGCTTCCCAAAGGTTGTTGCCCAAACCTTGGCGCCACGCCTTAGGGTGCCTTGGTTATCGATGTCCCTCCTCGGTTGGGCTGAACACCTTGGTGCCCATGTGTGCCTAGGTGCTTGACGGTTGTCCCTCCCCGGTTTTCACGATGTCCCTCCTCGGTTGGTTTGAACACCTCGGTGCCCATGGTTCCCAGGTGTTTGACCGTTGTCCCTCCCCGGTTTTCATGCTTAGCGTTGCTCGACTAACTTTGAAAGAGTTGCTTCTGGATGACTTCGGTCTGCCAGATGCTAGCTCCTCGGAGTTGGGAAGGTGTCACGTGATTGCGTGTGAGTGGTATTCGGTCTATGTGGGATGTTGGGCTCCATGCTTGCGCATCGAACCG